>VZRW01007566.1:1479620-1498044 GCA_013398125.1 Aegotheles bennettii | reverse complement strand
GGTTCCATGGTGTAATGGTTAGCACTCTGGACTCTGAATCCAGCGATCCGAGTTCAAATCTCGGTGGAACCTACTCATTTTCTTCTTTTTCGACCTCCTCTGCTTCGCCGCTCGCTCCCTGCCCGGGTTCCTCCGCACTCAGAGGGGCAGCAGCCACACCTCAGCTCTTCTCTTGGCTGGTGCCCACCAGCCCTGTCCCCAGCTGCAGTGTGGGTGCCCTCCTCCTGTTCCACGAGCAGGCGGTGGCTCCCGCCCCGGAGCTGCCCACAACCACGGGGGTTGGCTGGAAGCCCCCCAGCTCTCTCGGATCCCTCCTGTGAACCAGGCCAAGAGCAGTGGGTGAAGCCCACTGAGTTTGTGATGGAGGCATCAGAGATGCCAACAAACTCTTCAAGCTCACGAGGCCCCAAGTGTGGGACCCTTCCCAGTCACCTCTCCGCTGCCCACCCCACTTCTCCCTTCCCCAAAGTCAGCCCCCCTCGTCTGCCCCCCTGCCTGGGAGACACCAGCTCTGTCATCAGAGCCTTGGCACAGGCTTGAGACCTAAACAGAAGAGGATAAAAATAGCACTTGTGTCGAGATGATTAAACCAAAGCACTTAAAACTGCTCTTTTCCCACCAGCGTGCCCTCAGCAGCAGCGCTGAGTTTGCCACCTCTGCAGTCAGTGCCTGTGTTATCATTTGTGTGCATGGAAAGTAAACCCCGGGCATCAGCAGCATCAGGTACAATCTGCTGGAACAATAATGAGCCATAACATGATCCTCTGCATTTTAAAATAAATAGTTCACGCTGCCTCAGAGCTCCTGAGCGGAGAGAACAAAGCACTAATGGAAGAAGCAGAGGCAGCACATGGGTGAGGTTGGGGCATCGGCAGACTGTGCACCTCCAGCTTCTTGCAGGTGCACAAAACCCACCAAGTATTCGAGGCTTTGCATCCCCAGGACCCTTTTCCGGGTGGTGCTAATTCCATAAGGGTATCGCAAAGCCAGAGCTTGCAGGAGCAGAAAGCACTCTGGTAGCATAGTGGTGAGGTCTACAAGATTCTGCGTTGTCTTTTGGATTCATCCTTTTTATCTCCAGGTGAACCCAAAATACCCAGAATCTTGAGTCTGAAAATGTTCATCCTGCTCCTCACACCCTTCTCAACCCTACTGCACCGAGCAGTGCATTAAAATAAGTGATGGATGCTTCTGGGTGTGGAGACTGGGAATATTTCTAACTCTGTAAGTTAGGGTTTCCATCACAACTCTCCGTTGAATTTAGTTGTTAAAAAACTATTAATTTTCACTTGATGTTTCTCAGTCCTGGTTTCATCCTTTGGAATTGGTGTTAGTTCTAAAAATATAAAAATATCACAGATGAAGTATTTTTAGTTACCCTCCTGTAAGGGCTGTTCTCCTTTTTGTGTTGTGGATTTTGCTTGCGAGCCTGGAAACACCCTTTATTTACATATTTCATATGCGTAAGCATCACTTCCTCCTGTACCAAATTGCAGATGTTCCTCATCTGGAACTGCCTCGTCCTACACAAGATTTGAGGGCACAAAGTGAGGACAATACCTTTTCTGGCTGAGCTAAAAATCACAGTCCCTGCACTGCTATCACTTGTTGAACCTAAGACATCGAGAAGCAGAGGCACTTTCAGCAATCATGCCTTACAACATGAAAATGGCTGCAGATTGCCACGTGTGTGAGCTGCAGCAGGCGTTATTTCTAGCCAAGCCCATTTAAATGCATTTGGTCATTTATAATCAGGTTCTTCATGGTGTAGAGAGGCAAAATTGGAATGGCAGAAAAGAATTTTGCATCTAAAGAGGAGCCAACTGACAGCAGGGCATGAGGACAGGGCCTGACTAGCAAAAAGCTCCAGAAATTAAAGTCTTCTATTCTCTTCAGTCCTGGATTAATTTTATTCCTGCTCAGGCAAGCCCTAGATGGGAATGTACAAAACCTCAGGAAATGTCGCTGCCAGCGCAGACTGGTTTTGGCTGCTCTGCTCTTTCCTTGTGTCCCCTCCCAGAGCGTGCTGCTGTAGTTATGGGATGGCCTGGGACACCTCCTGTGCATATGAAACATGGCCAAAAAGCAGAGGTCAGGCTTGAAATAACAGAGGGCCGTGTGCTCTGGGGCTGACAGCTCTTAATGTGAAAACAGTCATTCAGCACTGGCATTTCTACTGTGTTAATTGCCATTAGTGTCATCCTTGCGGGAACACTAAATTCATTGCAAACCTTGAATTAGGGCTCTCTCATAATTCTTCAGTTTGTGCTCAGGCACAAGGATTTGCGGAGGCAGCATGTTCTGAGCAACTGGAGCAGAGACGAGGAGTGATGCTCAGCTGGCCCTCGGGTGTTCAATTTAGCGAAGAAAAGCAGAGGTCACGCTCATAACTGCGTATTTATGGTTCTGTTCTGAAAATTCATACAGCAGCTGCCAAAAAGGCCCCAGCTTTTGCCTCGGCCGCACCATTAACGCGCAGATGTGTGTCAGAGCTCTCAGCTCCGAGCTGCTCAGCCCCAGGCGCTGGGAATCAGGCTCTCCCCACGCCTGGGTCTCACTTCCTTCTCTCACTTCCCTCCTGCCACCAACTGCTGAGACCCTGAGAGAAATCCTCACCTAATAAAGGGGAAAATCTGCCACCCTCTTTGATGGTTTTATTGTTCCAAAAGCAAGGTCAAGGTGTCTTTGCAGAATGCACCACTGGTATCTGACATGGAAATAGAGGAATGTGAAACGGGAATGGCCAGTATTTGCTGCTGGTCCCAGCTTCTCTGGCTCTGAAGTGTTCACACTGTGCACAGCCCATCACTTTGCAAAGCTCAGGGAAAGATTTGGAATTGGAAATGGCAATAATTCAAAATTGCCCTTGAATGGCTGTTGACCCAAATTCCTGTTTCCCAGATGAAAGGAGCCACTGGCTTCCCCGGGGCAGCAGGCAGGAAGGACAAAAGCAAAGCCCCAGAACCTACTCTGTTTTATCAGAGAAGAAGTATTTCCTAAGGGGGAAATCCAGTCAATACTTTGCAATTTCCTAACAATCCATGAATCATTGCAATTATGCAGAGATAACTCAAGCTTTCCAACCCAGCTGCTAAATTAAAGCGTAGTCTTAGCACACACTACCAATAGCTTGGCATGTAAATCATAAAAAAAAACAACTTCAAGTATAAAAATCATCCACTGAAATAAAAAAACCCTCTCTCTTCTTAAAACCTTGGATGAAATTAAAGGGTCTACATGTAGAAGGAATTCTATTTTTCAGGTAATTTCATGACAGAGGTAGGAGAAATGAAAATGCATGGAGTCAATAGGAATTTTTCTGAATTTTCTCACTTGAATTCCAGCATCCACTATATTCTTTTTCTAGTTATACATCTCGAAGAAGAAAATAATATATAAGAAGAAATAAACCAAATAAAAAAATATTTTCTATGTATCCTAACCTTGGAGCTGGACTCAAAGAGGACCTGGATCTGAACAGGGACCAAATCAAAATCAAACCTCACCCTGGTTTTGCTGTTCTCTAGGGATCTCTGCAGCACTGAAGAAAGAGTGGGTATGGAGCAGCTCCTGAAAAATTAATCATCTTCAGGAGTAATTTTTTCGCTAGTCCAACATTACAGTAAGCAGAAAGGAAGATTTTCATCGCGTTTTGGGAACCGGAATCAAATGCAACAGACTCAATGACTTGGTGTTTCTTGTGATGACTGTCAAAATGAAGTCATCACTTCCCCGCATCTCCTTTGGACTCGACACACATCTCCTTGTCTGTGTCTGCTGCCTCCAGAGACATATTAGCAAGATAAAGTGGCAGCTCCAGGATAATTGCTGGCCAAGATATAATTTCTGAGACATGGCTCCAAATCTTCATCCTCTTACTAGACCCTGCCATGGGATTTTATTTCCTATCCAGGGTCAAAATCTGCCTGATGTTGGTGTGTCGCTATGAGACAAACACAATGCCAATGACAGCAGTGCAAGCATTATCACACGTCCCATCGTCTTCTAATTTGGATTCAAAAGATCAGCCCTGGGGAATGAAGAAGGCAGTTTTATTTCTGTGGCCAATTCATTCACTGCAGAAACAAGCAACAGAGCTGGCTGGCTGCGCTCAGCACGGTGATGCTTGTTGTGAAGCTGTACAGTTACCCAGGGAGCCAGGCTGAGACTATAAAACTTTGCTCGTTAACGTCATTTGAGAGCTGTCAGATGGAACAACTGGGATGGCTTTGATCTGGCAGAATACCCTTCCTCCTGTTCTGAGGCCTTGGGAACCATCCAGTTCCCCATAATTATTTTTTTTCAAGCTATTCAAACAATACTCATTGTTTTTTTATAGGGTGCAATAACTTCTTCAGGCAAATTGGAGGCTGTAGCAGCTATAACAAGGTTAATTTATTAAATAGAAACCCTGATATTTCAATGATTCCTCTAGAAATATGTTCATAGTTGGTTTTGCCAAGAAAATGACAAAATACTGTTGATAATCCTGGAGATATTCCCTATAAATCCACCAGGTGTCCTACTGTTTTCAAGCAATTAGGCTCGAGGTTTGTTTGGGTTTTTTCCCTACTTTTGCTAGTGAGGAATTGGTTTGAGTCTTGAGTGGAATTAGGTCTGGGTTTGCAGATTGAGGAAATGTGTACGTATGGTTTGTGGGACACAGCAGGACATCCGGCTCACAGTGGCAGCTCTTTTGGCAAATGCCACTAATGTTTCCCACAGAGACCAACTCACGGTTAGAGGCTGGAAGAGAAAAAGGAAAAGAACCTGCCTTCTTCTCTTGGGGATGCTAAACAAGATTCACCAGAGCCTCTTTTCGGTCAACCTTGGACATCTATTTATAGAACTGCTAAAGTTACCCCAATGCTGACCTTAAAGGTGGTGGCAACGTGTGTTAACCTTCATCAGAGCTGCTACACACAGGCCGCAGTTCTGACATTCCTGGTCACTGTTTCAGTCCCTGACGGGTGTCCCACTGCCTGCCAGTGCTTGCGCCTGTCTGTGAAGGCCAGCATGGCACCCTCTGATGAGGTGTCCTGTTGCTCCAAACACAGAGGGCATGTCAAATACATACTAAGAAAAGCAGGCTGAAAAATAGCCAAAGGATAATTTTCTTTTCCTAGAAAATACTGGGAGCGGAGCGTGGTCATCGGAAAGTGGCCAGCTGCTCGGCTGCTCCTTCATTGCACAACCCAGAGCACACACACCATATCAAGTCATGCTATTTGGGACATCCCTCAACAGCCTTGGGATCTGTTACTTGCACTGAGTCCCAGCATGGCAATCTAGACTTCTCTGAAATAGCCATCTCCCAGGGATCTAAAAAAATATCATTCATTATTCTAACATCTTCCAGTGCTCAGAAGTGAGCATTTGCAATATACCTGCGAGGGGTGACTACATGGTCCTTTTTATGGTCTTGTCACTGAAGCACAAATCACATTCTGTATAAACGTGATAGTCTTACCCTCTGCTGAGCAGTGATTGTTGCATTTGCAAACTCCCCTCTCATTCACTCCAGTTTCTCCAGGGTGCTACATCTTGAATTTTTCCCAGATCTATATGAGGCAAGTGAGAAGAAAATTAGGTTTGTTTTCCATTTAAACAATGCCAGAGGCAAAGATGCTCTCAAACCTGAGGTTACCTCCTCTTCACTTGGTGCTCCATGGCCAGAAGTACTGCTCACGGCTATTGGCTGTGCAAACAGGTACTGGGCAAAGTGTCAGCATCAGCTTAGTGACAAGCTGCAATGGGAAATCAGAGGGGAACAAGAGCCTCCTGTCCTTGGCCCATCAGGATTCCTTGCCATCAGGCATTCTGCATCCCAGGAAGCGCCAAGCATCTGTCCCATGCCATGTGTTACCACACTGCCTCTATTCCTTGCTGTTTGTGTTGAAGGTATGACAGTCGTTTTCCTGACAACCTGCAAGAAGAAAAGATACTCCAATCGTCCGACTGTATGTATATATAAATACCTGCTGGAGCACCATCCATATGCAGCGCACACCATATGCTAGCTGTGAAAGACTTTAACCTGGTCCAGCCCATGTGTTTGCTGTTCCACATAACAAATACCTCCAGCCTTGCCATGGTTCAGTGCATTATGCATGGGAGCCATCTGGTCCCGTAGCTTAAGAAGCAAACTGAAAATCTGATAAAAGCACAAACAGTTACAATGAGAGAGAGACTGAAAAGATGTGTTGATATTCCAAGCAGGGATCTCCTTCCGTGGAGGCTAATCTCATCACCCATTGCGTCTTTCCTGCTCCTTTCTCTGGAAAGCTGCCATCAGACAGGTTGCACTCTCAGCTCTGTGAGTACGCACACCTTTGGGATGTTAAAAATGTGTTTCATGTGCTTCAGCAAACCTTCTGGGACAAGATTTTTCTCAGAAGCCAGCTGTGCAGTGAGCAAGATGTGCAAGATGTTTGGAGCGCGGCACATTTTATGGAGCTTGGATTGATCAAGAATTCTGGCTGGTTTAAAAGGCACTCTCGATTATAATTAGTCATTAATATTGTCTCACCACTGTGCAGAATTACAGTTTATGGCTTTGATAGACTGAGAGGAAGTTCATGTCAGCTTGCCTAGATGTTCTGAGCCCTGGAGTGGAGATATATTTTGGAGGGACTGGACCAGGGGGAGCAACAAGCGTGGTGCAGTAAATGGGGTAGATTTTGGGATGGCTTGGATTTGACTAAGAATTTGTGGATAAATTGGCCAGGAATACTGGGATGCTAAACCTGGTTTAATTAGATTTTGGAGCCAGACCAGTTTTCCCCATTCTGACCCTGGTTTCTGATGTTTGGAGGGCACAGGGAAGGAAGGCAGACGGAAGATGCCTATTTTAGTACATCTCTGCAGGGAATGCACATGCTCCAGCCAGGTATACATTTGTTTCCTCTGACACTGAATTAATGGGAATTGATGTATCGATTCTGCAGTTCTCCTAAAGATTGCTTCAAGCTTTGTCCTGTTTCCAAGTTGGTTAGATGCAATGTGCACACCATCCAAGACAGATACTTAATAATTCTAATATGAATGCAGTTTAAAAAAGTCAGTTCTCTGTGAAATCCGGAAGATAATAGCAATATGGTCATGCAAATAATGCAACCATTCCTGCTTTGTATAGCCTATTTTCATGCTCAGCTACTCTTTTCAGCTTAATACAGCCAAACCCTTCCAAAATCACAGAATTATTAAGATATTTGCCACTAGTGCAAATTCATTCAGCATTTTTCATCTTGTTTTTTTCTTACCTGTTTGAGACCACACTCTTCAAAGCAAATGCAATTTGTTGTTCTCTGTAGAGAGAGCTTTAAATATATATATATATTACTGCCATCACTATTATTATTAACAGTATTAGTATTAAAAAATAATAACCTGAGTGAGTTGTTTGTCAGTCTCAAGGGTTAAAATTTACTGTCTTTGTGGATATTGTCATGTCTAACTAACTAAATACTGTCAAAGTATCCACCTCTTGTACTGTATTTGTAGACTATCAGAACATCTCTATGCCAGGTAAGCTCCTGGCCCTAGATAGAGAAAGCACCTTTTATTAGGGATGGAGTAAGAGTCTTGTGTTTTCTTGCTTTGATCACTATGTCTCTGCTTTTATGATCTCCCGAGAAAAGTTACTTGATGTTTCTCTGAGTGTCAGCATGGCTCCTGCAAACGTTTGAAGTCATCTTTGTATTTCATTTATTTTCTGGCGAAACAGCATCCATTTGCAGTTTAAGAATAGAACATATAAAACACCTGCATACGACTCCAAAGCACAGAACACAGAATTTCTAGGCAAAATTCTCTTCTCTGTGACACTCACATAGTGTCTTCTTCTTTCTTGTTGTTACTCTGGAACCCATTTTCATTTCATTTCATTGTGTCAGAGCCAAAGGATCTACCATATACGGCTAAAGCCAATTTCATCACAACTGTTGTAATTTCCTAAGCAAACTTACAGCCTCCGAGGAAGGTGCATTTATAGTACATGGGCCTCAATACTCTAAGAAATATGCTGCTGTCAGTTGTTCTCTGTTAGTATTTTTCCATGTGAGTAAAAATGCGATGTAGGTGAACTGCTGAACCAGCTGGAGCAGAGGTTTCCTCCATATACACAAGCAGCAAATCTGCACTGTATGGCTGAGTTCATTTTTCAAACATCACGTTCAACAGCTCTTTCTTTAAACAAAGAAATAGTTTGCTCTAAATTGTTTGTTATTTATTTTGTATAGCTCTGTTCCTTGGCTGTCCGTGCTATAGAAATGCTGTTATGCTACAAGAAGACAGATTGCCTGGACTGGAAACCCCAGTCCTGATTCAGGGAAGCACATGGTTTCCTTACGATGATTACGATGATTATAATTACTATTCAGTGTACGGTGCAATTGTTTTTGGTGTTTAAAACAGAACAAAACAAAACATAACAAAGCCATTTTTGGAAAGGAAAACAACATTAGAAAAAAATAATTGTAAAATAGGAAGTGGTTGACCTTCAGGAGATAACTCCATCTGCAGTGCCTGCTATCCAGCATTTCTAGTGATCAGAAAATGGAAAGAAAAAATCTCATTAAATATCCCAATACTCCTTTAGAAAATAATGCACCTCCTTTCCTGTAGGTATAACATTTTACATCTTCTGTTCAACAGCTGCTGGTGTCAAAGGCCAAGCAAGCAGTATGTGGAATGCAGAGCCTGAAGTTTTTCAGCGGTCGCTGAAGGCAAAACCATCTAAAGCTGTAGCAGATGTTCACTTGCTTCCTGTCTGCTTATCAACCCTGCAAAGACACTTCGTTTTTGTACTTGTTGTGCCAAGTGTAACTATGGAGATCTAATACAGGCTGCGCAATAGCGATACGGTGAGTAGTTCTTTACGTATCTGGTTATGAATGATCAAGCAAAATATTATGGTTTCTGAGAACTGCCTCAAATTTCTCCATGTGTACTTAAGTCATTCTCCTCACATGACAAGGAAATGACAGCATACAAAGTAATTTAAGAAATACTACATTACTGCAGCGCTATAAAACCTGATTGAAATATCAGTAATTAATTGTTGCTCATGGGATCTTCCAATAGGATCCTTTCCAGTCTGACCTGCTGTTTCAATTGAGATAGTTGCCAGAGAGGAGTCCATGCAACACATTTATGTTACAGCAACTCCACGACAGTTACATGCTCTGCTTGATGTTTGTTGTCAGCCTTACTTAAAAGAAAAAAAAGTGAATTAGCACCTGCTGGGTTACATTTCTGTGGTGAAATTCTTCACCGACTTCAGTTCACATCCCTTTGTATAACGGGCAGAATGAAGATGTCACTTTGGCCTCAGTGTGTTCATGTTTTAGATGTTGTTTCCAGCATACTGTGAAATAAGGAGTGGTGTATCCCAACTGATTGTGTTCCTCTAAGGCCTTGAATATGCCACAGAAGAGAGTTCTTAACTGTCAGTTTAAAAATCAATTACACTAAGCATTTTTGTTGCACCTCAGCTGTTTTAATTCCTGTTTATACTCATTATGAGCTCCTGTAAATTATAACTTTAATATGAATGACTATATGCAAACGTTAAAACAGTATTCTATCTATTTCAGGGCTTTAAGCTAGTTTAATGAGACTGATTTTTACACTGATGTATTTAATTTGATAGGCATTCCCAGTACAGGCAAGACCCAGAGCAATTTGGTTTATTGCTTAATAGACAGGGATTCTTTTTTCCTCCATGAAATGGAAGAAATAAAGAAATGTACTTTATATAAAACCTAACACAGATGGTTTTGCTTTAGGTTTTTAACAGTAACAGAAAAGGATGGTTTTGGAAGAGTTCCTCTGACTGTGTTGGAACTGAAAACCAAAAGTGACAGCTTTGGCCTACCACTGGTAGACAAGGTTTATGGATATTCCTGTGGGAAATAGAAGATTTCAGAGCAGCAGTGGCTCTGCTGGTGTTTACTACATTTCACATAACGCTATCGAGGAAAAAGAGCAGTAGGCAACCACTACTGCCACTTTTAAAATGTTGATAGCATTGCAAGTCTGTGTTGACCTGGAAAATGCAAATAGTGGGCACAGCAGTTCCTTGAGGATTCCTTCTACAGGAGATAATCTGTTATATTACAACATTAAGGCCCACATCCTTGAAGGAAATGAAGAACTTTAGGGCAGTTAGTTCCAGGGGAACCAAGTAGGTGTAGATATTCTTCTGAGAAAATGAGCTTCCATTTGAAAGCTGTGGACCTAAAATTCAGTCACCTTCATTTCCCCAAAGGAAAGCAATGACAAGGCAATGCATGAAGCAAAATAAGTTGTGGAGAATGAAGATTTGAATGATTTTATGCAAAGGACAGATTCTCAGGCAAAAGATAGGTTTGGTAAATGCAGTGATGGAAACTGATGAAGCATCTGGGAAAACACTACAAGAAGCATGAAGCTGAAAGAGGAAAAGGGGAAAAAAGGGGACCCAGGGATTAAACTTCTATGAGCTGGGAATGTGGAGGAGATGAGCACAATGCTTTCAGTGAGTTCCTGGAAGGGATGCAGTAAATATATTTAAAAAGCAACATGTTGGTACTAGGACTGGTTAAGGGATTTTTCAGTTGAAGTATTTGAAAATAGAGGTCAGTATTTCGACTTAGACTGTAAGGGGTAGTACAGTAGGGAGCAGGATGGATGAGATGGCCTAACAGGGCTTCATTGTAGTCAAATTAATTCAGTTTAAATAATTAATTGTCTTTTAAATTGACTCTACTCTGCACACTTGACATTTTGGAAAAGCTGCCATTGCCTGGCTTTCTGGTAAATGCATTTGCATCTGTTTTCCATTGTTTCCTTCTTGAAAAAAACTCCCTGTTACTAACAGGAACCATCAGCAGCATGGAACAAATTCACTTGCCAAGGACATTTCCTCCAATCTCATGATTTATACTGGAAGTTCTTTTTTGTATGAAGAGTCAAACTGGGATTTTTAAAACATGTCATATATTAAGATAGTTTTGTACTGTCTTTATGGGTGAAATTCAAACTTGGTTACATGAATTACTTCCGTTGCATCAACATTTGGTCATACTTTGTTCAAGGAGGTGATCAAGCAGTTTAATTTATCCACAGCTCTCTTTGCCTGCCTTGTTACAGAGAGGTCCTTCCTGTTGCAGCAGAGGGCCTCCTGCAGTATGAATCCAATCAGATATGTCACTTTCCCTCTTCTGCTGTTAGCACATTGATTTTGAGAATTACGTGGATGAGATTGAGCAGATCCAGAGTATTCTTTGGGACAGCCTGGGTTAAACAAGCAGGTTTTGTATTTTACTTTCAGGATGCTTTGGTTTGTGTTCACTCTCATCTCCTTTATCAGCTCCAGGTTGTGGACCACTTGCTAAGAAAGCGTTCACCTCTTCTCAACTTCCATGTTGAAGTGACAGTGCTGTTACAGTGAAGGAAAACAAACAGAAGTTTGAGTTCTGACTGCTTGAGGGGTCTCTTGAGGTTAGGGGCTCCTTCAGGTAAGCGAGAGCAAATCCTCAGAGAGCTCAGTAAAGGGTAGAAGCTCTGGTTGCCCTATATTCACGGTGACTCACGGGTGAGATTTAATGTTGTTACTTTGTTTTGCCTCTGTTTCTCAGCAGTTGCTCACATTTTAAACAAGTACACTCCTACCTAACGGAATTGATAGATGAGTAAAATTAGTACCCAATATAATAAGGCCAGTATTTGTAATAATATAAGGGAACATTCCAAAGCAGTTACAGAAGAAAAGAATTTCAGATAATTAGGAGAGGAGATGGGCAGTGGTACAGATTTTAAAAGCACCAAAGATAAAATAACAGATACTAAAAATATCTATATTGAGATGAAATTCTCATGACTCAGTACTTGAGCCAACCTCTGTTCTCTAGGAATTAGCAAGAAAATTGTCCAAGCAGTGTAGATGGTGGTGTATCGCCTTACTCTGGTGAGCTTACACTTACACTTCAAAAAAGCATCTTATGCTGAAATAGGATAGACACCGGTCTGAGTTAACAGGGCAGTCGAGGTATTTTTTTGAGTATGTTCTGCAGCTGTAGCCTTTTAAAAATTCGTGGTTTTATTTCTACCTAGAAAGAATTCTAATAATGACCACTCTGGATCTGGAATGGCAAAAGCACTGACAGCAGGGCCTGAGATGCATTCTTTCAGTCAACCAGGACATGTATTTGAATACCTGTGACTCTCTAGATGATAGTCGAGGAGTAGTGAATCTAGGTTGCAAACAGAAACATGGAAGTGCCATTTTTTGTCTTTTTTTTTTCTGCATAGTGTGTTTTCTGACTAGGCGCAAAATTTTGAAAATATTGAAAGCTCTGCAAGTGTTGAAAGTATTTTGAAAGAAAGAAGTCTTTTGAAAAGCATTTTGAAATGCTGTAGAGTTGCAGAACAGCAGAAAGGCTGTGTTATGAGAGCTATAATCTGGGTCAGATTTTCAGTGCAGATGTGTCAGATGCATTTTCTTGGAAACCCTCCATGACAGTTAGTGAGAAGAGTGACCCAATGTTTTCTCACCGTACAAAATACCCGTTCAGTTTGGTGATGCCATGTGGATGAAGCACTGTTTGTATTTCCAAAGCAGTGTCCTGTTTAAGCCTGTTCAGGAGCAGAGATTTTTCTCTCTTAAGAGTTCCAAACAGGGAGTGTCTAGCAAATCTCTTTGGTACATCTTGACTGATCTCAATCTGGCTTGTCAGTTTTCTGAATTTTAATGATCTAGTTTTATTTCCAGATAATGACTATTTATGTAAATGAGATGCCTTATAAATAAATATGGAAATTATTCCATAATACTAATTACAGGCTTTACGGTTCAAATACTTAGTATATTAAAGGCAAATGGTGATGTGGATCATCTTTGAGTTAATTAATTTAGTTATTTTGGTGGTTTGTTTTATTTTAACCTGGCTTACATATGTTGGACAGTGTTTTCTGAACTAAAGGGAACATCTTGGAACATCTTGGACTGGATAATCCTGAAGGTCTCTTCCAACCTTGCTGATTCTATGATTCTAAAGCATGCTGTGTTATGT
This sequence comes from Aegotheles bennettii, assembly GCA_013398125.1. NCBI lineage: Eukaryota > Metazoa > Chordata > Aves > Caprimulgiformes > Aegothelidae > Aegotheles > Aegotheles bennettii. Next base: position 1,484,989 of record VZRW01007566.1, on the reverse strand, counting down.
GCCTGGATATATCAAAGGATATCGAAGGACAATAAAAATCGAAATGCAGTGGTGGTAGTAAATGGAAACTCAGATTTCAGAATTTTTTTGTCTAAAAATCAAATAAGTTAGTTTTACTTGGAGAATCTCAGCTTAGGTGTTAGCCACTTACTCCAAAATTAGGTAGTTCTAAATTAATTCTAAATCTTTGCACTTCTATAGCTGCTTCTCTTGAAAATCTCAGTAGTGTTCTACAAACATTAATTAAACCTAATAATACTCCTGAGAAGTGGTTAACCAACAGATATACTCCACTTAACCCATCATGATATAAGTGATCTCTAGAACAAGACACAAAAACTTCACGCAGCAGTTTAGAGCCTGAAGTAAGTATCTTAGTCAGACTGAACAGTGGGGAACGTTTAGATACATGGAATGCAATGACTTGGCCTAGGCATGATTTGAAGATAAAAAAAAGTGCAAATAATAAGGAACTGAGACCTTTAGTGAAGAAAAGTGAAGGTTTGTGTCTGATGTGAGAGAAGATACTCACAGCACCACAGTCTCACATGGTGTGACTCTGGATGATGAATTGGACTGATTCAGAGAAAAGACTGCTGCTTGCAGAAATCACCTCCAGATGGGCCAAACAGCGTGAGTCCAAATCAAACCTTTAAGGCTGATGTATGAACAGCAACATGCAGTTCAGTCCTTACTCTCACTTCTGAGGGTACAGGGGCTGCTTAAAATAGCAACAAAACAGCAGTATCACTGTGTACACTTACAGCCCGGGACTGTTATTTTTGCTGGCAAATCTGCATGTATAATTTCCTTCCTGATATTACTCCACAAAGAGAAGCTTTCGTTATCTTGTTTTACTGATGAGAGCAATACTTAAACTGGGTTAGTGCTGGAACAGATTGGTTTTGGTACATGCATTAGAACTTGGACTGTCCTCAAGCAACCCTTCTCCTCTCCTGTTCTCAAAAATCTGCTGCAAATATTTGTCTCAGAACTTCCAGTGTCTACAGGAAGAGCCATTCCAGAAACATGCTCCAGCTGTACATACTTACTTGCCTACTAGCAACAGAAGAGGTATGGCATCACTTGCTTGATACCCCTACCCACAGCAACACAGCAAAGCACAATGTTAACTATTCTCTCACTGATTAAAACCAACGGCCATCCAGTGGGCCTCTTATTCAGTGTTTGATAGTTGCTGCAGTGCCTTGTGAATAGTTTTAGCATCTGCTGAGGGAAACTTTATGATGCATGGTCTAAATTCTCCAATCCACACTCTGAAATCCTGAGGAAGCAAATTAGCGCTGAGAAGTGAAATGATAATTATTTTGTATCAGGTTTTTATTTATAGAAATGACTTGGAAAGATTTGGGTCTCCTCTTTGGATACATTTTCTTTCCTTTTTGTTTTCCAGCATTTCTGTGCATTTGGGACTGCAAACTCTCACAGAAATATTGGCAATAAATCCTTGCTGAGAAAGTCTCCCTGCTGGAGAAAAATCTGCTCGTTTGATCCAAGTGGAATGCCTAGACAGTCCAATTAGACTTTAGCCTTACCCATATACAATAACATTCTTTATTTGCATTTTGTGAATTGTAATCCATGACATACCTGACTCTGACGCCTAATGAACCCCTCTGCAGTGCTTCTGCTGAGTTCAGTCGCCTTTGGATCAAGCCTCATGTTCATTTCCCCATATTTTTAGCTGCTTCTGTAGGTTCTTTATCTAGAGAAGGGTCTGAAACCTCTTTTTTTCCCATACATGAGTGATATTCTATTGCCTCTTTTATAATTTATAATCAGTAGTTTCCCTGGAGTGCCAAAGCTTTTCAGAAATAGTATACTTGAAGCAGTAAAAGGAAGGGTAACTGCACTGTTGTACTGCTGCATCATAAGATATAAATACTTCATTATTTCATAATCTGTCCTAGACTTTAATCATTCCGAGTAGGAACGGTCTCTTTATGTCAAAAAGGGATAAGTTCCAGATTTTCAAACATGCATATTTAAAAACCCCCATGAAGATGTTGCTTCACTTTCAGTGTGATTCCAGCTTGCCAAAGGCTCCATTTAATTGCACAACCCTCCGGATGCAGATCCATTACTGCACCATAAAGTGGGTTACTGGACAGGGTAAGGCAATTCATCCTCTGAAACACCAAGTGTTGCTTTGCCAGTTACACAGTTCATAATTATCCATTATCGTTACCTTTACAGTTATTTTTACCAAGGTTGCAGATATGCTGTGCCTATTTGAAAGATGTGCTGTTGGGTTTTTTGGAGACTCATTCTTCCCCCCTGTAAATGTAAATGAGCAGTGCACATAGCACAGCCGAGAGAGTTTAAGAGGAATAAAACTGGTAAGGAAGCAAACAAATTAAGCCCCAAACTGCGCACTTAAGAAACCGAGATAGTTTTGCCGATGGAAGCCAGTCTCTGCCAGGAAATACTGTGAATAGCAATAGCTTCTTTTTTTATTTTCTTTACTGCTGAAGCCTCATGAATTGTAAGTGGTCAAATCTCACAATCCTGGGACAAAGTCTGTTAAAATCATGTCCTGGGAGATGGAAGATCTCCATTCCATTCCTTGCTCTGTCACTGACCATCTGCCACTTGTCCTCTGCCTGGCTTGAGTTTACCCACATGTCAAATGCACTTAAAATAAGCTAAACCATACTTTGAAAATGACTTCGGTGCCACAAGCTAGAAATTTGGGGTTGCAACATGGTTCTGTGGTTGCCAGTCTGTAGAAACCCTGTGCATGTCCCCGGCCGTGCTCCTGGGGAGGCTAAATCTGGCAGACAGTGCTCCACCCTGCATTGGAGAGGCAGCAGAATACCACATTAGGCATGCTTGATGCCTGCCCACCTGCAGTTGTTAACTCGTTTAATTAACTTATGCACAACAAGAATCTTATCCAACACTAACCAGAATTAAAAGGAAGACTTCTGTTGACTTAATGATCTTGGGGTTGGTCTGTGTATGTGTGCAGAGATCACTGCCTAGAGATCCCCAATGTCCCCACGGAGGGGGAGGCTTTGTTTGACACACAGATACATTTCTGTGCGATGGAGTCTGCAGGAGCTGGGCACACAGTAAATCTGTCTCTGCCTGTACAGTAACACTATTCACTGATGCTGCTCTTTATTCAGAAATAAATACAGCACGATAGTCATTAATTTCTGTAGACCCTTTTGCACATGGCTTTAGACAAGCCTTAATGTGGAAAGTTGATGACAAGCTATGCAGGAAAGCTCTGCAGCTTAGATGTGTGAGGAAAGGTGACTGGATAAAGTTGGTGACAAGCTAATAATGAAATGGAACATTGCAATTAAATGTGCTGGTGGGGAAGAAAGTGTGCCACAGCCAAGGGAGTGAGCACGCGAGCAGCAGGTAGGTCATGGAGAGAAAGCAAAGGAGACTCAGTGGAGCAGGGTGGGAAGGAGGGGGAGATGTAAGAACAAGAAAGACAGGACAGAGATAAGCACTGTGCTAGCTGTGATGGTAGGATTGGGCAGAAACTGTTTTGTGTGGTGTCTGTATCAGGCCTTGCCCAGTGAGATCCATGTCCCTGACTGCGATTTGCTGACGTGGACACAGTATGTAATTAAATGCAGGTAAGTCCTAGAAGCACAGAAATGATGGAGGGGAATAAACAGGTCAGGCTGTAAATCAGCAGCAAATCAAAGAAGTCCACGCAAAGTTTTACCTGTTACATGAGCTGAAAAGTATGAAAACTGCCACGGAATGTCTAAGAACAGTGTTTCTGTAAAACTGAAGTTTCCGTTGGAAATAGTCAAGAATATTTTAATAGTTATGAACCTAAGCTCTGTGAGGTGAACTCTTCATACATCAGTGTGGTGATTCCGCCTCAGTTTACAGGCAGCTGAAACAATACTCTCAGAAGTAGGAACAGACCCATTAATCTTAGACGTTACCGCTGAAGCCTAAAAATTATGCCCACATGAAAAAAAGAGCAAGGGCAGCGTGCACAGAATAGTTTGAATATCCAAATTACTAACACAAGCCAGAAGATGGACTTCATTATTGCAATTTTTTGAAAAACAATTTCCAGGATAAAAATACACCAGAAACTGTCAAAGGGTTTGGAAAAATTTCTACCAGCAGGCTACATAATTTAAGGGCTCGCTACAGAACACAGACCAGCTTGCTGCAAAAAATAATGAGATTCTGGGTTCTTGATCTCTCATTTACCCCCACTGTATGTTGTGGAGAGAGAAAACATCTTTAGGGGTGTGGCTAGAAATGTGTTTTACGTAGAAATACAAGGAATGGGCAATGTTGTTCTTGTGGTCCCTGCCTGGGAGGGGGGTTTGACACATTCCTCAGTCAGTTGAGGAAAAGAAAAGAGACTGACTCGGCTCACAAATATCAAACCTGGCAGTGCAAAGCTGTGTCTGCATGTGCGGGCTTGCACATGGGTGCTTCTGCCTGGGTAGAGGCTGGCTTGTGTCAGCCACTGTTTGCTACTCGGGGGGAAGGAGGAGCAGCATTTCTGCTATAAACAGTCACGTTAATAAAAGCATGTGGGGGGGGGGAAGCCTTATTCTGTACTTTTCGCTTTTATATTCTCCTATTTGGTCAGATTTTTCAGAGGGATGAGGCAAACCAACACAGTAGGTTTGAACATCCACAAGCATTTACGGTCCAAATCCGTCACAGGAATTTTTTGTCTTTATAACCAGCCACATCTAAACCCTCAAGCCAAACGTCCCGAACTGAGGCAAGCTCGAATCCAAAGCCAAAATTGTATGATTGGAGCCTATCCCTAAACAGCCCTTCAAAAATAGCACGTTGGCATAACATTTTGGTGCCAGAAAAGTCGTGTTTCTGTGTGCCGGTAGGAGCAGGAGGCCCCGTTCTGTTGTGCTCAGCAACATCTCCACACGCTGCACTAATCTTAGCCGCACGTTCTTAAAAGATTATTTTTGTCTCGGCTTCTCTTCTAGTCTTTGATGCAACAACCCGGCGCGGGTTACATCAAGCCTGCTGAAAATCCCTCCTTTTCTCTCCCCCCTCGTTTTCCAGACAGCTCCTCCGCGTCCTGCAGGTGAGCGAAAAACCTGGCATATCGGGGCCGGAGATTAATTTCTGTTTAATTTAAAGGTGCTGCCGGCAGGCGGGAGGGGCTGTGGGGAGGAGTGGGGCAGGGCAGAGCCCCCAGGGGCTGCGCTGAGGGGGTTGCACTGAGGGCGCCCCTCACGCTTCGGAGCCGCCGGCGCCTGTCGCTCCCTGAGGGGGGAAGGAGGGAAGCCGAGGCCCCTCGCCCACAGGAGTGGACGTTCTCTGTGGGAGTTCTCAGAGGCGAACCGGGGGAGCGGGACGGCCGCAGGCGAGCGCCGGGCAGC
>VZRW01007566.1:1414961-1479076 GCA_013398125.1 Aegotheles bennettii | reverse complement strand
CCCGGCGTGCGCGGCCGCCGAGCGAGGCAGCGGCTGCCCTGAGGGCGCGGAGCTGCCCGCGCCTCGCCTCAGCGCTGCCGTGTCACACGGGGAGCCGAGAGACCGGCCCGGCTGTGTTTATTCCCTAAATAAAGGTGCAGTTTTTCCATGCAGCCCGAGCTGCGTCAGCTGGCACCGCACAGGGACCGTCCAGCCCCGCGCCCGCCCGGTTTGCGGGCGCTGCGACTCTGCCCTCGCCTCCCGAGGGGTCACCGAGCACCTCAGTGACTGGATGCGATGGTAAAAATCAGCCCTGACGCTTTTATCTTTGTGCCCTCACCGTGTCTGCCCGGGGGATGATAACACCGAATAACTTCCCAGCCATGGTGGTGGTGGTGCTGGAGTAATTTCAAATGGGCTCTGTTTAAAAACGTGCCTCCTCTGAGCTTGATTTGCTAAAAAAACCGGAGGATTTGGTGCTTAGTTCTGCAGTTTAATTTTTCTGAATTAACTGAGTAAGAAGCGTGGTGTTCTGGACCCCCAAAAAAATGGTTTTTATTTCATTTCACAATTTTTTTTCTGGAACTGTTGCTCAACCAGAGGTTTCCGTGAAGAGTGTTGCATTACAGGACATAATCTTTCACTTTCTGAATGATTACATGCAAATATTTAATCTTGGCATGTGCCTGTGGTGTTTTAGGAAAACTAATTGAGTTTGTCTGGCCAAGGGAGGTCGAGGGGGAGTAAATGGGTTATTTCTGATTTGTGTGTCTAGCATACGAGTCTTACTTTGTAAAAGTCTCCTGTTTCTCTTTTCTTTTTCTAAAAAAAATCATAGAGTATTGGTGGAACTCTATCTTGCTTTTAGAGTCTTGAGGAGTCTGTAAGCTCATTTAAAGTGCAACTGCATCTCTGGTAAATGAAGCGAAGTTTTCTAGGAGGAATCATGACTTGGCATTGAAAATGTTTCATTATAAAAAATGGAGCATTAGGGTGTTTGTGGTTAGCTTTTTGGGGAAGGGGGAAATTGCATGGAGCCTTAAAGACAGAATAAAAAAAGATGAAGCTTTTATACAGCCTCAAGAGCTTCTGTGATGTAGATGTTTTCCTTAGTCTAGAAACATTAGGGTCCAACTCAAGTTTATAATCAGCTTCTGTTCCTTTGGAACAGAACAGGCTCTACTCAATGGCTTCTTCTAAATAGTGAATTTACTAGGAACCAGCACAAAAGATCAGATCTGGTTCTGCAAGCAGCAAGCCAAAAGGACCAGTTTTTAAAATCCAGGCTTCCTTAGGAATGTTTGTCCCATGTTAAGTATGTTCCTGTCCTTGACTTTTCATACTTTTTGTAGCAGTGTGGTTTCAGGTCCACACTTCTGATGAACAGCTCGTGCTTTACTCGGATATAACACCTGTATGGAGCTTAATGGAATTTCTATATGTATTAATGGCAATATTGGCAATTTTATAGTTATGTATCCAGAGTTAATTATTACTTAGTAAAAGCATAAATATTGACATAGCCTGGCACATACTATAGGGCTCAGGTGAGCGTTGCTGATGCAGGTCAAGCATTAGGAGCAATGTAAATAACCTGGTCCTATTTAAGGTATGTTTTTGAAAGGGAAAGTAGCAAGGTAGAGAGGAGAGCCCAGCTGGTGCTCTGGAGAAAAAGAGGTTGTCTCAGGAAGGTGTTGTAACTGATACTACTGTTCTGTGTCGCTCTTACAAAGGAATTGCAGGCACCACTGCTCAGAAGCCAGTCTGGCAATTTTCAATCTACAGAATTTTATGCTGAAGTGTTTATGAATTTCTAGGTAAATTCCTGCTCTAGCATGTGATAGCTAGAGAAAGCTGTCTTGTGACTTGTCAATAGAGGAAGACAATATCTAGACTGAGCTGAATAATGATAATGGGATTTGTTAATTTTGAGGTTTTAAAACTGGCAAAAAGAAATTTGCAGCATCATTAAATATTCAGCATCCCTATTTGATTTCCGTCGTGCTTCATAGCAAAGGAATCGGAGTTAGTTTTGCAAGTCATAGTAGGCTGAAGTGCTTTTTATAACAGTGGCTGTAGGAACAGTTGCACTCATGGTCAAACACCAGCATGTTGTGGAAAGGGGATAGTACAATACTACTACTTAGTCACAACCTTTCTCCATCTTAAATATTTTCCAAAATGAAGACTTGTAGGAGGTCTTCTTTCCATTCATTGTCCTGTACTCAACTTTGACCTTAGTGTTTGAAAATGGTGTCAACCTGACCAAAAAGTTGGAGGCTAAAATGTTGCACAATTTATATCGGATGTAAAAAAAGCCCATGTAACCTTGTTCAAACATAATGTTTGAGGTATTGGTGAATTCCAAGTATCTTGCAGTCTGACAGGGGGTTCCAGTAGCTCAGGTTTTGATACATCTGTAGCTGTGGATTTAAGGTATTTCTTCTGAAGTTTCCTGGAAAAAACAAATACTACTTAAAAGGAGGGGGAAAGGACTGAAAGAAGACACCAAAATAATTTCTGTTTAAGTGCCTTAACAAAACATGATGCAGTTTATGTGGATTGGTGTATTTCCAGAATGATCTTGTGTTTGCTAAAGAGAAAGTAAATTGCACTTCTCTGTGATGTATCGAATTCTCAAATATTTTTAATGCCAACTCTCCAAAAGAACAACCCAACCCAGCCATCTACTCCTTTGCAATCCTCCCCTAAAACCAAACCCTGTAAAGATTTAGCACCTTTGAAGAAAGTTTAGGTGGAGCTTGCACAAAAAGCAAGGGTAGAGGTGTGGTTTAGAGAGCTGAGCTGTACTTGTCCCTCATCCTTCTGCTGTGGCCTCGCTGGGTGGTCTTAGGCAGGAGTACAGATAAGTCCCTGCATCTATTCCCTTATATATCAATCCTGTATATAAATAATATTTGCTGCTGCAAGCACAAATAATGGTAGAAATTTTATGCCATACTAAAACCAGCAAATCCTCGCAAATCCTCTGCAAGCTAAAGCCAGTTATGCCTTGCTTTAATTGAGGACAGCTAACAGGTAGGAGATGAATATGTATAAACGGTGAATGCACCACCACTGTTCAACTAATTAAAATCAGCCATTTCTAACAGCAGTACTGGCCAAGTAATTACTTAAAGTGAACGAGGCTCTTTGCTATATTGCATAATAAGCTTTGGATATTTTCTGCTACCCTTCAGTTCAGGCTTAGTCTATGCCTGGTCTGGAAGCTTGGTCTATGACTGATCTGGAAATCCTCTGCTGATGCATAGATGCTTATAAAGTTCCCCCACAGACTCTAAAATCAAAATTAAAATGTACAGCGAAGGCTGAGGCAGTGGTGCTGAGAGGTTTGATCTATAGCAGTCATTTTAGTAGCAGTCTATGATGCAGAAGTAGTCATTGGTAGTTCCCCAAAGAGCTCAGAAAGAGCACCAAGAGGAAATTGTGGAGGAGAAGTGGAAATGGAAGACTTCAGAAAGTTGACTCTACTTTTTTAAAAGGCACATTTTTACCTTTCCAAAGTGTACTTTCAGGTATTAGATACAGGATTACCCTAAGGCTGAAACTGAAGTAAGCAATAAGGGTGGAGGGGCAGTGAAAGAGGGAACTGTGATGAAAAATTGGATGCAAAGAGTAAGGAGGAGTGTTAGAAGCAAGTTAGCCAATTATATCCTCTCTATTTAACTTTTACTTTAAAATTTGACTTTTCTATTTGGATCAGAAAAAAATCATACTAATTAATCAAATTATTTTAATCTAGGCATCTGAAATAAAAGTGGACAAGCAGTAAGTGTGTTGTGTACGTTGTATGTGCATATATGCAAATGAAAAAGTCCCAAGAGGAAAGCCCCACTTTTTTGTGTGCAAGCTTTATGCAAATAAATAGAAGGGGATTGTGGGCTGGACTCTTGAGTTTTGGTTTTGTCTTGAGCTTCAAAAGAAACTTATGGGCTTGAGGAATTATTCTCAGTTGTACAACCAAGGTCAGGATCTGGTCCAGCTCTGGTAGCTTCCATATGTCAGTGAGTTTGTCTGCAGGATATTTTGACTATGGAAATACAGTGAAAGAGGCAATGCTGTCCAGGTCCTGCAGGCTCAGCACGGTGCTGTCAGTTAATTGCCTGTACAGGAGCAGTGTTCTAACAAATTGTACAACTTCGTAGTTACCTGTGTGCTGAACTCCTGGTCAGGACAGTGAGACGTTATTATGTAGAGCACTGGGGAAAGCCTGCTGTAGCACAGAAGGTGATTTTCCCTGACTCGGTACACTCCAGCCTTTCTTTTAAGGGTGTGGTTATTTAATAATTTTGGTCCAAAAGATGAGGAAGGGGTTTTAAGATATATCTGTTTTATGTCATAAAAAGATATTTAGAGCTGGCTTTGGAATCCTGAAGCAGTAGTTACATTAGCATATCATTAAACTTCAGCTAATTTACTGTGATTATTGGGAGGAACACTACCCTGATGTCGCTTTATACTGCTTTGCTTGCTAACCCAGCTAGGATACTGCCACAGCAATATGTGTTAGTTGATTGATATATTTTTCTGTGGGGTAGATGATGAATGTTTTGCTAACTGCATGTTGAGATTTACTAGATGAGGGAGGTATTAGTCGGTGTTATCTCTTCATTAAACCTTTCCAGTGTGGTGTAGATCATCTGCAAATGGCAGTTCCAGTCTATGCATGTCATCCACTCAGTGTCTGTAATTTGAAGCATGGCTGGGTCCAGTTTTCTTATCTCACAGGACATTTTTGCTGGCCAGAGGAAAAAAAGAATGTCAAATGTTCTAAGTCATAATAAAAGTGTATTTTAAAATGTAGCAAAAATGTTAGAAACAATTCCCACTTGTCTGTTCCTCCACCACACCAGGAATTAAACATTTTAATTTGAGTAGAGAATGGCTTCAAAACTAAACTGTGGTTGGCATGTGTGTCCAAACCTGGCTGGGTGAAAGCGGGCCACTTCTGTCACTCTTGGTTGATGCACTTTGGTGTTTTCAGTGACAGATTTTGGGTTTGAAGCTCAATATTGGAACATTTGCTGCTTTCATTTGCCTTTATCTACTGTGCCAAGGAAAACAGACCATTCTTTTTGGGGGGCTTCTCCTTTTTAAAAGTTGTTGTATAATAAGTAGTTGTACAAAAAACATGGACTAGCTGCCCTTCTGAACTGTGTTTTGGATGAAGTAATATTTACATTTTATAGTGCTTACCTTGGCTTCCCTCCCCTTATTTGCTCTAAACTGTTTTCTGCATCCCTCCCTACAAACACAGTTGTAGTCCAGAAATTGTTTCCATTCTTTGGTTGTGCTTTTTGGCCATAAATACTATGATCTTGAAAGAAAAGTGGAAGTTCTAAACTGGCCTCATTAAGAATGAATCTCGTGGGATACTTGAACATCGCTTTCTGGAGTTTTTGTAGTCAGGGTTGGATATTGTGGGATTTTCCTGTGGCGTAGCTATAACGAACACCTAAGCAGTCTTGTGTCTTGTTAGAACCTCTTGGTAAATGCTTTGATTCTATTGAAACTAAAAACAGCAATGAAGAACAAACAAATGAAAGACTTGGTGAGCAATAGTGGAAAGTATAGAAGATATAGAAATGCCTAATCTCTCCCTCGGGGTGAAGTCTGTTCCTTCCTGCCTTCACTCTCCCAGTTATTCTGCTTCCTTCTTTAAGCTTTGATACTCCAGTGGCAATGGCGAGTTCTTGCTCGCTGACTGCAGTGGTCCCATTGAATCTAGATCAGCCTCTGAATTTAAGCCGAATTTTTCTTTTTTCCTAGGCACTGCTGAACAAATCTGCTTGTCCCTCATTTCTTGGCCTACATTCCTGTTGTCTGCTCCCAAACTCAGTCTTGTGTTCTCTCCCTTCACTCTTATCCAGCACTTTTCTGTTTCCCAGGCACCTCTTAGGGATCCTTTGTAGCCAAATTTTCTGAGCTCTCTTGATTTATTTCCTCTGCTGTTTGGATGAGAGTATGTTAACCATGAGTTGATACAGATGATTGTGAATGGGCCTGCAAAAGCAATTCCAGTCCAGTGATGTAAGGACAGAACAATGTTAGGGTTTTTCTTGTTGTTTGGGTTTATTTTTGTATGCCAATATGTTTCTTAACACTAGTACTACTATTGCTGCAGCACCAAGAGCTTAGTGGGGTCTAGTGGCTTCTGGTTAATTACTGCATTGTCTGACATTGAGCACGGATGTATGCAATAGGGTCTAAAAAGTCATGCAATCAATCACTTTAGCCCTATCTGTCAGCAACTACCTCTGATGCTGTCATTTGTTTAACTGTAGTAGTAGGAAATATGAATAAAAGTATAGTCAATGCCCTACTAAAACTAAAAATGCTGTGAGAAGTCCCAGTTGTATTGGGGTAATAACATAAGTCCTTTGCACCTTGTTTCTTGAACAAGCAGATCCTTTTACTTGGTAGATAGAGGACAATAAACTAGTTGTAAATACATTCTACAAGCTGCAATTACTGTGAAACAGAGCTGCAAGTGCATTGGCAGCAGTTCTTGCTGTGTTCCTTGTGATGCTTTTTATTTCCTTTAACTCTCCTCACTGGCTTTCCAGATAGTTGACTAGGAAAGATGGTTTTTGAAGTGTCCATGGGAAATGAATCATGTGTTAGTTCTGCTCATTTCTTAGACTTTTTTTGCAGCTGTGCTTGAGGTCTGCAGGTGATTCCTAAAATTAAAGTTTCTGACACTCCTGCAAACTTCGTATTATAGATCAAGTCATGAGACAAAAATGTGTAGTGCCGTTGCTGTGTGCTCTCTTACTTCGTAGTCTGCTGTAAAAATGTTTAAAGTAAGTTAATGGAGAGTAAGTGACTTTAACTGGTAGTAGTACATAGTGCTGTATGGATCAGAAAGACTTGCAGCTGGGTCTGGGTTTGCTCTCAAGGATCTTGCCCCCCTGCTTCTTGCTGTAGGAGTAATTAACAGCACTAATTGCTTCTGCATGATAGGAAGTAATTGTCTTTGCTTCGGGGTTATGAATGGAACCTAGAAGTTTGTGCTCCCAAAAATATAATTTTGATAATCTTATGTAGGGGTTTTTACCCAAATTTTGCCACATCAGGAATGGAAAGCAAGTCTTTCATGGTTTACATAAACTCTCCTGAGATGTGTTGCTTATGTTACACTTTGTTTTCTGAAGTTTTCTCACAGTAAGCTTCTAAGCGTGTTCTGCAAGTCTTGGCAACTAGAAGCCTCATTTAGACAGAATTTATTTTTGACTACAGCCTTGCTGATGCTCATGAATCATTCTGGGAGATTGAAGTCTTCAGCATGTCTCCAGTGAGGTTGTTCTTCTAAATCCCATGGTGGAAAGCTGTTGCTTCAAAATGCTGCACTGTAGCACAGGCTGCCTGGCTTGCACACACCTCAATGTAAAGCACAAGCCTGAGCTGTCTATGGCCATACCAATGTTTAAAAGTGGTTATACTTGTATTTACAAGCTAAGTATACCACATCTGAAGAAGAACAGTGAATTGTGACAGTAAATATAAAGGAGACTGTAACTGCAAGAATGGGGAACTGGAGTAAGGTGGCTAGGTGGAAGAGTACCTGTGTATGGCTGGTCGTGGAGTGAGAAGGATCTGCTTAAATATTGGAATCTTGCCAAGAGGAGCAATGTTTTAGAGTAGACTTTGAAAGGTTATTGAGCTCCAAGAGCACTTTCATAGCTGGCTAACACCTTCTATGAATAGACATGGAAGGTATTGATTATCAGAACACAGTGGAAAAGTTGAAATCATTTGAAGATGCTGGCTCAACCATTCTTTGACCTTGTTTCTTTAGAGCATTAAATGTATTATGTTGTTTACATTCTTAAAATATCAACGCAGCATGAAACTTGATATGTTGTTTCTGAAGTTTAAAATCTGGTTTCTTATAATTTTTGATGGTTGTGACATGTAACCTTGTCATAGCACAGAGTCCTACAACAATTCCCAAAGTTCATTTAATGTGACTGGTGCAGTGAAGTGTGCAGTAAGTAAGTTTCAACAAATATGTGCATTGTTTAATTTTTGTTTTTACTGTTTCTACAGGGAATGAAACTTTAACAAGAAGTCTATGTTAAAGCCTGGCTAACAGCAAGAGGGTGAAGTGTAGAAGCGATGCCCTGATTAAAAGGTAGGGAACACATTGAAAGAGTTTTCAGAAGGCTTGTGTTCTGACTTGAGAGAATTCCTGTGATATTTGAGGTGCTTTTCCTTTGTTCCCAGGATTGTTTGCCTGCTATGTAGAAAACACAGGGGAAACGAGGCTTGTCTGTCACTTTGCCAGGCAGCTTCGGAAGCAGAAGAATGGGGTGAAGGTTTTTCCCTGGGTAACTGTGGTTATTCACATGTTCTCTAGACTGTTGAGCTCTCATGTGATTTGTGCAGTGTCATGGCTGAGAAATGGTCCTGAGCATAGCAGGACTGACTGATCTAGTTAACTTCACTTTACTCTTGCATGACTAGCTGCCACGTTTCGGTGTGTTGGCAGTGTACCTCAACAGGAACATATGAGACTGAAAGAGTAGGGGCTGTTAGAACTTTACTGGCAATTTTTAAAAATTGGTCACTTATTTGTCTGTCTGTTCATCTACTCTTCATGTGCCTTCAAAGGAAGTTCTTGGAGTGTGATTATATGATGAATGGTATAAAAAAAAATTCGCCATTTTTATAAAGCTTTGAACTGCTTTAAAAAAGGTGTGTTGCAGAACCCTGCACTGATTTTCAACCTACACTAGGAGACATTTGTTTCTGGTTTACAAACAGAACATCTCTTTGGAGTCAGGCTAACAAAGGAAAACATCACCTGCTTTAGACAGCTAATGGATCTAATAAGGAACTGAAATTAATAAGCAATTTAATATTCTCAAAGGAAAATGCAGGAAGGAATGGGAATGAAGATGAAGAAGATTAAAAGATTAGAAGGTTTGTGTCTGCCAGAGGTGGACTGGTGAAATTACTCTAATGCAGTCAGGTGGTCCTTGCTGCTGTCTTTCACAGGTCATGTACCTCTTGCACATGCAAAAACCAACAAGTAATTTTTTTTTTGCTGCCCGGGAAAGCTGGTTTCTGGAAAGAGCTGGCACTGCTAGAGCAGTTCTGCTCCGAAGCCCACTTAAAAGTTACCTCTACAAAAGTCTGTTGGTAGGAGCAGGTTGTATGAATGATAAGTGTCCATTTTTCTGTGGAAATGGTGTAGTGCAGCTGTAGTAAAGTGTACTTCATGAACCATCATGCCTGTTGCTGCTGCACTGGTGCAATATATGTCACATCCACATTAGTCCTGGTCATGTGGTGAAGAAAAGGCTGTTGTGTACTTCCCTCTTACAGTATCGGAATGAAAAATGTGATCTGTTCAAAAAGCTTGGATACCAATTTAATTGTTTTATCTGAAAATACGTGAGCTGGTATAAAATCATGCCTTTCAGTTTTTGTTTGCTTTCTCTGTGAGACTCATGGATTGCTTATAACAAATAGAAAAAACTTCGTTGGAAGCAAAATAAGTTAACCTATGTGCTGCTTTTTCTGAATTCAGTGGCGAGATCAAAGTCCCACCAGCATTATATTTATCACACAAGGGTCAGCCACATGGAACTCCTGTAAACCTCTTGATCATCTTCCTTGTAGCAACAGATTGTTTTGCACTTTGCAGCAGACTGGTTGTCTTCTAATGCTAGCAGTAAATCCATAGTGTTAGATCACAAAGCAATTTTTTCAGATTAATCTCTCTTGCACAGTTGCTAAAGTGCAGGCACCTGTGAGTTACAACAGGGGTAACAGTGAAAATTATTAATTAGTATTTCCTAAATGTTGATGAAGAGATATGTTGATATAAAAGAATAAATAAATAAATGATGAAACTGAGTTTGCCTTTCAGCAAAATAATCGAGCTAATAGTTTTGTGGATCTGTGGGATGGTTATCTGATTGTTTCCCCTCTACCTGTAGTTTTTAGAAACAGCAAAAAGCCTTCTTTTTTCCCCCATGAGATGGCTTGAAGACCATATATTGCACTGTTTCCAGGGACTTTTGTAAGAGATTATGCTTATGATCCCATGGCATTGTCTTCAAAGCACAGCCTTTCATCCCCAGATGACTGAAGTTCAGAGAAGCAATAGTAGCTGCTTCTCAGTGTGGCACTGTTAATGTTGAATTTATCCTAGGACTGGCTGCTTGAAGCAGCACTCTTGTGCAGTGTGACTTTTTCTGCTGTGTTTTTATTTCCTGGAAGCAGTTTATGTGAAACTGCTTTTCACATACAGATTATTTGTCCCTGAATTAGCTCACATTATATAACTCCTTTCTGGGGTGTGTTATCAAAGTTTGCTCACACAATAAACATGTTGAAAATTTGAGTATCATAGTAGCTCTAGTAAAGTCGAAGTCAGCTTGAATAAAATACCACTAAATTGTTTTGATATCTTCTGCATTTTATCCCAATTTTAGCTCAAGCCTTTGTATCAGAAGGCAAATATCTGAAGGGATGATGCATCATCAACTAGGCCTTTTTTTTTTATTCCCTTCTGTAAAAGCTGCATTAGATGATGAAAGTCTTGCTGACTTGTGTATTACTTGCTGTAACCTTAGGAAGCAAATTCGTGTGATAGCAGGTGTTTGTATGTAGGGGATTCTAATTTTAACTGGCTCTAAATGAGGAGAGCTTGTCCCAGTTTTTCTTGGAAGTGCTTTTGGGAATAAATGAATGTTTGAATTTAAGACTTTTGGTATCAATTTGATATGAAATAATTAATAGTGAGGCTTAAATTGTGAGTAGGTATGACTCTTCAGTGTAATGTGTATGTATCTTTGTTTATTTGTAATGCTGCCTAGGCTAATTAAACCGGAATAGTGTGCTGCTGATACACTGAGGTTATAAGGCTTGCTCGCAATTTTAACAGTCATAGTTTGTGTAATTTTTGATTACTAAATTATTGTTTTCTTTTCAACTTAAAAGGCATCATGAAGCACTTCAGGAATTGGTGCGGTTTTGTGAAATAATGCTGATGAGAACAAAACAAAACTGAGTATTTTACTATCTCAGAATCTTTAAGGCAAAGTTTGATTATTCTAGTGTTTCTGCTGCTTTGTTCTGGGCCTGTGGTTATGGGGCATTTTTCACTTACAACAGTGCAAGACTTAGCCAGCTTTCAGTCTACCTTCTCTTTACTCAAGTCTTAGTGGAAAACCAGAGCTGATGGTGGGCTAAGCGTTGAGTTTAAATTGTTTGGTTGGTATCTTTTGTTTAGCTACCCTTTCTTCCTCAGCAGTTCTTGAGGAATATTTTGGGTTCTGTATTTATTTTTATATATGTATAACCCCCTTTGTCTTCTGAGCAGTCTCTTTTCTGATCTGTGTTATGAAGTATTAATTTTTTTTCTTTATACATTTCTTGATGCATTTTCAAATGCTTCTTTTTAAAAATAGCTGCTTGTGCTCTGTTTTTTGTTGTGTTTTTTTTTTAACTTAAGAGCAAATGTATTTTATTTATTTGCAAAATCAAACTGTTAAATAAGACATGGGGTTTAAATGATTTGCAAAGATATTAAAGAATCTCTGTCAAAGAGGGAAGATCTCCCGATACCTAGTGCACTGCATTGTTTGCAAGGCCATCTTTTCATCCTGTGATATTACTTTGTCCTGTGCTGAAGTTAATTTACATCATTGGTAGCAAACACTGCAAAAAAAAACACTGTTCAGAAGGAATTTGTATGTAAAGAATTTTTGTATCAGTATGTTCCAGGAAGAAAGAATGTAATTTCCCGACACGATTTGGCTGGAACAGCAGGACTGTATTTCTTCTCATTATGAAAAACTTCATGTGGTCTTAAATGTTTTTGTTTCACAGTGGTCTGTAGTCCATTGAAGTTGACTCTTTTTAAATGTTTTGTATTAGAGCTGGTATAGTGCTGGCTATGGATGGGTTGCACATCAAGGATCTGAGCCCCAAAACACTATAAAATAAAATAGTGTCAACTTTTAGTCTGCAAAAATACTCCAAGAAGAGCTGACCTTGGTATCTGATGTAAAATCCCATAGGATGAGATGGCTGCAAATATTATAGTTGTATCTTCGGAATAATCAAGACAGTCTTTGCATATATGTTTAATATTGAGGAAGCAAATAAATTGCAGACTATGCCTTAGAAGATCCATTGTCATGGTGAACTGTAATAGACTACATGCAAAATGCATGAGAACTACTTTTTGGCTCAGCTTTAAGTAGTGAGCTATTTGCAAAACTTTGCACAGTATTTTGCTGTTCCTGCAGGTTCAGGTAGTGTATAAACTCTAGTAGATAAACAAAAAGAGGCCACTTGGGTTTACCATTCCAAGATTTAACAATTAGCTCTCACGATTGTGGCTCAGAATCCCAAACTGGAAAGATTATGATTACAAATTAAAAACGTTACATGATCTGGTGATGAATCCTTCTATTTCCTTTGTATTCTTCTATCACGTTTTCATTTGTATTACTGCAAATTTTCTGCTTTAAAAAATAAACATAATTTTATTATTTCTGATATGCTATAATTTTCTTCAAAAATACTGATATATATTTCTTCCTTGCCAGTTATAACGTCTTGTAATGGAAGATGGAAGACAAAGGGGCTCGTGTTGCTGACTACTTTGTTGTCGCAGGATTAACAGATATTTCAAAACCACTAGAGGAAGAAATCCACTTCAACGATGCTTGCCATAAAATCGCTAAACCAAAAGAACCTATTACAGATGTAACAGTAATTAATAAATCTCTGGGGGAGGAAGTTCCTCAGGGATATAAATGCATAGATGTTACTCCCTCAGGACTGTCTGCAGATCTCAATAATGGCAGTCTTGTGGGACCTCAAATATACCTTTGTTATCGCCGAGGAAGGGATAAGCCCCCACTTACTGATCTGGGGTGAGTGTTTTTTATGTTCCAATGGGTGATTTTGACAGGTTTATTTGACTAATGAGCAAATAAAGCAGATTTATTCAAATATCATACTTTTAAAATATAAGTCAAAACTCTAAACAGGAAGATATTTATTGTCTTGAGCATACTGTAACCCAGTCTGGTAGGAAAAACGCATGTTGAGTGAATTTTATTGACAGCTGTAATCCTTTGCATTTTGGAGTTTTCAAAGCCATTTATAATTTTCAGTGTATGTATTTTGGTTGAGGTAAGATGCTTAGCCTGTTAAATAAGGATTGAAACAAAGTGAGTTGCATGACATTCAGGATCAGGCAATGAATCTTTAGTAGACTTGAAAAGTGTTTTAAAGAAAATAATTACGTGCCTTCTGACTTTTGTTCATCCCATTTTAACTAGGGTTTTATATGATGGGAAAGAAAGAGTAAAGCAAGGTTGTGAAATAATTCAAACTACGCCATACGGTCGGCCTGCTAATATTAGTGGCAGTGCCTCATCACAAAGAGTGTACATCACGTACCGAAGAGCATCTGAAAACATGACACAAAACACGTTGGCTGTTACGGATATATGTATAATCATACCAAGTAAAGGAGAAACCCCTCCACATACATTCTGCAAGGTTGACAAGAATCTTAATAATAGTATGGTAAGATTCAAAGTCTCGATTTTGAACACTTGATATTCACTGATGTAGTGTTTGTGGAGTATTTGTGATGGCTCTGAGTACCTGGTGAAAAATTTGGATAAGCACTCTCCAAAAATAAATCAAATCTTGGAAGATTACATCTATTTGTTCCTGCTTGGAACAAAGTCTTTTTGGAGCTCTCGGAGCAAACAGTCTTTTTAGAGATGGCTTAGAAATGTTGACTTCAGCAGCCTTGGATTAGTCCTTAGAACTTGTTGTGTCACTATGTGTATAACTGGAGGTTTCATGTATGTGGCTGTTTCTGACGCTGATTCTGCTGTTGTGATGGGAATCCTATATCTAACAACTGCCTTCTGGTTTGGTTTTAAACTCTTCTATTACCTACAATGCTATCTTATAAATGCCATTCTCCTCAGTAGTTTCACAAACTTTTTCTCTGAAGAAAGTTGCTTATAAGTGCTGTTGGATGCTGTTGACTGTAAGCCCGTTGAAATGCTTGATATGGTTCCAAAGCTGGACTTGCTAACTTATACAGGCATCACAACACTTTGGTTTGCAGAACTTAATAGTTAGCTGTCTCCTGGTTGAATCTGCAGCCCTATGTACTGGCTTTTGTAGGGTCCTCAAAAGTCAGCATGCTGACAAGGATGCTGACTTCATGTGTGAGTAGTATCATGCGAAAGAGATCATGGAAATTGATCTGTATTTGTTTTGAAAAAGAAGCCTCTAGACATTGACAAATGGATTTTTCAGTTCTACCAGTCCCTGTATTGACTGGTTATGGGCGTGCTGTATTATGGAAATTGCTGTATATTTCTCCCATCTCTAAAAGCTTTGTGTGTCAGTCTTTTCTATTCTGTGGCTTTCTGTGTTCTTTATTCTCATGTCCATAAATTGAGAACTTCAAAAATATTTAAAAACATTACCAGCACCAGAAAGGAAATCGTTGTTTAGAAGCTGCGAAAACCAAGACACTATGCTGCAGTGTTTCACAGACTGTGAAGTCACAGACAGAATAAGGAATTAGGCTTGGAGATTAGCATGATTAAAATAAAAATGCAGGCACAAAAGAAAATTATTACTCGAAGTTAATGTTTAACACAGCAATGTGACAAACACAAATAACAAACATTGCACTCTGTATGTGTATATAGATAAATGTGTGCATGTGTGTATGTGTATCTGTCTATATAACCACTTAAGCCAGAAGTTTAACCAAATGGACAAAGGTTTAAATATTTATACAGATGACAGTTGTACTTACAGTTCTGTGGTTGTGTTAACAAGTGTTTTGCAGAAGAATTTATAGATGTCATGCTTCAGTCTATAAAGCAGTTCTGCTTTAGAGGTGAGGCTAACGCCTGCCATGGATTCGTTAGCTCAGAGCAAATGCAGTACTTTCCTTTCAGTTATGCGTGGCCATTCTCAGAAAGGATAGCACAGCAGGCCCAAAATTCCTATATATAAATGCTCTATGGTTTTGTGTATAGATTAATGTTCTTCATAAACAAGGAAGAGGAGGTTTTTCTCCATTCTTTTGTTACATCCTTTTGTTACGCTTCACGTCATCCGATAATTTCTTTTGTTTTACAGTGGGGCTCAGCAGTATATTTATGTTATAAAAAGTCTGTGGCAAAAACCAACACCATATCATATAAAGCTGGTAAGTATCTGCTATTTAGCTCTTTTTTTATTTTCAATTTAGCATGTAAAGGCTTATTCAAGCAATATTCATTCTCAGTTTGGAGTCCCCTGGGTTGGCAATAAGAAAGGATAGATTGCTACAGCCATATTAGGACCTTTATGTTAAGAATCCCTGCTTCAGAACTTTGTGTTTTACAGCTATGTTTAAAGTTAAGTCTAAACATCTTGGTCTGATAGCACATTAGCTGAATCCTCAGCTGATGTGGATCGGCGTAATTATAAAAAAATAATCTACCTAAATGTAACATTATCAGATTTTTCAGGAAACTTTTGTTGGTAAGAATTAATTGCTTTCATAATTGAAAACATCAGTCTTAGTTCTCAGTTACTTGGGTTACCATTTTTTAAGTAGATTTGAAGTCTACTCGTCCTAGTGATGAATGTGAACTATTACAATAATAGCTGAAATGCACATAACCTACAAACAGAAAAAGATGAATTAGTAATGAATAGTTCCTAGAATAGTAAGTAGGACTTCAGCCCAGTGTCTTAGTTGAGTGATTTCTCCTTAGGTGTGGGAGCATGCTGCCCCTTTGCAGCTGTTCACTATGCCTGATTATTTACAACTTTACTTCTGAAGTTAGTGTATTTTCATCTATGATTTTTCTGGGCATTTTTTGGGGATGAGCTGTTACAAATATGTTTCTGCTATTCCTTCCATAACTATCTGTTTACAAATTGCCTTTATAGGTTTAATATGCAGATATCCTGAAGAAGATTATGAATCATTCCCATTACCAGAATCTGTGCCTCTTTTTTGTCTACCTATGGGTGCAACAATTGAAAGTTGGCCATCTAACAGTAAATACCCTCTCCCAGTTTTTTCTACATTTGTACTAACTGGAGCTTCTGCAGAAAAGGTATTTTGAAAGCTTAAAAATAAATTGTTAATAATTTAAGTTAAAAAATTGATTGTTTATCTGTTCAGTATGATAATCATAATGCATGTTTTCCTAGACAAACCTGAATCTATTCATTTGGGCTTAATTCAAAGACTACTTTAAAGAGTGACTTGTGTCTATTTCACTGCTGGTCTGTTGATTGTATAAACCTCTACTCCCTTGCTTTCCAATCGTGTTAGCCTTTGAAACTAGAGAGATATAAAAAACCTGACTGGATATACATGCAAGAATACTGTTTCTATTGCACGTATGGAAACAACCTTGCATGCGTATACTTGTTCTAAGAAGTAAATTGGATGTCAGAGGAATACTGCTTTGAGATGCTTGTAAAGGATTCCTAAAATAGCTTTAAAGGCAATTGTAAGAGCAGTTGACTGTAGTTGTACTCTGTATAATCATTCTTTTTCTCTCACTTAAATTGTTTCATAAATTACTCTTTCTCATATGACATTAAGTGTTTTAAATAAATAATAGACAGTCTGGATTTTCACAGCCATAAGAATATTCTGGAATAGATTGCTTCAAAAGATGGTGCATTAATGTAACTACTTCAACAGTAACATAGGCTTGATTTTCCTTGCATGTTTGGGGTTTGTAAGATTGCTTTGAAGATTGAGGCAGATTTATTGACTTCAAATCAACTGTGTTGTTTGCAGGTATATGGTGCTGCTATTCAGTTTTATGAACTGTATCCTGAAGAGAATCTCACAGAGAAACAAAAATCTCAACTGGGACTAGCAGCTGCTGTTGAGGGAAAGTCAGACACATGCAGAACAGTTCAAACAAATAAATGCATCTGTCTGCTCTCTCACTGGCCTTTCTTTGATGCTTTCAAGAAGTTTCTTACCTTCCTGTATCGTTATTCAATTTCTGGTCCACATGTCCTACCCATTGAGAAGTAAGTAATTTCAAAAATTCATAACAGTAATTTGAGTTGACGAGTGCTCTTTTTTTACTCAGTTTTCTAAAACATCCTTTTGACTTTAGTCATCAAACATTAAATATAATGGTTACACTAGGTTAAGCACTTTTCTCTATTGATTAGATATATCTTTACCTAGAAAAAGCCTAGGCTTTTATTTGTGATTTAAGTGCCTGCAAAGGTTATCTCTGAAAGCCTTTTTTTAATTAGCTTTGCACCTTTTAGTGTGGTGTTTAGGAGCAGCAAGATTATAAATCCTTTCTTAATGTTGCATACATTCAGTTAGGAGAATGAAATATGTAGTTTGGCAGTTTTTCAAATGTCTGTGTTGTGTAATGAGAGATAATAAAGCAGATGGGATTTTTTGCACTAGTAATCCTCCTCTATTTGTGATAAATAAACTTCTTACATAAATGATCTCATATTTTAAAATGCAGAGGAAATCCTTACATCTGAGACGTGATTGATACCTGTAATTGATATGTAATGCCATTATCACTTCTAGACTAACGTAACTTTTTAAGGCATCAGATTTCAAATGCAGTATTTGCTTTTTTATTTTATTACACATCAGTCTCTTTTCTGATTAAACTTCAATATTAGGTTTTATGAGAGTTTGACTTTGTGGATTAAACATTTTTTGTGACTCTTCATTTTATCCACTTCATTATTCCACCTTTGTACCTACTTGTTTTAAAATTTTGATAGTGTAAACTTCCAAAAAGATTTTTTAAAAATTTTTTAAGATGAGAACTGGTCTTGGGTTTTGAGTTCTGAGAATTAATAAAATTAGAAATAAATACAATAGATGTTTTATTAATTTTTATTTTAGATTTATTTGTTTATTGTGATTTCTCTGATTTGTAAACTGACAGGTCAATGTACTGTGGATAATTTAAATATAGTTCCACTGTCTTGCATGAAGTTAATATAGTATCTAGCCTAGTTTCTTCAGCTTTTTCAGTCAGCCCTGCTTCTGCAAGCAGCAGGTCTTTTCCTTGATGTTTGCTGTGTTCCAAATTTCTGCCACCATCTTCATACACTGGTAATGAAGATAAAACTCCAAGCCTGTTGTCAGCCTGATTCTGTTCTCACTGCCATGTGGCTGCACAGGCAGTGCAGTTAAAAACACAGTAAAAATGGGGTTTTTTTTGCATACATATAATGGTGTAATGGTGTGATGCACAGCTACATTGAAATGTGTGTATGAAATATATAGCTTTGAATCAGAAACATGTAAAATGAGCCTTCTGTATAAATCAGTGGTTATTTGTAGGTTTCTCTGAATTTCTTCAAAATTTGAATAATGGTAAAAGTTGCAGAAATCACAGTAAAATATGTGCTCTGTCATGCAGTTCGTGGTGGATTAACTGTTTCTTGCTGAGTTTCTACTGATTTTATTTACTTTCTTTTAATGTGAAAGTGGGTATTGTGTAGAACTCCTACACTTTTACAACTTTTGGAAGTTTAATCAGTTTATAAAACTGAGAACTTATTAGTTTAAAACCATTTTTCTGTATTTGTAGTATATGGAAAAAACTTAACACTTTTTTCTTCAGAAATCTTAAGTAATGTTTTGTACTTGGAAGTGAAGAAAATGGATGTGAAGAAGATGGATGAACTTAATGATTCTCCCTGATACTCAGCTGTGAATATTTTTCTGCAAATAACCAGTGCTAGTCTCTGAGATGTAGTGCTATTTCAAGCCAGTCTCAGAAGCAGGATTGTAAAATGCTATTGAGATACTCAAACATCAGTATTTGTACTTTACAAATTTATTTATTTATTTATTAAAAAAAGCTCCTTGTAATTTTTTCATTTTACAAGCCAAGCTTGTAGTATGAGTGACTCTGTCCTGCCATTTTGGTTGTTACTGGTAAAAAAACTCATTGTGACTTTTTCCCCCCTCTGTCTTCTGAATAAGCATGTGCCGTTTTTATATAAATAATTTCTCTCAGTGGCAATAATTTTGTCTTGAGGTAAAGCAGTTTAACCTTATTTCTACTAAATTAGTATTATTCTTTTCCTCTAGACACATTTCGCATTTCATGCATAAAGTTCCTTTTCCATCCCCTCAGAGGCCAAGAATTCTAGTTCAGGTAAGTGTAAATTTCATCTTAACAGCTATGTCTTAAGTGAAGGCAAACCAACTGTTGAACAGGTTAGTAAATGGAAAATTTTTATGTTCAGATTTTTTTTTTGTTCAGGATTTTTTTCCTAAATTCATACACCTAATTTTCACTGATTTCTTGCTGTTGCTTCCAGATTAGTCAAGGACTCTAATGAGATATTACAGGATGCTGTTACTGAGCTTAGAACTTATTTTTTTTTCAGAGTATATTGAAATTAACGAAAAACTACTCGAAGTCAGCATCTGTTCTCATTTTTGCAATAGCTTTTGAACTGGTTTCTTCTTGCTACTGCATGAAGGCTGAATGTAAAATAATTAAAACCAGATGTGAAGAGTATATTCATGATTACCTGCTTTCCCAAAGGGCTTCACGCTGTCCTCTGCATAATGGATAGCTCTTACTGAAAACTGCAAGAGCCATGCACATTCAACAGAGACACACTTCATCAAATGTGACCCTTATTCTGTCCTACCTGCAAGACCTAATGCATTTTACTGTGTGGGTGTAATGGTATAGTTGCTGGGATTAGGCTGCCCGTTACTTGAAATTTCACCCATGTCACTGTTGGTAGGAGAGAGGAAATCCCTATCTCAGACTTCTTAAGTGAAAGGTTAAGTCTTCCTCTTTTTTTTTGCCTCCTAAGAGGCAAAATGAAGTAGAGACATGTTTAAAATTTTATTGCTGAGAAAAGACAGCTCTGTTCCATTGCAGTTATTCTACCAATCCTGTAGTTTTGAACATGTTACAAAATGATGTTGTTATCTGTTACTGCTTGTATGAAATAAAACATGAAGAGCCCTGTGCAGTTTTCAGTCTTAATGTAGTAGCCCATATGCTAGTGAAGTCTTTCAGAGTAAATGCAATCTTGAGTTATGTCTTTCTAGAATGTATTGAATATTAAAGATCCTCCTTAGTGTGCTTGGATATTCTGAAGAAGTGCCATTTATTACTGTTACTGAAAAGGGGTTGGAGAGCAGTTATACTGAAACTCTCTGACACTTCTATCACTTTGATTAGGATTTTAAAGTTCAATTCAAAGCTCAGTATTTTTAGATATTGGGGTTGTGGGTTTTTTGTATTCACCTTCAATAAAATATTTGTGCTAGGAAACACTGAACACTTATTTACAGAGAACTATAAATGAGTTTAGAGGAAAACACTTAAAAGTTTTTAGTCTGAATTTTTAGGGAACTCTGTCAAATTATACATGGGTGTATACGTGGATGTAAGCCTGAGGACCTAGATGTAAGTGATGTGAAATTATTTCTGTTATACCTTATTTTCAAAATGCTGCATGCATCTAGTTAGTACAACTTTAGAGCTGATAGTAAAGACGGAGAACACGCTTTTTAAAGTAGGCAGTGGTGGCTGAGGTCTGTGAATGAGTACTTCCTTCAACCTGCTTTCAGGGTCTTGAGTTGTGATCGATACTGCACTGAATAAAATCACAGGTGATTATATCTGGGATGTTTTCCCAAAAATAGTATGGGAAATGCCTGAAAACAGGATTCCATTTCATTGAAAAAGTAGTGATTTCTCTCAGAAGCTTGTTAATGTAAAACATGGTACTCTTTTGCTAAATAATTAGCCTAGCAAATCCTTCTGAGTATGTGTTGCTGAAAAATGTCTTGCAAGTGCCTATATGCTTTCTGAAAATGAAACCTGATAGATTTTAGTAACTGCATGTGTGCCAGTCTTGGTGTGTAACCCATTCTTAGATCCTTCTTAGCACCTGTGAGAGCAAGTGAGAGAGAACATGGCACATGTCTGACTTCAGTTTCAAAGAAATTACAGCCATTAGTACAACATTCAGGAATGTTTCTGATTACCAGTTCCCAGCTGCCATTGTTGATGGGTTGTTTTTGATCTGAAATCTGCTGGACTCTGTTCCCCATGTCCTACAAGCCCTTGTTACACAGATGTTCCTGTTCTAATGATGTATTCACAACCTGCAAACTTGAGTAATGTGTTTTTCCCCCTGAAGAATGGGTGCAGTAAGTGCCCCTTCTGCCTAAGGGAGACGTGCTCTTTGAATAGATGCTTGCTTGTTTATCTGCTGAAACACAAGTCACAGGGCATTAGACTGATGCTTCCTTCCTGAGGGTAGTTTATGAAGGTTACCTCAGGCTGAAAAAATGAGTTCTTTGAATTCTTTCACCGAACAAGCTAATGGTGGTGGTTGTCACAAGGTGACTTACTTGAAGACAAATCTAGAGTGGTGTGGCCATCTTCATTTGTCATTGAAGCTAAATGTATCATTAGCCTTCAAAAGCTCTGTTATGTGAAATATGCCAGGGAGCAATGCTGTACATTCTATGTGTCTGTCCAGGCACAGCATTAAGTGGCTTACTGCTTCAGCACTTGTGTTACTAATTGGTGTGATCTTTTGACTTCTGGTGCCTGGTCATCTGCAGTGGGGTTACTGAAAGTTGTGTGAACTTGCAGCTCATCTGTACACGTTACTGTGACTTACTGCTGCTTGTAAGTGTGCTTTTATACAATAGAAAATGCATGACCACTTAGCAGGGAGGATATAGCTAACTGGTATCTTGTTACCTTGGATTTACTATGCCTGAAAATGTCAGTTGAGCTTTGGCAAATTGATTTGGTATCTGTATTCTTGTACTCAATTGAATCCTCCTATTTATTCGTGCTGACTATATGAATTATATCTCTTGATATCATATCACTGTAAGAAAGAAACGTGAATTAATAAGGTCTTTGTCTTGAATCTTCAACTAATGCAAATTTTAAAGATTCCATCAAAGCTGGGCTGAGCCTGTTCTACCAGCTAAAAACCTAATTCTTATGTCTTCCACACAAAATATTACTTTACAGTCTGCCATCTCATTGTGTATTTTGTCCATCTCTTTTTCCCTGAATCCAAAAAGAATCCCCTCCTGGCCCCAGGAAGCTGTGTATGAACCATGGATCCTCACTTCCCTTAAAATGCAGAAGGCTTCATTTTTCAGCAGTTAATATATTCAGTTTTTTGCAGTACTAGCTAGTTTAAATTCTTCTTTATGAATATGTAATGGATTCAATTCTGACTAAGAAAAGAGGAGTGTGCTTTGCCTGGTTTTTACCAGAACATACTGATGCATAGCTTTACATGCCACTTCTTACAGTGCTATACAACTGGGCTATATAAGATTTGGCTTACTTTAAATTTTGTTTCTGGTGTTCCTTGTTATAGTTGTGCAATCTCTAACAAATATTTCCAAAATTCAGAATAAAAAGTATTTATTTTTAAATCTTTTTTCAGCTATCTCCACATGATAACCTGATTCTTAGCCAACCTGTGTCATCGCCCCTTCCACTGAGGCAAGTAGCAGTATCTTCTGTTTAATTGTGAAACACATTCTGGCTTATGTTGCAGAAAAGATTTGGTACTTTGAGTTGTAATTGTGCAAATTAACTTATTTTATCTGGTACCTTTTGTAGCTGGTGTATCTGAAGTTTACTTATGTGATTAACTCTGACAAGGATTCATATTTAATGAATAGTATCTGTGCTTTTTCAAATAATTTTAGTGAATCTTCAAGCAGAATAGAAATTGTTAGATCCCCTTTCTAGGAGTTGGTATCTGGGCTCCCAAGATAGTGCAGCTTTTGTGTTGAGAGGTAATTGAAGGAGTTCTGTGACTGTCTTAACTTTCATATGTCTGCACAAGGGAGCGATTGAAGAGAACCACGTGTTGTCTCCCTGTGAATTGCTTCTGAAAAAGAAAAATCATGCACATGGCATGAAAATAGTCTAGACTGGTTGAGTGGTCTTAAGGAATCATGGTTACTATTGGGGAGTAACCATTCTGCACTGCAATGAAGTGTACCAAGTAGTCTGCCTTGCAGTCTTCTTTAAAATAAGGATTTGCAGATTTAAGTTGATAAAATCCTACTCTGGTGCTTTGTTTTCTATTTTGTTATAGAGTATTTCTTTTTGTGGGTTTTTTTTTATGATCCCTTGTAACTCACCAATGTGTTTGTGTTTTGGAACAGTGGGGGCAAGTTTTCTACACTACTTCAGAATTTGGGACCTGAAAATGCAGTAACACTACTTGTGTTTGCTGTGACAGAACATAAAATTCTCATCCATTCACTGCGACCTTCTGTCCTTACTAGTGTGACAGAGGCATTAGTCTCTGTAAGTAACATCCTTTTAATCATACCCCTGTAAGTGCAAAAAGAATGTTTGCAGATGAAATCTAAAATTAGTAGTAGTGCTATTAGTCTTAAAGGTTACTTAAAAATAAAGATCATTAGAGAGAAAAATACATGTTGCTACTGATACCTCACCGAGACAGAAGAGAGAGTAACTATTGTTGATTCTTTGTGTATAAATATTATAAATAAGCATGTTCTTTGGTCATCACAATGCACTGAATATCAGTTGCTGATTTTCCCAAATAGCACTGTATTCTGTCTTGTAGAAGGATTTTAAATGCATGTTGACTTCCTGCCTGTCTTTACTAAGCATTGTTTTGCTACCTGTACTATATACACTCTATTGTACTGAAGAGCTTTTTCCCTACAAATTAAACACATGAAATGTTAGATAAATGAGTGTGTTTTTATTTATTATAATCTGCATAGTTTTTCAGTGATAATCATCTGCCATGTTAAACAATTTTGAAGTGGCAGTTAGTGAAGTGTGGTTTATACTTGCATAAACTATATTATGGTACATGTTTAACCTATGTCTTTCTCTCTGCATATTTTCGAAGATGATATTTCCCTTCCACTGGCCTTGCCCATATATTCCTCTCTGTCCCTTGGCACTGGCAGATGTGTTAAGTGCACCATGCCCATTCATAGTGGGAATTGATTCAAGATACTTTGATCTCTATGACCCTCCACCAGATGTTAGCTGTGTTGACTTAGATACCAATACAATTTCCCAGTAAGTATTTATTAACAATTTTTTTTCCGTGTTAATTGTCTTTGCCTCCTGTTTTTAAAGGCAAAAACAAGCTTTTGGTAAAACTTTGGGGGGTTTTGTTTGTTTTAAACCTCTAAACTTTCAAGTATATCATCCTTCTTGAAATGTGGGTGCTAGAAATTGTATCTCCTGTTCAACACTGCAGAGTGGAGGTACAGTCCTCATGGAACATTATTGCCATTTATTCTATTACATTAAAAACTTACTGTATACATTGACATGTTTCCTGGATTAACCATGTTGTGTCTCACTTCATTGTCCCTGGAGATGAGTCATTTTACTTTTTTGTGATCAGATTTCTTAGTGTTGAAGAAATTCTAGTTTCTTCATATGGACATCTGCTTGAAAATGATAACAAACAATAATAACCAGTTCAAACTAGGCTGGGATAACTTCGGGTTTGGGTTTGTTACTTTTTGGTTAAGAGGAGCATGTTTGTGTATTTGTTCTGCTGTTTGTCTAATTAGCTACAAATTTGTTAATGGAAAGTAATTTATTTGCAGTTATTTCTGGTTTTATTCTACTTTTAGCTGATTTTCCATGCTTTTTCTTAGAACAGATTAATTCTATTTCATGGTATGGAAAAAAGTGCCCCCAAAATGCTTACAATTTTTACAACTTCATGACCAATAGGGTCTTGAGGCTTGATGGTGCCCTCTGTTGATGAAAAACATTGTAATTTTTTTTTCATCATGATAATGGTATAGTTGAGTCCAAATCTATATGCACCAACCACCAAGCAGTTATCAAACTGCTTTCAGGTTACTATGAGCATTCTAGTCATTATCTCCATGCTAGTTTAAGTAATTACATCTCAGAATATAGCATGTGTGGAAGTTGTCTGTGCAGTGGCAGGTGCTTCATACTATTAATCCACCTCTCATGAGTTCTAAGGGGATTGATTTAAGTGCTAAAGAGTGTGGCTGAGTTAATCATCATCATCATCCTGAAGTATGGGGCATTGGTTGGATGGCTGTGATCAAATCTCCATATAGTAAATCAAGTTTGACTTTGGTTTTTAATATTTCTCAGTCCTGTTTTAATGGATGAAATTGTGTATGTTCTCCCATTTCTCTAGTGGGCTAGAAAAATCCTTGGAATACAGTATAGTAATTTATTTATTTTCTTTCCCTTCCAGAACTGGAGATAAGAAAGCTATTGCATGGAAGATTTTACCAAAGAAACCTTGTAAAAATCTGATGAACACTTTAAATAGTTTATATCAGCAACTGGCAGAATGTGAGTGGGAAAGTACATAGTAAGATTTACTTTGGATATAGTGTGCTATATTAACAGATAAATATAGCTAATGAAATATGTTCTTCAGTCACCCATTACATTAAACATGCTTTCATACAGAATGGGAAAATCTCTGTGTTAAGTCCAGGTATTAGAGCACATGTAGGGGATTTTGGGGTGGAGGAGACTTCCATATATATATCTAAGGCAGTGCTCAACAGATACCTCTTTGTATTGATGTTGTCATCATAACAAAAAGAGGTTACTAGAATTTAATACTCACATCCCATCTATGTGTGTGTCCCTAAAATACACTTCTTTAATCAGCTCTTGTGTAAATTTTCACATGTTTTTACAAACAGCTTTCTTTGAGGGGTTTTTAAATCTCAGTCTGTACTGGTTATCTGTGTTGCTGTAGTAACTGATGTGCTGAAAAGGTAAACATGTCTTGCTTTTGGTATTATCCAGAGGTACAGCAGCTGTATAAGGTCAGGCTGAACCTATTGTTGCATGTCATGATTGAATTTCATTGCATATATTTTAATCTGTTCTAGACTTAATGGATCTCAGTAATCAGTGAATCTAGTAGGATAAAGAGAACTTTTTTTTTTTACCAGTACTGGGAGGTAAAAAAGTAAAATGTTACAATGTTGTTTTTGTTCACAGTGCAACAGAGACCAAGAGAAGATGCATTAATGGAACTAGCAATGAATGACTATGATTTTAATTCTGGGAAGAAGTTGCATTTGTTAGATTTGGAGATCCAGGAAGCATTTCTGTGTTTCATGGCCTCAATACTAAAAGGTTACAGGTCTTATCTCAGGCCAATAACAGAGGCACCTTCTGAAACAGCCACTGATGCAAGTTCTCTCTTTGAACTACAAGGTTAAGAATCATAAACTTGTTTTATATATATTAATTTATTATTTTAGATTCTCTCTTATTTAAAGAATACAAACATTGACAGTTGTGAATGATGGTAGAAATGTAAGTATAGGAAAGCTTGCATAGTAGTGGCAAAGGTTACCAAAAGGTTATTGCTCATTGCTAGAGTTGTATGCTGACTTTTGATGGGGAATTTTTTGTTCTGGGCATTCTTACATGCTTCTGATTTCACTTTGTAGGTTTCCTCAAAAGTAGAGATCGTTCACATCAGAAGTTCTACACACTGATGACCAAAACTCAAATGTTTATTCGCTTCATTGAAGAGTGCTCTTTTGTCAGTGATAAGGATGCAAGCCTTGCATTTTTTGATGACTGCGTAGATAAAGTAAGCATGTTTTCATATGCATATATTGATGAATGTGAAATGTAGCTGAAGAGTAATCTCTTCTACGTGTTATTTTATCCTAGACAGCATCAGCAGAGATTGTAATTGATAACCCATTTTGTCTACTGAAAGATGTGGTGTAATTGTCTCACAAGTTTTCATTTTTCCAGGAATTGAAGAATTATCTCAGTTCAATATGTATTTAAGCTACTGGCTTTATTGTATTTCACTGGTGAAACTTGTAACTGTGGAGTTTTTACATCCTTAGAAGTATTTAAATTGCCAAGTAAGGTTTCGTTTATTTCTACTTTTCAGGAGCCATATGTTCTTGCTACTTGGCTGGTTTGATTTGCTAAAACCTTCCATCTGTCTCATGCAGTAAAATGTGTAATTAAGAACACCTTTTAATATGTTTATCAAGTTTTAAATATTCACGAATTCTACTGAAGCTACTTGATATATTTCCACCTCACCAGAGGAAGAGAACTGTGGAATGTGCTTCTTTTTGCACATTAATTCTTCATTGCTAAACTCTTAAGGCATGAACAGCATGCATCCTGGGGTGGGTTCCACACGTTGCTTATTCAATTTTTAGAAATAAAAAACCATTTGGTTGTAATTTGCCATTTAAACCATTTAAATAATGGCTAGAAATGTAAACTGTGATTGTATTTCAGCTGAACACTGGCACTGTCAGTATGTGAGTAAAAAGCATGTTCTGTGTGTTAGGAAGTTTTGGATAGTGCCAGCTCTTTGAGATGAAGATGGGTCTCGTGCCACAAGCAGAAGCAGTGCTAGTGAGGTATTGGAGGAGGCACAAGTGGTGACAGAAGATCAGAGACAAAGCAATACAAATATCAAGTAAAGGCTCTCAGGTGGACTGTAACACACATTTTATTTGCTCTGTTCCTTGTGGTTTCCGTAATGCAAACAGTAGCAGTAGGAAGCTTGTTAAGTTAAAGGCTTGCCTGTTCTTTTTCTCAAAGGGAAACAGTTTGTAGCTTCCCCACATCTTGTTTGGGGTGGCTGAGTTTTGCTTTGGTTCTTTATTTTTGTCTCAAGCAATGGAATAAAATTATTTCAGTAAAATTGTTGGACAGTTTTCTCCCACTTGATCCTACAGTTCGAAACCTTGACATTTGCCCGGAGCCTTGGAGTATGTCTCTGCTGCTGTCTTTAAAGCAGGGGCATTAATTTGGGAAGTGCAGATTTCTCCTCCTCTCTGCAACAGCCAGGCTAACAAAACAAAGATTTATGGTCAAATCGCCAGTTACAAAGCTCAAAACAAAACAGGTGCAGCTGTAATTTATGCTTGATTATTCCGAGTTGCCTTTGTTATCCGTGAACTGAATTTCTATCCTAGCTATGAGAGGACAGGACTACCCAATATTTGCTGTATTTTCACACGTACAACTGTTGAGTTACAACTTTGCAAGGCATCCTTTCTTTTAAGATGCAATCCTTTGATGCTGGTACAGACTTTGTCCTGCTTGACCATGTAGCTTTAATGGCAGAAAATACAATAACATTAAACTGCTTTGTCTTTTGACATAACTTCTCCAGGTAGATATGGACAGAACCGGGGAAACACGACTGATAGAGCTGGATGAGTCCTACAAGAGCGAGCACACGGTTTTCATAACACCACCCGAGATCCCTCACCTGCCAAATGGTGAAGAGCACCCTCTACAATACAGGTAACCTATGGCCACAGGAGGATGCCAGCCAAAATCCTAACAGCTGCACTTGGAGAGTTTGGTTCCTAAATTCTTGAGATAGCTGTGAAGTACAGATTTTTTTTGTCCTTTTATGTTGCTCAAGTAACAACATGTATGTAAAACACCTGGTGTGACAGCTCTTCTGAAGTTTTAATGATATTTGTGTGTGCTTTTAACACTTTATAAGGTTAAAATTGAAATTACTGGACCCAGTCTGTTGGCCTGCTTCTACTACTGATAATGACACAAGCTGCAGAGAGAGTACATTTCGAAGAATCACTGAAAACTGGCATTGCTAATTTAGTAATTATGTCAAATGAGTTTGTCTATTGGTTTCTTCATTAATTCTGAGAAACACTTTTAAATCTAATTTAATCTTTTAAATAGTTTGATATTGTTTATATTGATTTTTATAAACCTCTGCCATGTGATGCTCACTAGGGACTAAGCCACACAGATATTTTTTTTAATTAACTAGAATCAATACTAATGCATTTGACACATTAATTAAAGAAAATGCTGTGGAAACAAACATATTTATCAATTTTAGTTGCTTACACTGAAACAACTGGTTTGTGCAGGCTTGTGAAATCATGCAGGTGGTTTAGTAAACCACTTTGTCAACAGTGGCTTTAAAGGTTTGCTTTTGTATTTTCTGTTTCCTCTGTAGCTTCTAGTGCAACTGTGTAATTGATTTCATTTGCTGTTATGTGACGTGTTTACTTTGGAGCTGCCTTATGGGAGTTCAGTGACGCATTTCTTTTACAGCTACAATGGATTTCCAGTGTTAAAACTAGATTTGTTTGAGCGACCTGAAGGATTTCTCACAGCACCAAATAACAAATTATCCTCAAAAGCCAGTAGTCCCAACAGCCCATCGCCCATGTTCAGAAGAACTAAACAGGTACTCGCAGGTGTTCTGGTAGTGTGAGGAACTTTGCAAAGTGACAGCTTGCTGCTTTTGTCTTGAGTTTGGCTGAAGACTGACTGGCAGTGGTTGCAACCTAACTGATAAGTCTTCACTGACTATAGCAGTGCTAATTGTTCTTTAGATGTTTACTTGTGCTTCTTGCCCACACCATGTCCTACAGGGACCCCGTACACAGACTGTCATTTGCTCTGCTGTCCCTGTACCTTCTGCGTTCTTCACGCTGTTGTCCATGAGTGTAAACTGTTGGGCTTCCCCATCCACCTTTTGATTGCTTTTCACTGTCTAGGGCTTTAAGAGGGGCTCTAACTTCCAGATATTTCTTACCAAAAATGCAGACTAAAAGTAATAGACATAAATTTTAAGAAATGCAAGTTTTTAGGAGGAGAGTATTGCACATCAACCGTTTTTGGTATCCGCTTTCATTTCCCTTCCTACTTTGAGTATGTTGTTCATATTAATGTTGCAGCTTCTGTAGATGTAATGGTACAAGTTTGATTTTTAACATGTTTACACATGATTTAACATATGTAATGTGTATGTAAATATACACAAATAATGTTTATGATTCTTTACAGGAAATCAAATCTGCACATAAAATTGCTAAGAAGTACTCATCCATACCACAGATGTGGTCCAGATGTTTGCTACGTCACTGCTATGGTCTTTGGTTTATCTGCCTTCCTGCGTATGTGAAAGTGTGCCACTCCAAAGTCAGAGCTCTGAGAACTGCATATGATGTGCTACAAAAAATGCATACCAAAAAAATAGATCCACCTGATGAGGTAAAATAAGTCGGCCCCAGAATTCCAGAAATAGCCCACGGGTTTTATTGAACAGAACAAGTGACTACAGAAGCCCAATACTATCTTGTCTGTATTTTCAGGTATGCTACCGAGTCCTCATGCAACTGTGTGGACAATATGGTCAGCCTGTGCTAGCAGTGAGAGTGCTTTTTGAAATGCAGAAAGCTGGTATTGACCCTAATGCCATTACTTATGGCTACTACAATAAGGTAAGTATTTTTGAAAGATTGGGAGGGGAATGCTTTTTTATCCAGGCAAATAGAAGAAAGCAAAATAAAAGAGCAGTTCAGATGTTATTCTGACATTTCTAGTAACTGGAAGAAACACAAGACAGAATAATTGTGTTGTCTTTGTTTTTGCAGGTTTAGCAGTCTACTTTGTAACTGCCAATGTAACCCAATTTAAAGCTTAAGTTAATGTTTTCATACCTGACTGTTCCTTAAGATGACTTTATTTGACTTTGATGTTTCCAAAATAGGCTGTTTTGGAAAGTACCTGGCCTTCAAGCAATCGAGGTGGCTATTTCCTGTGGATGAAAATACGAAATGTTGTTTTAGGAATAGCACAGTTTAAAAAAGCATTGAGAAAGCTACCAGCAAGCACCTCGCATGCAGCCACTCTTGGTAGAGTATTCACATCCTTCTCTTTTTTATTTTCATGCTGATAAGAAAATTATTTCAAAAAGCTTTCTGTTGTGAATTTGATGATAAGACCTTTTTAGAGGAAAAAACAAAGCTTCTTGCATAATTTTTAAAAAACAGGGTTTTTTTGTCTTTGAATCCAAAAGTCTGCTCTTTATTTATTGTATTAGCTCTTCATGAACCTGAAACCAATGTGATAGTTATCCTAGTTTGTACAATAGCCAGTCTTGTAACTGGCAGAAGTGTCTGCCTAGCCTTGCCTTGTTTTTTTTCCTCTTTTTTGATATTACTTGGGGCAACTAGAACTAGTCCTTGAGTTTGTAGTACTGTTGGCAGGTTCTGTGTTTGTCATATATAAATGTTGCAAATGGCCCCTTTAATTTCATCCTGTAGAGCATCACTTTCATGTTTATATTGTAAAAGCAAGCCAGTCATTTTCCCCACTTTTTTTATGGCAAAATGTTCACTGTTAATTGGAATGTACTTGATAAGGGGCTTTTGAACTACTGTCAATATTCAATTTATTCTGTTTAACAGTGTCACGCTATTAAATACCATAATAGTTTTTATTCTGTCGTTGCTCTGTTATGATAGGGGGACTTCCAGACTCTGGCAATAACACATCATCCAAAGAAGAAGCCAGGCAAGGAAAAACTTGTCTTCAAGATATAAAAGAACAAAAAGAGGACAAGAGAGAGAGTGATTCCAGTTCTCGTATGTATCTTGTGAATACGAATATCTAGTTCACTGTGCATAAATAGGGATTTCAGCAAAAGCTAAGTGGGGCAGCTGATTCTTTTTTACAGTGAGTGTATGTGATAATGCCAGTTCATGCCCATGCCTGAAGTTTTTCTCTTCAGATTTAATTTTCTGGATGTCTAATGGTTTAACTTATAAAATTACTGTTCTTTTTTTCCCCTCCTCTACTTCAAATAAGTGATAAGGGTAATGTAAAGGCTTGATAAAAATTACAGCTTAATGCTTTTGTCTTTTAAAAAAATTAGATTGTTTTATAGGCATAATCTACAAGAAAACCTTTTCTACCAGTCTGTTTTCTTCATATTTTCTTCATAAATCCCATAAGAGGAAAACAGCTGAATTTTTGGAGGCCTGTGAGAGCAGGTCAGAATTACTCAGGTCTCTGAAATTCTCAAAATTTAGGAGATGCATCACAAATGAGAAGGGCTTTGGATTTGTTGTGGAGTTTGTTTTTTTTTTCTTCAGGTTTTACATCTGCTGCTCGTGATTTCCTTCGCTGCAACTGAGCAGCACAGGCTTTATGCAAGCACATAGCAGATCAGAGTGTGTAGTAAAAATGCAGAAGTACTATAGATTCCCATACACATTCATTGAAAATACTCTTCAAAATACACGTTCACCAAGAACTGTCTGTCCTTTCCTGTATACAGTGTCCGAAGTGGAGAGCACAAAAGGGAGTGGTGACTGCCTTCCTAAACTGAATTACCAGAACTCAAGTGATGCCAAAGCTGCCTCTAGCATAGTGCGGCTCAACGGTACGGTTGACAATGCTGTAGCAGAAGCAGGCACAGGTGAGTGGAAGAGAAAATAGATACTGATTCTTGTGTGGTTTTGCCTCTATATGTTCCATTTCTAACAAGAGGTAACAAGTAGAGTGCCCGAGTTCTGTTGTAAACAAAACTTACGGTGTATTATTGGTGTAATGGCAGTGGCTGATGAAACTCATGGGAGGGAGTTTAGTCTAGAGGCTGCATATGCTGTGTCGGGGAGATGCAGATGAATGTTCTGCATTTCCAGATTATATTTCATTTTTTTTGCTATAGTTAACATCTGCTTACAAAATCCCAGGTCTGTTTTTTTTCTTATAAATTCCAGGAACTAATAAATTCCTTCGGGATGGACAGGACGTTTCTATGCACTACAATTAAAAGAAACTTCCAGGCATTTTCATGAGTCTTTTATAATGTCAGATCTAATATAATACTGTCAGCTGTGCTTGAAATATTGTAATGTCATACTTAAAAGTCTGCATCTTTATGCTCTGGCAAGACAATAGTGATTTCTCTGGCAATTCCTGTTGTTGGCTCTATTTCTAATTCATCTGGTTAGAAAGTGTTCCTTTTTTTGCCGTTTCCTAGATACCTTTGCTGTGCCTAGAGACTTGATGGTATCTCCCAAAGTACTCTTGAGTTGTATGTTTTGACTCAGTTTTAAATGTTTTATTGTCTGACCCTTCCTAAAAGTTGTGACCGTGGTCAACTCAACTTTTCAACCACTAGCAGATTCATAGTGAATTCCATCTCTGTGTTGTAAATTGTTTGAAAGATGAGAAACTTGCATTCTTCTTAAATTTTGTTTTGTTTTCTTGCATCACAAGAGGTAAAGCACCTTGTTTCATCTGTTTTTCAGAGAGTTCTGTAGGATTGCTGTTTACATCAGCTTTTGAGGATGCCAGTGAAACAGAAGTTATAAAAAGCAAATCTTTGAGAAAGAGACATAAAAGCGCAATAGAACCTGACTTAAGGGAGATGCCATGGGAAAGCAGGAACCGTAACCTGAGTGGAGATGGCTTAGTGGGACTCATGATAAATAGAATAAATCAGGAATCAAACCCTGGAGAAATTGTTGAAAAACTAGGAGCTGATGCCAAAATCCTATCTAGTGCATTACAGAAAAGCATAAGGCCAAAAACTCTAAATATCAGAACTTCCTCTTTAGGATCTAAGAGAGAGAGCCTGGAAAAAGAATCAAGTGATGAAGATGCAGCTTTTGATGGCAGTTTTACAGATAAAACAGAGTCTCCTGTAATCTTCGATCTGGAAGACTTGGATGCAGAACCTGAAGCATCTACAGCAGTGAAATCCTCCAGAGAAAAATCTAGAAGGGTGCAAAAAAAGAGCAGTTTTCCAGTCAAGCCAGTTGAAAAGACAGATGTTGAAACTGGGTTTGATCCATTGTCCCTGCTGGTTGCCGAGACAGAACAGCAGAAAGAGGATGAGGAGGATGATGATGATAGAAGTGTTTCTACTCCATCTGCAAGACGAGATTTAGCTGAAGAAATAGTCATGTACATGAACAACATGAGCAGCCCTCTGTCAAGCCGTGCCCCAAGCATTGAGTTGCAAAAAACCTATGATGACAGAAATGCTAATAAAAAGAGCCCGACGGTAATCCAACCTTGTAGGAGGTCCAGCCTTCCCCCAAACTCCCCAAGGCCATCCAGTCTTACCAAATCCAAGAGTTATCATGCAAAAAATGAAGAAAGGCCAAGAGACAGGCTTTGGTCCTCCCCAGCTTATTCCCCAAACAGCCCAGCAAGGGAACAGGACGCTGCTAGTGCATTAACACTTGTGTCTTCACCATCATTCAACTTGGATACACTGTTAGCACCCAAGTTTGACGTTCTAAAAAGCAGCATGTTTTCTGCTGGAAAAGGGGTTGCAGAGAAAGCCAGCAAATGGTACTCAAAATTTACAATGTATGCTGCATCCTCAAAGGTAAATTTTTATCATCACTTTTTTTTTCTTCCACAAAAGCTAAGTTCCTATGAAATAAGGAAAAAGCTTTGTGAAGGTTTAATCACTGACTCTTATGTGAGGATTCCCCTGTTTGAATGATGTGAATCATGGTAGAATGTGTGCATTGAGTTGTTTATTCATCTTTGAGTTTCCAGGACCCTAATTTTATTGTCCTGAATCAAATGAAGTTTTGTTCTAGTATGGGTTCAGAATATATTTCATGGGAAAACTGAAGTATACCGTAGTGTGGTATACTCCTCTGTATACCAGAGCAGACTGCTCTGCCTTCCCTTACTTACCTAAAGAAAAAATGCTTAAACGGTGATGGTTTAAATTCTTTACAGCTTTTATGAAAAAAGGGAAACCTGCTTGTGTTGTTTAACAAAGTGATTTAAGGCTAATTTGGAACTGAGGTAATTTGGTTAGAAAAGTCTTTGCTGCCAACTCAAACCAAACCTCATTTTATTCCCAGTCCTTGGGAAAGAAAATAAGCAGTTTGCTATTGGTGTATTGTCTTAATGTGCTTAGAAGCAATCTGAGACTAATTAACTAAAGTAGTAATGATGCCTTGCCTATCCTAATGTATTCCTGCTGCTGCTGTTAACTCTTATAGAAATGGTGGGGAAAAGTTACAGGATTAAAATAGTTAACTTTTCATTTAGGTATTTTTATTAGAAGAATATTTTAAAAAAGGATCCTCACGTAGCTATTTAACCCTGAGTGAAACTTGCCTTGTTTCACGTTTGTTCTCAGTACAGATCTGAGCTGAATGATTTTCCAAGGAGGGAACTTCATACCTTGAATTTACTGAGACACAGAAGGCTGCCTCTTATTTTCATAAATATTTTTGCTTTCCTTTCCTTAGTGGAATTTGTTTTCTTCTCTCAGGATCAAAATTCAGATCGAGCAAGTGTTTCATCTCTTGGAGCCCTGGACTCAGAATCTACTTCTCTAACTGATGAAGATGTCTGCAATGATTTTGAAAGTGCTTCTCCTCAGGAGAATACCACATCAGAAATTAAGGGAATTGGCCTCAGCAGGACAAGCTTAGAAAGCTCGACTTCCCACGATGGCTCATCAAAACAGTTTGACCAGTGTGGTAAGAGACAGCTTTTGCATTGCATTCATCAATCTGAACAAAACATTCTGGTTTTGGAAGTTGTTCTTTCATAATTCTCAGTTTGGGATCACCCTAGTTGTTAGTGTCTTTTGTGGAAGAAGTACATTTTTCCGTTTCTACTTGCATACTATCGCTCAGATAGCTGTGTCCATGCCTATGGATATTTTTATTGTAGAACCTTGTTTTGGGTGTTTTCTTGTGGAATAACTTATATAGTAACATGGAATCATAGAATGCTTTGGGTTGGAAGGGACCTCAAAGCTCATCCAGTCCCAACCCCCTGCCATGGGCAGGGACACTTCCCACTAGACCAGGTTGCTCCCAGCCCTATCCAGCCTTTCCCTGTATAAGTTTCTGGGTGCTACAGCTACACAAATAAGAAACCCTTTGGGTCCTTCAGTATTCATGTAATCATCTTATTTGTGTAAGCTGCACAGCTCCAGAAAACTTCTATAAAAACTTTCAAACAGTAACTTTAGTCTGATTTTATTTTCTAAAAGCAGTAAAAATCTTTTTTGAAAGAATGTCATTTTCTATAAAGCCACTGTTGAAGCTCATTATCAGACAGATTTTGTGTTGCTTGTTCCTACTCTGCTCTGGATAACTGGTAGTGACCGTTGGATCAATTTCTGTAGTGCTGTTGTGGAGTACAGTGTGTTAAGCAGAATCAGGATGAAAGGAAGATCTGTCTACTTAGATCCCTCCACTCAGCACGAAATAAAGCATGCCCAGATTTGGCTCCCCAGTTTGTGGGATGTGAAGGAACTGGAGAGGGGCAGTGGGGGCTGCTGTGGTGGCCACAGGATTTGGGGCATCCTGTCGTGAAGAGAAGTGTCAGGGATATCTGTGATCACAAGGAGCACCTCTTATCCTTCCGCTAGTATTTGTCCAGACAGAAAGTGTGGGTATGAATTACTTAATCTGCATTACTTAATCTGCAAAATTTGTTTTCAAGCTACCAACTGTTGTAAAAGAAGAAAAGTGAACATATGGAAATTCTATGTTGGTAGATTTTATTTTTGCCGTTGTTGCTGTTGGGCAGATGGCAGCTTCACACTCCAGCTTCACGTTTCTTTCTGTTTTGAGTATATCTGATTTGTTGCATCTTCCATCACATGTTTTATAACTGCAGTATTGTTCAAGCTGAAAACCAGTTTACTAAAAATACATATCCTGAATAACTAATATTTCGGGTTTCTTTTGTTAATAGGTTCTCTTTCAAAGTTCCCTTTACCTGACAAATCAGAGTTGATATCTTCTTGCA
This sequence comes from Aegotheles bennettii, assembly GCA_013398125.1. Taxonomy (NCBI): domain Eukaryota; kingdom Metazoa; phylum Chordata; class Aves; order Caprimulgiformes; family Aegothelidae; genus Aegotheles; species Aegotheles bennettii. Next base: position 1,442,435 of record VZRW01007566.1, on the reverse strand, counting down.
GTACAAGCAGTACCAGTGTGTTTCAGAACTACGCTATGGAGGTACAGGATGATTTATTGATTTTAATGGCTATGCTAAAAGCATATGTCTTTAAATATAAATGCTATCTGAATCTCTGTTAAAGTTCAAAGCTTAAAACTAATCCGCTGAAAGATAGATAAATATTTCTGTGGCAGAGTAGGTTTCATTTCAAATCCTGCTCTAAAAATGTCTTTATTGTAGGCACATCTTTTGGTCCTTAAAGCTGTGGTTCTCAGGAGTTTGAGCATTGGATGCCGCTGAATTCGGGCATCTAAATCTCTTGCACAGCTAAATTTGTTTCAAGTGAAAATACTGAGTCTTAAATAGCGCTATGCACTTAAAAATGCAGAATAGATAACTAGCTATTTCTTGTTGTAGCTTCTAGTAAGATCATTTTGCTTTTCACTATTACACTGGTTTTGGGTGGCTTTTTTTCTTTTTGTTTCAGTGGATTTGGGTTAATGACTGGTCATTTTCATCTTTTGTTCCCCTCATTTCTATTATACTGGCAGTTGCTATAGAAGAGTGTTTAATTCTAAGAACAATTTGTGTAGCTGCATAAATATTCCTGTACTATTATGTTTGCAAACAGATTCCAAATGACATGTTATTGTTAGTAAAAATATTATTGCATAACTGACTGGTTTTACTCTGGGAAAACATGAAAGGAGCACGAACCCACTTAGCTAAAGTATATTTATTTCATGAGTGTGATTCTAGGTCCCAGTCTACTTGTTACAATAGAACAAAGATCTGCATTTAATGAATTTTTCAGACTATAGTTTTGGGTTTTTTTGGCTATAGTTTTAATTGCTTTGTAAAAAGAAATAGTTCTGAGACTGTGTAATAGCAGAGTTCTGTATGTACTGTATGCAGGTCCTCATCTCAAGCTGTTCACGATGTCGAACTTGTGACTGTCTGGTTCACGATGAAGAGATCATGGCAGGTTGGACAGCAGATGATTCAAATCTCAATACCACGTGTCCTTTCTGTGGCAATTTATTTCTGCCTTTTTTAAGCATAGAAATCAGAGATCTTCGGCGACCAGGACGGTAATGCATTATTTGAATTTTCATCAATTTTGAATGCTCATAATTGTGAAGTGGTTTTTGCTTGGTTTTTTGATAATATTAAGCTTTTGCTTTCCTTGCAGTTATTTTCTGAAGTCCAGCCCTTCTACAGAAAACATGCAGTTCCCATCACTGTTTGCAAATCAGAGCGGGAAGTCCTGTAACACTGCAGCTACTGTTGGCCTTGCTACTTCCTTAATGTCTGTTCAAGAGGATATAAATTCACATAGGTAAACCCGCATTTCCTGCATATAAATTACTCAGGTTTTCTGTGCATGTGCACGTATTCCCCATCAACAGAGATAAATTCAATATGATTCTGTCTGAAGAGGAGAAATTGATTTGAGAGAGGATCTCCTTGCTGCCTTGCCCTGCTCTGAATTGGCCGTGTCATGTTTATTCAGCGTGGTGTTTACCATTTCATCCCTAATAAAAAAATTCATGTAGGCATCTGTAATTCTGCAATTTTTATGAACTCTCCTAGGATGTTTGTGTTCATTACCAGTGCAAGGGAGGAATAAGACTTGCAGTGTAGCATGAATGAGTGTGGTAGCTGCCAAGGTAGAATTGGAGGTCTCAGATCGATTATTTCCAGTTTATTTCTGTCTGTGTACATGTTTAAGCACTCAGAGTAAAACAAAAAGCTGAGATTCTTAACCTTTTCTTTTTTTTCCTCCCTCTAGCAAAGCTAAGCAGCATGACAATATTTGTGCCAGAAGCATCCAGATCCCCTCCGGAAGAAGGCAAAATAGCTCTGGGTCAGAATGTACAAGTCACCCTGTAGCAAGGAGTATCAGTACTTTTGGTCCATTGGAAGAAGATGAGAAAAAGCAGAAGATCAGCCATATCATTCCTACTGGTAGCCTGCCTGCTACTTTGCAAGGACCAACAGTGTGTAGTTTTTCTATCTTAAATGTTGTTTTTTAAAGCATGTGATATATTAGAGTAGTGTGAAACAGCATTAATTACAAGAAACACTACGTTTTATTATTTAAACTAATATTGGTTGTAGCTTTTAGATGTTAGTGTGTCTGATAGGGGGGGAAAAAGCATTCATAAGACTTTAAGGATAGTTACACTCCAACTAATGGCATTTCTTTCTTTTTTACCATAGGATTCCTTGGGCCTAGAATGGCGCTTGCCTAGTCCTGATCCTATAACTGTTCCTTATCTCAGTCCTCTAGTGGTATGGAAAGAGCTTGAGAGCTTACTTGAAAATGAAGGGGATCATGCAATTACAGTGGCAGACTTTGTAGATCATCATCCTATCGTGTTCTGGAATCTGGTGTGGTATTTCAGGCGCTTGGACTTGCCCAGCAACTTGCCAGGGTTAATACTTTCTTCTGAGCATTGTAATAAAAACTCCAAGGTATGGAATCAGATGGGAAATAGTGACATGTGAAAAATGCTTGTTTTCCTGTTTAGGAAATAGTTAGATAATTCAGTAACTCTTAGAATGTGTCTTACAACATGCTGGGCCCAGTCCTGAACTGGTAAAGAGTGTGCCAGCTGAAGGAAAATGGGTGTAACTCTGGAACCTGGTCTCAGCTTCTGAGTGAGTGTTTAGTTCTTACCCTGTAATTTGTGATCCTCAGTTATAAAGAAGAGAAGTTTTGAGTTGGTTTTATTGCAGTTTGATGACTACTTCAGCAGTAGTCATCACTACCTAGGTAGTAGTACGTAGGAGGAGGAGGAGGAATTCATGATTTTAGGACTGTAGGAAGACACACAAAATACTCATTTGCTATGTCAGACATCCCATTCAGATTTAACTTTCTCTGGTTTTACAGCAGTTTTAATATTAAAGGCCTATAGCTGTGAAGATACATTTTAAATACAGAAGTCCTCTGTCATGACTTTGTAATAAAATATCTTCATGCATTCTCCTATTCAGATTCCACGAAACTGTATGTCAGAGGACAGTAAATATGTTCTTATTCAGATGCTGTGGGACAATATGAAATTGCATCAGGATCCAAGGCAACCTCTGTATATTCTGTGGAATGCTCAGAGTAAGCTTTGTTTTTTGTGTTATTCTTAAAAGCGGAATTTTCATTTTGAGCAACTGAAGAATGTGTTTTGACAAAAGATGTCTTTGTGGATAGTTCATGTGAGATAAGTGACTGATTTTTGATCATCCTACTTTTTGTCTTGCAGGTCAAAATCGCACTCTTTTGTTTGAGAGTGAGTGTTAAGTTTGGTGTTGCTATTCTAAGTTTGTGTGACTTGTTTTGGGAGGGGGGTGTGGTTTATGCTTCGCAGTAAACTGCTTGAACAAGTTTCATTTTCCAACATATCTGTTTCAAATCATTGACCAGTATCTCCATTGGCTTTTTCTTCATTGGGAAGGGAGGAATAAGAGGGAATATGTTTCAGTGATATTGATAGTTCATCCATTTAGCTTCTCTTTTTATTATAAGAATTTGCTTACCAAGAATTTTGTTGCCAGTGTTGGATCATATGCCTGAAAATAGCTCATGACCCATTACAGCTGTTGAGTTTTCTCCTATGTGCTTTTTATTTCTTTCATTGATATTACTTTGACTTGATGTTTATTTTGCCTTTGTTCACTACATACATGTCAACTTTTTCACAGTTTGTGTAGCCTCCCACCTTTTTTTAATAACTTTCTACTTGCTACATAAAGAATATATTTATTCTTACAGCATTTTTAATGTTTTTCAGCCCAGAAGTACCCAATGGTCCATTTATTGCAAAAAGATGATGACTCTTTTAATCAGGAGCTCTTGAGGAGTATGGTGAAAAGCATTAAGATGAACGATGTGTACGGACCAATGAGTCAGATATTGGAGAGATTGAACAAATGGCCACATATAAAAAGGCAGCGGTAAGAATACAAACTCCTAACTGGAGCAAAGGCAGACAACAACAAGGCTGTTGTAATATCAACTATATTTTCATAGTGTGTTTTTTAAAGAAAAAAGCACTTTTTCAGCAGTGTTCTCAAAGTTATCACTCAGTCTGGTACATTAGCACTAAGTCTGGTAAATATTCTTCTTCTTTGTGGTAACTTTCACAAACTCATTTTAGGAAAAAAATTGGAGAAACTTAATTTTCATTTTTCCTCTCCCATTTGCAGCCTCCACTTTTTCTTCTTACCTCTGAAAGATGGGAAATAAGGCAGGGAGTGTGTATATGTGTGTATATTTTGTTATTAAATGTTGTGGATGGGTGGATTTTTTTTGTTTGTTTGTTTTAAAGTTTGCAGTAGAGAACAGAAGAGAAGCTAAGAAGAGACTTTTAAGTCTCACGTTTAGTACATTTTTTTCCATTAGCAGTGGAATTGGTGAAAATTCTTTCCAAGGAATTTATATTTCTTGCCTGGATTTACTGGTTTTTATTTATAATAGGATATATAACAGTCTTTTCAACAGCTGGAGCATTGGTGGTGTTTATTTGCTTGTCTGCCTGCGTTTTTGAGATAGTGTAGAAATGCAGGGAAGCAAGCTCCTTACCTGCCTGTCAAGTGTGGTGGAATTCGTTTGAGTGCCCTAAGTGCATGCTGCACTCTGCCCATGCCCTTGGTGCCACTTCCAGCACATCACTGGATGCCTTAAGGACCTTCCACGAGTGATGCCCATATGTGGGGAGTCCAGGGTGTTCCCCAGAGGTCAGAAATGAGCACTTTGGAGGTAGCAATCAAGAATTGTGTTCAAAACACCACTTTTTAAAAAGAAGTTAACTAAGTGCTTCAATCTATTTTTAATACAGAATGTTTGGTGGTATATTATTGTAGTATACAAATTGACATTACTTCTTACCATTTCAGGAGCCTTTACAGAGAAATACTATTTCTTTCACTCGTTGCCCTAGGAAGAGATAACATTGATATAGGTAAGTTTTATAAGTGATTCAAATAAATGTACATGATGAATATAAGCAAACTAGTTTTTCAGCTTCAAAAAAAGGTTCTGTGGATTAGATGTGTGTGCCATTCTATGGTAATTGCTGAATAACAAGGGTTTTACAGTCATTTTCCAAGGGTGCTGATGTCGTTGTATATGGGTCGTTGTTTTGAGCAGAGTTGTTTATTCTACTTCTGCAGATGCTTTTGACAGAGAGTACAAAATGGCCTATGATCGTCTCACAGCTAATCAAGTGAAGAACACTCATAACTGTGATAGACCACCGAGCACTGGAGTGATGGAATGCAGAAAGATTTTTGGAGAACCATATCTTTAAATATATCTAGATAAAGAGGTGATACCTATGATGTGTACCTGTGTAAAATAACCACTTCAGTCACAAGGAACATCTCAGACTTCAGTGTTCAAGAACGTGTGTACGAATATTACTGTGGCAGAAGGCCTTGGAAAAATTAAGCCTATCTGCAGTTGTGGAAATGGACAGAGTGAAAAATGGGCCAAATATTATTTCCCTGTCCCTTGTCCTTTCTGCAAATCAGTGTGTGTGGAAAGGAAGATTCTAAACAAAATCAGTTCTTTAACTTGGGACAACATATTACAGTTCCCTTCTTAAAAAAATTTAACAGGTGGACAGAAACAATGCACTGAAACTAATGTGAGTGAAGTAAATTCTTCAGAATCTATTGTTTACATAGAATATTCATGATGTTATGAAGAGCATACAAAGTTGTATTATACATATTTTAAATTGTTTATAGTAAGTTGATATTTTTTTAATTTTTTTAAATTACTGGAGTGAATTTTAAATGGACTTGCTGCATAAGCAATACAGTGCTTATTTTTTTTGCAGTACACTGCTATTTATAGTAACTTGTCCAGTTACTTTTTGAAGAGTGATTTGTTTTTAAAGCAGAATAGAAAATGTTAACTTTCACCTAGACAGAACTCTAGATACAGAGTTTCTCTCATACACACATGGAAAATGTGTTACCACAGCAATCAGAAGGGGAGGTATGGTCAACTTCTGTAAAACTCTACTAATGAATACACTGATGTCTCTGTAAAACACTTCTGCAGAAATCTGCTCTTCCTCTCCTGTGCCCTTCACTGCCCACTCCCTAGTAAAGAGAAAGCATATTGAAGAGTCCTACAGATGATGTTATGGAATCAGTCCATCTCAGCTGTCAGCATTTGATAATGGGACCTCATTACAGACGTAGTACAAAGCAAATGACAGCCTGCAGGAAGTTCAGCATAAACACACAGTGCTGGGAGCCTTGGTTGGATGTGTTTGAAACACACTAAATACAGCACGTACATAATGCTAATCCAAAGCTTTTCACTCAAGTAGATACAGGGAATACATAGGGAATGTAACTTATTGGGGCATATTTGTGCATAGTTAAATGTACTTGGAATGTTCGGTCTCTATTTCACAGGCAAAACAACTTTTTTTTATTTTTCTGTGAGGAAAAGCTCTTTGTCAGTCCTTGTGGTCGAGTCATGGCTTTTGGCTCATGTTTTCTTGTTCTGGAGATCTAAAAAAATTGTTCTGTGCACATAGTCACATAGCAACTCCTCACCAGAATGTGGGCTACACAGCAAATATCAGAAGTCTCGTATGGAGGTGGGAAAACAGACATTGAATGGTATAAAACACCCTAAACAAATTAAGCCATGCTTTAACAAATAGCTTTATTTTAAGTAATCTTAATGGTTTTTCAATTCTAACTTCTTTTAGTTGTTGATGTTGTTATAAGCTTTTAAATATTCAGCTGTTACATTAGATTTTATATTTCAGTCTGCCTACCAGCAGGTATTTTTAAAAATCTGTTTAGTTTGCAAGTGTAATAACACAGCAATATTTAGTTAGGCAGAAAGGAGATGAACTTTAAAGCTCACATTTACTTTATTAAATGAAATAGAGTGAGCCTCTTAGAGGCCTAAATGAGAAGTAATGCTGCTATGAAGCTCTCTGTAACCTCCTCCCAGACCTCTGTAAAATAGTAAGAAGATGTTGCCCTAAGGAGAAAAGAAGATGTAAAATTTGTAGAGCTGCAGGTATACGCTGATGCTAATTGCAAGACGCAGTCTTGTTGGATACAGCTTTCATTGGGTAATACCTCTTCTCTAATTTGCTGCTAATTATGTAGCTGACCTTTTTGAAAGTATCCCCCTACCCAGAGGTGGAGCTAGCAATGCTAAACTTACCAACGTTTCTCACCTTTAATTTATTTTAACAATTTGTGATGCTCTCTTTTGTACTGTCAGGCGTGTAAAGTATTCCTCGTGCATGAGATACAGCGACTTTCTTCACCCAGGTAGATGGTAAATGGTGTATCAGTGTAGGGTGGATACAGACCCCCATCATTCTGCTCAACTATTGTGAAAAGCACCAGGTTATTTTTTAACATATTCATTGTAAGTACCTATTAGTGTGCATGTATGCTCTGCTCTGTACAGTAGGTACACTGTATTTACCAAGTAAAAGTTGCATATAGTAGTTGCTGTGTATATAAACTCATACTTGTTTGTGCTGTGTATGGGGTAGTGTTCCCAGCCCTTTGCAGTTCTGTTTCCCATCTCATTTACCCATTGGAGCAGCCACTGTTTTGTAGGACCTTCAAGCCATGAAGGAGGGCAAGTGCTTTTTCCAGAGCTGCCGTGGTGTGTTAGAGGTGCTGAGCTATGAAGCAAGCTTCACACTTCCTATTGTAGTCTGGCAGAAGCGACGGAGCCTGATCTCTAACCACCTCTCACTTACTAGGACGTAACACTGCAAACTGTGCGTGCAACACTTGTACTACGTGGCCCGCTTTCTCCATTCTAGTCCCAGCTTAGTTGTAAGTACTTCCAACTGTCTTTAGACTTATAAAGCCAACGAGTTTGCCACTTCATTCACATATCGACAGTCCTGCCAGTATTATCAGGAGAATGTATACTGTACCACGACTGTCTGTGCATCCTTCAGACAAACAATCTCACTGTGCTCTCGCATCCCCGGAGTGGCACTCCGGAAGCATTGCTGATGTTTATTTGAGCATGCTTTTAAATCACTATATCACTCAGTAGTTCATCAAGTGAAATCATTATACTTAATGAATTGTTTTATAAAGTCTGTTGCAAGTCAGTCCATTGTAGAAATACTATAATAAAATATAGTTGGAACAGTGATATACTTTAAGTGGGAATTTTTCCTCATTCAGGTCAATGTTCAAAATGTAGATCCTGAGGTGGATGATTTTTAAGCATCACAGAATTCAACGCTGAAACAGTTTTCAGATCTCACTGTCCTTTATTAGAAAAGCAATTTGAGTATATTTTCCAGTACCGCAAAGATGGATAAATAAAATATTTGAGACATATTTTCAATTGAAAATTTTGTATGAACTGAATTTTCTCCTTTTGTGTACTACATAATGCTTATGTCAAAAACCTTAAACAGAGGTTTTACATTTGCAGTGCAATATCTATTTTGCTTTACTAATGGTTCCACTGGAATAATTATTGGAGATGAAATACTGAAATGTGAATAGAACTCGTGCTGTTTCTCTGACACTGCTAACTGTTTCCCACTTTGAGGTTTGCTGTTGGTACAGTTACAGCCTGATGAATTAGATTTCCACTGGCAAATTTGATTTGTACCCAAAGAAGGAGAAAATCCCTGTGTGTAAAACCTTTGTATAACAAACAGAGGATGCAAATTGTAATAACAGAGAGGGGTATTTCTGGATGTTATCTCACTGGGATTTAAAAATGGTACTTTGTTAGTCTGCAAGCAGCACTTTTTAAATGAATGGTTGTAGATTTGTAAATATGTAATGTTTAAATTTTATTTACCAAAACCCAGTATGTTGGATGTTTGCTTTGGTTTGTAGTTCCTTTTAAATATGCAAGTCAATGTCCACAATGTTAAGTTGTCTTTTTTTTTTCCTGTCTCATCCAAAACCGAAGTTTTACAGTGAGTCAATAAAAAGCTTAAATCTTTCTGGTTATTTTCATTAGCATTTTATTAGATGGATTAGAATGACAGAGAAGTCTGCAGCTCTTAACTACATTGTTTGCTCACATGAGGCATTGTTAACAATAAACCTTTCGGGTTTGTTGATAGTTAATGTCAGTGGCATTTTTTTCGTAGTTGTTATGTGGAAGACAATGCTAACTAATAATCTGCAAATCTCAGAGGTGAGTGTCAGGATGAAAACAAAACTCAAGTAATTCAACTTTCTCTTGTATTTCTGATTCCTGGTTTTAGATTTTAGCAGTAATGTGGTATTCTAACCCCAGAGCTGTTTAGTCTTGTTACAATAAGGTGTAAATTCATTTGACATCACACTTTTATTGGTGGCACTTACTGTAAATTTCAGGGATTGTATTGTGAGATCAGATAGAGATTCAGAAGGAGCCATACAGACAGCTTTCAGGATTGCTGTGCAATTCTCAAATCCTGTGTTCTCCTGCAGCAGAAATAACCCTTCCCGTTACATTTCCCACAGTCTTAAACAGGGGCAGCCAAAAGTGTTTCCTCTGAAAGGCATCACATCTTCTGTGTACGCTTTCTCGGGGGTATGTGTAGAGAAACACTTGTGGATGCTCTAGAGTGGCATTCATGAAGGATGAAAACCACCTCTGCAGAGGGGAGCCATGGCAAACAGCTGCAGCACGAGCCTGGGGAGCTGCTGGGCTAGCAGTAAATGTCAGTTCCCACTGAAGTCAAGTCCATTGATTTCGGTGAGTTTGAGCAGTTTACTAAGTATTACAGAAAATACTACTATAACTGAGTAAACACGCTGTGCTGAAAATCAATCGGCTCCATTAACTCGAGGGCATCAGCCATGCTGCAAACTTCATGCATCTGTGTCACATCAGCCTTTCCGTGAACGCCTAAATGTGTTATTTGGTATTAATCACTTCACTAGCTGATCTTTTCTCATCCTAAAGAAAAACAGCGGAGGCTGACAAACCACTTAAGATTTTTATTTTATTTTTTTTAGTATGTTAAATGTATTTTATTCTCAGTAAGTCTGTTAGAATTCTGGTTGCTTTTTTTCAGTAGAACAATTGCTACCTTAAACTCCTTTCGATTTTGATGTATGCTTACACACAGCTTGAAGTGTCCAGATGTCATACAGATACTGGGCAGGATATTATCTTGTCTTCTAACATCACACTGATGATCAAAAACACAAAGTAAAGACCAAACATAGTGAGCCCCAGTAGTTTGTTCATTTTCCATTTGCAGGTAGCGATTGAGATAATCACAAATAGGAGCATGAGAAAAAGGAGAACAATTGCACAGAACAAACCATTGCTACTGACTGCGACTGGACTGAGGCCATTGATCATAGAAAAAAGTAACCAAGGAACCGGCAAACTGCAAGTAAAGAAAAGGAAATTGAAATAAATGTTTTAAAGCAGTTCATTTCTGCGTCATAACTAAGCAATTTTCCCAAACTGGTACAGAAAAAACAAATGCATGATTGCATTCAGTATCACTCAGCATAAATCTAAAATTGCTGTTGGTTCTGTCAAAAACTGCATTTGGATAATAACTTGTACTGTCTTCATGCAACCCAAGAATCTAAAAGAGTTTTTAAATAGAACCTATGATTTAAGTGTTTCAGTATTCTCTCACAAAGAAGTCCTGATGCTTTTATTGATGAGAGATACAGGCACAGATACTGAGCCCTGCCTGCATGGGCTCTGAATGGCAGAGTAACTGTCTAAGGATCTTGTCTGTAAGTCTTTGCTGTCAGCCAAAGATTTGCTGCAGTTTTGCCTTGAAAAATCGGTAGTTTTGTATTGATTCAGAATTAGGTGAAGATGGTGGTGCTTCTGTTTTGGGCTACACACCATTAATTTAAGCTGCAGAGCAATGATCTGAACTATGGAACTGAATGTTTGCTCTGCTGCACTGAGTTATAAAAATCTGTCTTTCCTGACTAGGTTAGGTTTTAAAAAAAAAAGTAACTGGTTGTCTAGCTGCCCTTCATTTAATTACAGCTAAAATGAAATTAATTAGCACCCCATTTGGAATAAAACCAGCTTGCTTTGTATTTCAGAAGAAATGCAGCTTTCAGCATTGAGGTAATACTCACCCAACAGTGATATCAAAGATGTTGCTGCCCACGGAACTGGAGACAGCCATGTCACCTAATCCCTTCCGTGCCACAATGACACTGGTGATGAGGTCGGGGATTGATGTTCCTGCTGCGAGGATGGTTAACCCCATAATTTCCTCTGATATCCCGATTGTTTCACCAACCTAATAAACACAGAGTCAGGTAGGGCTGTTAGTTTGGGAACATGGAATGTAATTGCTCTGTGCAGTCTTTTAAGTTTTGTGCTGTATTTGAGTTAAAATATTTTAATCCCCTTAAACATGGTAGTGTTTTTTTCTGCTTTTTTAGGATAAAAAGTTACATTTCATAGTATATGTTGAGCTCACAGATTCACTCTACAGCATAGGGCGTCTGCTCACAGTGTTGCCAAGTCTAAGCAAGGTCAAATCAGTTGCAGTACAACTCATTCTTCTGTCCCAAGTTCACCTCTGGTCTGTGGCTTCTACCTTTCCCTCTCCAAATTTAACAGCAGCTCTGTACGATCCAGGAGCTTTGGCAAATGACAGCCTTTGGATTTATGGCTTGATCAGCTATGCTGTGAATGTGCAAAATACCACTAAATACAAATTATGGGTCTGATTCTACAGGATGCAAAGTATTATTTCCCAGAGTACCAGGTGATCATTAAGGCAATGGGAGTTGAGATCATTTAGCAGCTCCCAGAATCGGAACCTGTATTTTCCTAGAATTGTAATTAGGTAAGGGATAATTACGTTCTGCACAGAAGCATTCATCAATGAAAAGGCACTATTAAGATAAATCTCGACAGCACTTTTCCTTTCACTGATGCACAAATTCCCTTGGAAGCTCTCAAAAAAGAGTGACTCTCTTCAAAAAGAATGGAATTGAAGATTCCCTTTGGGGTTCTAACAAAACAGCGTTTCCACCATTTTGATGGATGGCTGCAGCTGTAATTCATCAGATAAAATGCCACAGTGACACTGTTCCCTCTTGCCATCTACTTGTTCTGAAATGGCCTTATTCACAGAGAGAAAATAACCCCCTCACCTGGTGAGCCCACCACACCATGAGGTACGAGAACACAGCGATCCAGATGATGGCTCCAAAAAACGTGATGACAAAGAATTTTTTTGAGTCCTAAAATCAAGTTTGAAAAGAAAGACATGGAGAAGTTTCAGGAAAGTTAACAATCCCCAAAGAAAATGATTCACCTGAGACACTTCACTGTGATCTATTGCTTTAACATGGACCCTCATCTCTCTAATTGTATTTGGTTTTGTCAGCTGGATTAGGTGACCGGTAGTTGCAGGTCTTTTGTGGTTTATTAAATTAAGTCTCTGGAACTCTGCTGTGCTGCAGCTGGGGCTCCTGTCCCACTCCAGCATTAGCAGCACTTCAAATATGCAAAGACTATACACAGAAAAATAGAACTGAGGACTCTTGCTGAGAGGAAATCTATAGCTCAGTTAATGAATCCAGCAGCAGAAGGAAGATGGATTCTTACTGGGTTTCTGACGTCAGGTATAGTGCTCCAGAGAGGGAAGACAATGGGAAAGAGGAAAAGGTAAATTGCTTGTTTTTTCCTTGTTTCTGGCCATTCAAGAGATAATGGCTCGTCATTTTCATCGTCATCATCATCACTGCTGTCATCATCGCTGTCTTCCTCAGAGCTGCTGTCTTCTGAGGTGTCGCTGCCTGAAGAGGACTGTAGATCAGGAAAAAAAAAATCCAGTATGTTTTCATATTAAAGGGATCTGCACAGCAGCTACTCACCATGCCCTCACCTTGGCAGAGGTTGGCCACAGGCCCTGAGAGAGGGTACACATTGTGCTGTTGTGGGACAGTACCCATGTGTACCCCGTCTCAGGGCCTGTGTAGTGTGTTAACTAATTCTATCTGTTAACTAGGACCAACTTTGAGACAGGGTTTTGACACAAGTGAAACGTTTACTAAAACCCTTCCTCCTCAGAACAGCCAAATTACACCGACCGAAAACAACAAAGGTGTTCAGGTGAACATGAAGATGGATACTCAAATCTTCCCTTACTTTGGAGTAGCCCCCCTGATCTCAGAAGAGTTATTAGAGGAGGAAATTGGTACTCTACAGTACCAACTGGTGTCATGTTTTGGACATGATTTGTGTTTGTAAGCTGAACTGTTTCAGCTAACACCTTAATGTATCTCATCACTACACCTACAGTATAGTTGCCAGTTATGGAAAACAGGTTGGGTCCTATCCCAAAAGCTCCAGAGAGGTCAGAAGGAAAGTCCATGTGAAGCTTAGTCCAGACTTCGTGCTTATTGTCTACGATGCTTATTTAAATACCTGTCCATCTTGCGGTGCATCTGCCTTCTGTTTGTCTTTGCTGGGCTCAGAGTCACTGGCAGGAGTTACCTGAACGCTGCTGGATGCCTTCTTTTCCTCTTCTGCTAAAAGTGATAAGAAGGAACACTGGTTTCAGGCATCTTAGAGTCAGGTGATCGCCTTCCCCTCGATCAGCAGGGAGGTTGGAGCTTTCTACAAGAACGTGTGGCATTTTATGTTGAACCCAGCCTGATTGCCCACGTTTTTTCTCCATTCACTGTGGATTCTGTTTAGTAAAAGCTGGGCAGAATCTGGCCTGCCTGGCATGGAACAATGCCTTGGTGCTCCTATGACCTTTTATCTGACACTGCTGGAAGAGGCACGTGCATAACAACAGGGAAACATTAATTACCTGATCTACAACTGATGACTTTTTTTTTGTTTCAATCTGGATTCTGAAGATCTTATTAAAGCCAGACTTAAAAGGCAGAAAGGATGTAAAGCTTTGCCTCCCCTTTTTTCCTAGTAGACTGTGGCATTCTCCAGGGAACTGATATTCTTCAAGGCTTCTGAGAAATGACTGTTAGGTGCTGCCAGACTTTAATCCCTAATCATTTGGTAAGTATTCAAATGCAAATAGAAAAGCGCTGATGCATGCAAGGAGATCTGGGCCATGTCCTCTGTGCTGTTCCTGTTAACCTGCATGGCTAAGAGGAACACAGAAACCTCTGTGCAGAAAAATGTAGGAATATGGATAACACAGAGCAGAGGTGAGTGAGAGTGCGTGGTTCTCTGCTCAGTCACAGCAAGGGCCCTTTTCAGACTGTCACAATTTAGGTTAGAATGGTTTGGGTTGGAAGGAATGCATCTTTTCAGTGAGAGCCATTTGGGATTTCTCAAAGAAAGCCTTGAGAGAGTTCACGTGGGATACTTTCTGTCCACAGACCCCTGAATCAGCTCAGAAAGCCTGTGTACCAGCAGTGACAGAGGAAAAGTAAAAGCTGTTAAAAGGGAAGATGCACAGACCTCACAATTGATACAAAGTCAGCGCAGCTTTTCTCTCTGGAGGAATTTTTTGTGCTCTTCTGCAAGCCTGCCAAATTTCCAAGCTAAAATGGAGGTACTTTGTTCTAACAAACATCTCATTTGCAGAGTGTCCCGAAGATCAGCAGCACCCAACTCCTGTCTGTAATGGGCTGATTTCCTTTCTTCCACCCTTCTGGTGGCTATTTCCACTACATCCTTGAGCACTTTCTGTTTGGCTGCTGCCTCACTAACTACTGCTGGACTCCTGTGGGGGTGGCTTTTATTGCCCACTGCCAGCGTACATCGATCGATCTCTGCTGCATTATTACAGCAGCCATCAGCAACCAGGAATTACAGAAAATTTGTGTTAGACCTCAGTGTTTCTTTGCCAGCCCTTGTGTGTTGAGTGCTGGGAAGGTGATGGACTACAGTGCAAAACAAGGCAAACAGCACTGACTCTTGCACTCACCTTCTGGTTTTGATCCTGGTGGAGTCGCAGTCTCCACTTTGGCCTTGGCCATGTTGCTCAGCATGTCAACCCTGTCTTTAAATTTTGCTGTGGATGAGAAAGATGTGTTTGTCAGCAGCCATCAGCCATGCAGAGCCCACCTTGACCTGCCTCCCCCAGCACACGCACTCTCTCTTGCCCCTCTCCCCTTGCACACATCGCAGTCAGCACTGACTTGTGAGTTGTATTTCTGGCTGTGGCCCTGCTGCTAGCTGATCATAGCTGTTATATTTAAACACTTAGTACTATGGCAATTACACCAACAATTTGTCACATAACTAATGCTTTTGTATTTAAAAGAATCTAGGGGCAAGAGAAATCCTTTCCATCCCAGTAATACAGGGGATAGCTGTACTCCATAGAAAGCAAATGCAGAAAGAACAGAGGAGGAGTTTTGGTGCAATATCATTTTGTTTCCAAAAGACTTTTGGGTTTATTTAGACTGCATTATGTGCAAGCTAAAAACGACACCTTCCTTCTGCCATGTGGCTGCTGAAGAGGCTTTGCTGTGCTGCTTGCTGATGGTAAGGAAAAATAACCACCTTTTATGTTCCAGTTATCTGGAAAACAATAAATTTCTCTTAGTGAATGTGAGTTTAGGTTTGATTTAGATCACCTCTGCTGGAAGTGATTTAAGTTCCTGATACCCAGGTTCAACATGGCCCAGGCTACCCAAGAGATCCTCCCCACTGGTGCAGTGTCCAGTACCGTATTTCTGGGGCTGCTGAGGACTTCTTCCACTGTAAACCATGCTCTGCTCAGCTGAGCTGCTTTAGCATCACTTTACAGTAAGCTGTGAAACTGTGTGTGTTTCCATAGTCAGGTGTTGTGCTCAGACACCTTAATTCCTACTCATGGAAAGCGAGCAAGTCATTGGCTCACAGAAAATCCTCACTATGCTCTAACCTATATCCTCGGGTGAGCTGCCTGCCCAGTGCCTAAGGTGAGGGTCACAGGGTTTGCTCATGGACAGTAGTCACAAGAAATTGGCCTTGCTTTGCTTGGCTTGTGTACAAGGCTGTAAATTAATTTCCTCTGAAAGTTTTATCACACTGATTTAATCTACTGGACTGTTGACTGTGCACCAGAACGTGCTGTTGTCATTTGCTTCAAGGGCAGGGCCCTGTCACTTTATTCATCACCGTGATGAATAGCAGGTCCAAGGCACTGAGCCATGCAGGCAGATCTACCCTTCGGAGCTGGACCTCGTGATAATCAGAAGACTCTGATAAACGTCCAAAAACTGGGACTGGCTCAGACAGAAAGGCTTCTGGGGATGGGTCCTGTTCTGGTCTGATTCCTGTTACTGTCTGACAGAAACATTTTTCACCAACTGGGATTTCCACTGAAGGCTGGAATGGCCAGACAGGGCTGAAATGACGAGCTCTTCTCCTTTGAAAGGCTGCCTGGGACTGAAGAGCCTGACTCTTCCGCACTCCTTGTCAATACCAAAGCCTACCAGCAGGGATGCGAAGCGCTTCACTTGTTCCCTCTCTGCTGATGCTAAGCACGAGCACACCCATCCGTACAGAGCAACGGAGAGGTGACCTCTTGCTCCAAGTCTCCTCTAACCACTGGGCAATGCATCTTTCCGTTCAGCTTTTCCCAGAAGCTAAAGCTTCTGTCAGCAGGGTCAGGGCGGTCAGGCTCAGCCTGGAGGAGATTATATAAATTCAAGCTCCTGGCTCCTTGCTCTCACCTAGACTGCAGGCAGCGAGTGCTGACCCGAGCGGAGCCGGTGAGCATCTCTGTCAGGATAAACAGATTAGGTCCAGGCCACTATCCAGTTCTCATGAGATCAGCTTCATTTGAAAAGGTGTTAATTCCTCTGACACGCATTTCATGCAGGATGGACTGAGATTGGAGGAAGAATTGGCTCTAAGCTGGCCAGATCTGCGGGTCAGCAGTGGGGAGGAGGGATATCTGTCAGCTCAGTCCTTGTTAGCACTGGGGATTAGCTGAGCAGGGCAGCGTGCTGGCCCTGGCGGGTGCACAGTGCTGCCCTGGGCTGCCCTCTGCCCGAGGACTGCAGTCCCAGGGGTGTTCACTGCAGGTAACACTCTGTCCCCTGCTCTGCCATGCCTGTGTCATGGGCCCTGACCTGATCTCTGCAGGAAGATTCCTGTCCTGGGGATCGACAGCATTCAGGCTGGACTTCAGGTTGCAGCTGAGTTTTGAGTTTGACTCCTATGTTAAATTAATTATTTGGCTCTTGTATTTCATCTAATGGGATTAACTTACAACATGAACCTTTTCTTTAAAATTTGGCGTGAACCTGGAGATTCTGCTGTCTAAAAGTGGAAGTGAAAAAATAGATCTCATTATTCCTTTTGCCCCTTTGTATCAAGATCCTCTTAAAACAAGTGATTGAATGCTGATGAAGCAATGAGGAAATGTAGCTGCCTTCAGTCTTCTGTCTCAGCTCTCACCTGCAACACTGCCTGCTGCTCTGTTCTGGTCTAATTTCCAAAATCATTAGCTTGTTAACTGGGGCATACTGAGAGTAGGCAGCTCTGACAACCTTGCTGCTGGAGCCTTTTTCTTCGTTCAAAAGTAAAAGCAGGTTTCTGTCTTCTTCCCTGTCTGACTAGAGTTTAAAGAATAATCCGGTGGTAAGGCAGGGGGTTCAGAAATGAGAGGGGGCCTCAGTCTTTCCAAAATGCTTATTCCTTTTAAATTCCCAACAGTTCCCTCTGGTGTCTAGCTGGAAGATATTGAAAAGATCTCACGCTCTGCTTCTACACACTTTTAGAGAAAGTGGGGAAAAGACCAAAGTTGCTAGAAATTCCTCATTTAAAAAAAAAAAAAGGCACTTTGGAAAAAAAAAGCTTCTATCAAAAATATAATTCAGGATGCAATGTAAATGTTACATCATCTGCAGTAAAACATCTAGTCTCCTGTAGACAGAGAAAAGGACTTAAATAACCATCCCTTCCTAATACAAAAAGAAAAAATAAACATGCTAAACTTAATCCACTGTTCAAATGAGAAATTTTGCCTCACACAAGGGGTGTTGCATTCAGAACAGTGAAACAAAGTTTGTATTTCAGACTTACACTTTATTTCTAAGACCTCTGCCTCTGAAAGCTGGCTTTGGAGACTCCATTTTTCCCACATTTTGTACTCTTGCTGCCCTGAAACCACTTCTGTGCTGCCCAAATAAAATGCAACTGCAGCATAAGGGATCAAACCCTACAGAGATCCCAATTTCAGAAGCTTAAGCTAGGAACTGCTGAGCAATAGTTGGCAACCTTTTTCTTTTGTAGAGTGTTCTTTACCACAGACTCTAAGTGCTGATGCTACAGGCATTGGCAAGAAGGAACAAGGACCCTTGAGGAAAGATAAATTGCTTTGGGATCATCTTTTATGTTGCAACCTAATTACAGCCAGTGCTGCACATACTGCAAAGAGAAGGACTTCGCTGGTGATCAGTGGGAGCAAGACACCAGCTGTCCTAAGGGGACTAAAGGGCTGCAGTACTATTAACACAAAGGCTGAGCTTGCAGTCCTGATATGGCTTTCGGGTTCAAATCCTTTTTCAGAGTCATCCTGGGGAAATCACTTCATCTCTTTGGCCAAGACCCTCAAGGCACTTTGGTTTCTCAGTCTATTCATAAATGATTCCGTTCCTCCAGACTCCCTTTTCTTTGGGTACGAACTTATCAGGCTGAGGAGTTTCTCCTACAAGACACACAGCACCTGGGACACGAGCTCCTTGATTTTGAGTGCTGTGCTGTTGTAAGCTCAGTAATTTTCTTTATTGTTACCTTTTCTAAAGAGCTGTCTCTGTTCTGGCAGTGTTGAGTGGAGTAGGCATGTACCTGGGGCAGAGGTTTTGCCCTTAACTCAGTGGCATTATTATAGCAAAGACTCTAAGAAATAACCTTTTGGAGGGACTGTAGCCCATCCTCGCATCGCCCCTGTTGTGACTCTAAGACTTGCTTAAGTCCATATGGTCACACTCCCATCTAGTGGCTGCTGCGTACAGAGACAGTGACTCGAGTTTTAGCTGAAATGAGAGGGGAAGTTGCTTTTCAGAGAAGAACCAAACTGCCCCCCAGTCCCATTTATTCAATATTCACAAGTCATGGCAATAACAGCCTCTTTAGCAAGGCCAGTGGCTTACAACTGCATTGAACCCCCCAGCAGCCTGTTCTGGGCTGAGCTGCCTGCAGCAGCACTCAAGCACTCTCAGGCCCACACAGCTTCTGCTGAGGTCCCAGGGTTTCACCAAGCTGAGGACACCAGCCTGGACCAGAGGTGAATGCTGGAGTAGATGGACAGATGCTGCACAAAGGTGCAGAAAGGATGAGAAGGCACTGGAGGGTCTCTGAGGGGCAGCAGTCCCTCACTGATGCTAAAGGCAGTGGCATGTCCTTTTGTAAGCTTTTAGTTTTATCCTTGTGCTGTTGATACCACCTTTTAGCAGGGACAGGAGGCAAGGGCAGTAGAGCAAATTCTGACGAGTCTGGCTCTTGTTACGCTGCTGTGAGTAATATGATGGGTGCCTTCTCTAAAATCTATCAAAGTGGACACTTATCTGTCTTGCTGTCCTTATCAAGCCTCCTTTGTTCCCCCAATCAGTTTGTACAGCTGGGATTCTGATCTGGAGAGTCCTTTTTGTAACCTCTGAGATAGACACGAGGTGTTGATCTGCTTAGCTTCAATCTCTCTTTGAATGAACAACAGATAATCTCTTTAGAACAAGTAGGGCAGTGGAGGGGCAGGGCATGTGCTGAACTAGGAAAGAAAATATAAAAAAAACCTGTCTTTTTTCAACATGCTTCATCATTTCTGGGGAAATGAACCTTCACACTGTTTGGATTAAAGCTGATACAAAGCAGCACGTTAAAAGTTTGTGTACAAAGCCCCTGGTCTGTCTGGAGATGTGGTATCTCTGCACCCCGGGCAGTTTAAAAGAAGGTGTCTTAGTCCTGAGCTGATTAGCCCTTGGCCCTGGCGAGCTGCCCCATTGCCCATGAAGTGCTGTGGGTACAGTTTCCCGTGGCAGTGATGATACCGGGGTGTTGCAGGTGGGCTTTTAGAGATGCTCAGTGTCAGTCTAAATCACATACAGATTGGCTTGACTATCATAATTGGAACCTGCTGCGTGTTTTAGATCTCAGCGGGGATTTTAATCACTGTCAAAATGACAATTCTTCAAGGGTTTTCACTTCTTTTTCCTCCTCAGGTTTATGCTTTGTGTGGGGCTGGGGAGGTGTACAGGTAAGGAGCTCTCCCTGTGCTCAGTTCCCCATTATAAATGAGTCTGATAACAGGTTGAGCAGCTCTTTCTCAAAAACGTAGCCAGCATTGAGTGCTGCTGTTCCCAAGGCTGAGCTAAGAAGATGAAGGAAGACGTGACATGCTAGGAGATGAAGGAAGTCTGTAACTTATTTTGCTCCCCAGCAACAGCAGCTGCTCCACATGGCCTCATCCTCCCTCAAGCAGCAGCACAGCTGCCACCACAGCAGCGACCAGTTTGGAACAGGCCAAGTAGATGTGGCAGTGCCAACATGTGAGATGTTTGTCCTCGCTAGCCAGGTGCCCAGAAGGGCCACGTCCCACTGCTGCAGAGCTCCCTCCACCTAACATCATCTGTGACACTTAGTGCTGTGTTTCAAGGATGAGTTGCTGATCCCCAACACCCCGACAGACAAAGGCTGTGTTCCCAGTTAAACCACTCTGTGCTCAGGGCTGCAAACCCAAGTCCCTTGGGTGTGGAGCATTGACTCACCATCAGCCAGGGGGTCCAGGGTGTGGATCATGAGTTGGAAGATGGTGCTGCGCATTTGAGTGTTGTGTAGGGAGGCTGAGCTGCTGCCTCGCTGTAAGGCTGATGCAGGCTAGGAAAGGTACAATGCAGCAGTCAATAGCAGTTTCCTCGTCAAAACATCTCCACCGTTGGTTCTCCTCTGCCCTGGGAATGCATTTATATGGAGGCTGATCTCCCTAAGTCAAGGAGCAGCCTCAGCATGGATTTTAAACAGCCCTTGCATTCAAGTTCACAGTTTGGCTGTTGGTATCGACTGTTCACAGCAAGAGATGTGCTCTTGAGACAGCAGGCCAACCTGCCCTTAAGGAAATGCAATGGGCTTGCATGGACACAGCACCCATACAATGTTGTTATAAATTATAATAATCAAAGAATGCAGTGCTGTCAGTCATAAACTTGATAATAACTGTGGAGATTTATATGCTGCTAAAAGGTGATGTTACAGTCATGCCAAGTGTCCTGACTTCTCTCCAAAGCTCTGGTGCCCTGTTCATATAGTCAACACCAGAGTCCTGATGAGGTTTTGACTGAACATTAATTAGTACAGGCAGGTTACGTGCATAGAGGGACAAGTAGGATCCATATGAGGAAGCTGACAACTGTTACATTACGTACATATGTGGCTACTACATCAGACAGGCCTCTCCAGGCAATGGCTGGCCAGCCATGGGGAAGACAAAGGGTCAGCAATTTAACCAGGAGCAGAGGAATGAGCTCTACACTGTTTGCTGTGGGAAAGGACAGGCCCTGCCAGCCTCTGTTTTGGGAGCTCAGGAGGAAAACTGGCCATGAAACCAGGTAAGAATAGTCATGCTCTGAATTCCTCTATGCCTGTTTAAAGCGTAGAATTAATAGCTCTCTGCTAGTCAAACCCACTTGGGAAGCCTGAGCTGTCTCTTAATTTTAATAAAACTTCCTTTGAGGACATGAGTCAGCCAGACGTCCTCTTTAGTAAGCTGTGGATATTGTGCCAAGCATGGCTGGTTCTTTGCACAAAACAGGATTTGGTCCAGGTTTCCTGTCACAGAAGTTGACACCTTTATTCGTGACCTGACATGGGGAGGGGTTGAAGTGACAACGACTTCAGATGCCTGTAAAGTTGCTTAGACCTACCTGCAGCTTCCTCCCATCTGCTGGCTTCTTTGCTCCCTCTTCTGCAACTGCCGTGGTGCTTTTCTGCATACAAGCAAGAACAGAAACGATTGAACACCACTACTGCTTCACCTGCTTTTTTGGGATATAAATCCTTCACGCTACTGCCTGTGAGGAAAAGGGGCAGCTGATACCAATGTCTGTGCATGGGTGCTACTGGAAGAGCCTTAAAGCTCTCCTTAAAACCATGTCACCTCTGAGACAAGTGGCATTCTACCTACAGCTGCTCAGTGAGGACACAGGTACCCAGAGGAGGACTCAAATGGCCTCTACCATCCGATTCCTGATTGCCTGGATACAAGCAGCCCCAGGCTTCATCCCCAAGCACCTGTATCCTTACTCATTTTCCAGCAGAGGCAGAGTGAAGGTGCAAAGAGCCATATTTTTCCAGCGATCAGCATTAATTTCCATAGAGGTAATTTATTTTTCCTAAGGGTTAGGTCCAGCAGCTCTGTCGTGCTACTATACACTAGTGAGAGTTCTCTGTAAACTTAAAGAACAGAGGGGTTTTTTCCTTCAGTCTGAAGGTCTGGATTCAATTTGTGATGATTGGTGATGTCCACAGTGATATGTGGGTGTAGCTGCAGTATCCCACACATGTATCCCACTGGAATGTAACACGTGAGCTTTCCAGACTCCCAGCCTCAAGCCCTGGCTGAAAGACAGACCAGGAAGGGGAAAAAAAAGCACTTTCTCAATTCTGCACCACTTCAACTCACCTCTCTTCCTTTTTTTCTTTAAATTATATGAAGGGCGTGCCGAGACCAGAAGGGGCAAAGCACACTGGAGGGCCAGTGGCACACATCTGACTAGTGAAGCATGCCAGTGCCAGAGGACTATTGGAAACCTAATGGTCTCTGCTCAGCAGCTGGCAGTAGCACAGGTCAAGAGGACAAAGAGCCAGTAGGAGAGCTGGGGAGGGACAGAGGAGGAAGAAGTGGGCAGGCACACTCAAGAAGACAAATCCCCAAGTGTCCTGGAGACCACGTCCTGGCCAGATCTGCTGGTCTGAAAGGGTAATTGGCTCTGGAGACACCTCCAGGTACTGCCTTTGTGTAAGCAATCCACTCTTCCTCTAAGAGACACTGAGTGAAGGGCCCTGGTCTCAAATCTGGAGCCACAACCCCCCTGAGCACCAGCAGCACACAGAGCTGGGTCTCTGCACACACACAGCTGTGCTCAGTGCATGGAAATGGGATTTGGGCATTTCTGACAAGTGCTGATGGGGAGAGGTGGCAGTGGTTGCTAGAGCTGCCAGATCCCTCCCTGTGCTGCAGGTTGGGTCACAAGTGACACCACCAGTGTCCCAGCAACATGCCCAGCTGCAGAATGGGGGAAGAGAATTTCCTCCAACATCTCTGTTCTGCACGACAATGCCTCTTATCAGAAGCCTTTGTTCCTCTATTTAACACAGAATTGGCCAATGGTGTTTCCAGACTAGCAACGTGTTCCTGTGAGTGGTTTTTTTGAAACTCCTTTACAACAACCAAGTGAGCATTAATCCCACACAAGTCTCTGAAAGTAGGTAAGTGACCGCAACCGATATCTTTAGTAATTACAAGAGTAGAACTCCCTCTTAGTGGTGTTCTCTAGCTTCTTAGAATCTCTGCTATCCAGATTGCATTTCCCTCATTTTATAACCATAATTATTGACCAGTACCTGTATTCTGAGGTTTTGTTTGAATATGCACTTTGTGAAGGAGATGCAGCTTTTCTTTGTGGTTTAGGCTAGCACGAATTATTTCCAACTCTCCCTCTCAACAATAAGGACACCAACCTTCCGTATATGCTCTGCTGATGCTGCCTGAACAGCATTTAGCTTCTTGCTCAGCTCCTGTTTCACCCATTGTTCAAGGGCCAGGTTGTGTTTCATAGTGAACACATATGTGGTATAAGCAGTCAGTAAAAGGAGGCTTTCCCACCAATCGATGACACTGTCTAGGAAAAACAGGATGAGCATCAGTAAGTCTACAATGTAGAATGAGATGTCTCTAAATAAGGGCCACCATGTCAGGTGGAGTATCTCCCTTGAGAAGAGGGCACAGGTGCCAATGACAAAGAGGATATTAAACACTGCTGAGCCCACAATGGTACCGATGCCCACATTGCTGTGTGAGATGAAGACACCTATGAGGGAGGTGAAGAGTTCTGGTGCTGATCCACCTGCTGCCATGAAGGTGGCTCCAGCCACGTCTTCTGAGATCTCCAACTTCTCTGTGATCACTCCCAAAGCAGGGACAAAATACTCATCACACACTATGGCCAAGGCCACAAATACATATATCATGCCAAAGATGTGAAGTACAACCCACCCTTGCCTGCGTTCTTCCACACTGAATAGGTCCTGGGGATATTCTCCTTTGGACTCGTGTGGTGGCTTTTTCTCTGGGTAGCTTTGACTGACATTTTCTCGCTGTGATGTTGTATCCACTGATGTAGTTATGGGCACAGTTGGCTCAGGATCCACGTATACACAGTGCCTTATTTTGGTTGATGCTGTGACATTGCCTGTTATGGCAGTCTTGTTGCTGGGGAGGTCCCTGGAGGTCACTTTGACAGGGTCTGTGGGTGGGGGGGCTGTGTGTGGTGCTGGAAGGGCAGAGGGGTCGAGCTGGATCTGATAGAGTGAGAGGACCAACACTATGGCAAGCAAGAAAAAGATTCGGTTCCATTGTAGCCGCCTTCTCCGTGGTAAAAGCATTTCCTAAAAGTTCAAAAATCAGAGCTGTGTCCAGAAGCCACTGGAGACTCCCCTCAATCAGCAGTTTGCACTTATATCCACCATTGGAGTTCCTGGCTGATCTTAAGCATCAGAAGCGAAACTGCATGACACAAGGTGTAGAATCCTGCAAAAGAAAATCTAGTGTAAAAAACAAAGTATTAAAACTTCCCACCATGTGGGTAACATTACTCCACCGACTGCTTTTCTATTTTTCAATAAAAAGAAATTGATTTAAATGAGTAAATTCAGATCTAGATTCAGGCTTCAGTCTTTTTTAAGTTTTATTTTATATTTTTTTAAAATGACTGCAGGCTGTGCTGGTTAATAATCATAGGTTTGGCTTAATATGGAGAGCAGTTGGCTGAGACAGTCCAGTCTGAGCTGGGTTCTGATTCCACCTAATGCCCACATCCAGGAGCTATTAAGGTTTGTGGTTTTACTTCAGTCCAGTTGTTATTCTGTAACGTTAACAACCGGGTCAGTGTTCTGCAGGAGCAGAGGAGGTGGCTTCTGTCCAGGAACCTACTTTAAATTGCTAGAAAATGACACTCTGAAGACAAGATCACATCGTTAAAACCTCCCCACGAACATTAGGTGTTCACCCAAGTAACCTCAATAGGAGGATGAAAACTGCTTGATGGTCCCAGCTCTGCTGCCCCACGGCTCTCCAGCCTTGTGCTTCCACAAACCAGGCAGTGCTGAGCTTTTCTCTTTCTGTTTGAGAAGTGCAGAAGGAAGACTTCGAGTAAAACTGAGGGTGCTGAACATCCACTTGTTTCTATGGCTACATCTTTGCAAGTCTTTATGTAAAAATCCGAACTGGCAAAGTGGAACTGCAATCATACCTTTTATTAGGGGGCAATTAGCATATCTTGCATAATTATTTGAACAGCATTTAGAAAGGGAGAGAAATTGTGAATGTTAAGAGTGACAGAGCCTGCAGCTGTGATGGTATGGAGACAGGGATCTGGGGCCGGACAGAATTTACCCTTCAGCACTGGTTGAATGTTTTACCTTAGAATATCACTCTTTGTAGGGTTTTTTTGTTGCTTTTTTTGTTGTTTGTTTGTTTTTCCCCCTCAGAGTGGGAACATTATGTTATGCTTCAGCTGGATGTGAATCCCAGTTTTGTAAGCCATTCTCAGATAAGCTCTTCATGCAAGTGAGCACACACTTACCCTCTTACATAACACCCAGTGAAGTAATCAGCCTAAATTTCTTGCAAGACAGGCATTATTATCTTCTTTTAAATAGTTGAGAGGATCACTAAGGCAACAGTAATAGAGGGTCATGGGAGTACCTAGATAAATAGATGATATAAGCTTTGCTTTTCATATGTAAAAAGAACATGAACATGCACATGGCAGAATTGCATAATACATATAACAAATTGAATATTATTAGGAAATAACTCTTCCTAATAAAGATAATAAAAAGAATGACACAGAGAGAACGTCTCATATGTACACATCCCTATTTAAACACTGTTTTTATTTCTCCTCTCCAAAATCAGCTGCTTGAAAGACCTTTTGCAAGCAGAAACATACGCAAAGCTAGGATCGACTCTAAGAGCTCTCCAGCCTTTCACAACACCTGACCATCAAGCTCTGTGTTTCTCTTGTCTTTTAAGTTTAGCAGCTCTTTTCCAGAGCGTGTTGCCTCTTAGAGGGCAGCTCCTGATCAGCTCCTTTCTCACAGGCTGGACTGTCTCAGTCCTAAGGGGTCTGAAGCAATCAAACAAACCTCCATGGCTTACCTTCTGAAGATGCTGTCCGAGAGGAAGAGGAGTGCCAACGGTTGAGGGTAGTGCTGGAGGCTTCTTTGATACTTAACAGCCAGGTGGGAGATGCTGTTGCAGAGAGAGGCAGATGGAAATGATCCCATTTTCACGATGCCTCTGCTAGCAGAGATCTAATACAAGAGAGGGTCAGGTGTGAAGGACATATTACTGGAGGAACAGCCAATCCAGTTTAATACCCGCAGTCCCTAAGAGGATTAAACAGTATTGTATAGATTGGGGTCTGTCTCTGAAGCCAATAGCTTTGTCTGCTGCTGCAGGTTATTCTCAGTGTGAGGGCAGGTGATTATCTCCATTACAAACTACCAGATGAAAGCACCGTGAGACACATCTTGTTCTCTCAGCAGCCGTGGAGGGAAGCGGCTGAGCTAAACACACCAGAGAGTGGCCATGTAAACAGGACAACCTGCACTTGGCTTCCTTTGGAGGCGTCCATAGGGCTGACAGGCCAGACAAGAGGCTCTTCTGGCACAGTATGAACCGACATGACAATGCCAGGAGCTGCCTCCTCCCTCCTGGAAACCCCCCCAGCTCCTGCAGCTGATCCCGGGGGCTGAAGGACACTGCAGGGCCCAGGCTGGGGGTGCTGTGGTGGGTTTGTACCCGTCAGGGAAGAAACCCCACCATTCGGAGCACTGGACCAGGCTGCCCAGAGAGGCTGTGGAGTCTCCTTGGCTGGAGACATTCAAACCCCGCCTGGATGCGTTCCTGTGTGATGGACTCTGGGTGACCCTGCTCTGGCAGGGGGGTTGGACTGGATGAGCTTTCGAGGTCCCTTCCAACCCCTGGGATTCTGGGATTCTGGGATTCTGTGATTCTGGGCCCAGGATTTCACTCATAAAAATCCACTTGACAGATGTATTGCAGGGGAATTAGAAAATCGTTATTTGGTGATTTTAAAGCAAACTGTTGTCTGAATGGGAGTTTTGTAGCTGCCCAAGCTTGGCCATGGAGTTTGTTGAGCTCCCATCCTCACCCCACACAAACAGAGCGGGGCCACGGCCCAACCGGGGCGATGATTCACAAATGTTTCTTTATCCCTGCAGTGCTTCCCCACAGCACTGGCATCTTACTGAACCGCTTTCCCTCAGCCTTACAGAATTCGCCTGGTTTTTCTGAGGAAAAC
>VZRW01007566.1:1393652-1414927 GCA_013398125.1 Aegotheles bennettii | reverse complement strand
CGCCTCCCCGGCCCCTTCCCGCCCGGCCGCGGCGTTCCGGGGGGACGCTTTGCGCGGCGGACCCATGGCGGCGCGGCGGCCCGGCGGTGAGCGGCACCATTTCCCTTCCCCCTCAGCCCCCGGGGGGGTCTCCCAGGCCCCGTGTAGAGGACGGGGGGTTGGCTCTCTGCTGGGGACCTCGCCTCGGCCCTCGGAGTGTCCCGGCTGCTCCCTTCCCCGTCGAGGCTCCGCGCTGGGCGCTCTCGTCCCTTCCAGGCCCGCGCAGCCGGGGAGGAGCCGAGCTGCTGCCTTAATCTGCGCCAGACCGGGGTTATTCAGCCTGGAGAGACCTTAGAGCACCTTCCAGTGCCTGAAGGGGTTCCAGGGAAGCTGGAGAGGGACTGGTGCCAAGGGCAGGGAGTGATGGGACGAGGGGGAACGGGTTCCAAGTGCCAGAGGGGAGATGGAGATGGGATGGGAGGGAGAAATTGTTTGGTGTGAGGGTGGTGAGAGCCTGGCCCAGGGTGCCCAGAGAAGCTGTGGCTGCCCCTCCCTGGCAGTGTTGAAGGCCAGGTTGGCTGGGGCTTGGAGCACCCTGGTGTGGTGGGAGGTGTCCCTGCCCATGGCAGGGGGTGGCACTGGATGGGCTTTAAGGTCCCTTCCCACCCAAACCAGTCTGGGGGGGGGTCTGTGATTTGTTAGTCTTTGTCTGTTGTCTCTTCACCTTTAAACACTAACAGACCCTAGGCTGCACACCTTCATTTCAGTTATATCTGTAGCAAAAGCCAACAGCATTGAGGTTGCTCATGTGCTGGGTGAGCTTTGAGGTCCCTTCCAACCCAAACCATTCAATGATTCCATGAAATCTCACATTTTAGGGGGGCACAAGGGTGATTGTCTCTTCCCCTGCTGCATGGCAGGGTCAGCGTGAGAGGGCAAGACACATCACCTCATAACTGCAGCTTCAATAAATGTGGCCTTTTCCTTTCCCTTCCATGCAGAGGATCCCTGTTTTCCACAACGGTAGCAGAGAGGAGCAGCTCATCATGCCAACGGTGGTGGTGATGGACGTGTCGCTCTCCATGACACGGCCAGTGGCAGTGGAGGGCTCGGAGGAGTACCAGCGCAAGCACCTGGCTGTCCATGGCCTCACCATGCTTTTTGAACACATGGCGACCAACTACAAGCTGGAGTTCACAGCCTTGGTGGTGTTTTCGTCACTCTGGGAGCTGATGGTGCCCTTTACGAGGGATTACAACACGCTGCAGGTAGGGGATGTGGAACACAACAGCAGTGAGCTGTCAACATTAGAAAAAAACCAACAAACCCATGCATTTCCTAATCACAGAATCCCAGAATCCTAGGGTTTGGAAGGGACCTCGAAAGCTCATCCAGTCCAACCCCCCTGCCAGAGCAGGGTCACCTAGAGTCCATCACACAGGAACGCATCCAGGCGGGGTTTGAATGTCTCCAGCCAAGGAGACTCCACAGCCTCTCTGGGCAGCCTGGTCCAGTGCTCTGGCACTCTCACAGGAAAGAAGTTCTTCCTGAGATTCACATGGAACCTCCTGTGCCCCAGTTTGCATCCATTGCCCCTTGTCCTAATCATGGTGAAGTTGTATGATTTCATATCACCCTGTGCACAATGTCTCAAATTGAGTGTTTTATCCTTATTTTATGGCTAAGTGAATCAGTGCATTGGAAACCTTTTGCTACCTCACAAACTTACCTTTGCAGGTGACCTCTGGAGTGTGGTTAATTAAGTTAAAAGTGGGGAGAGGGGAAGGAGCTGCCTGATGAAGCTCTTCGTGTGCTTCTGTGGCGTTCATGTTTTTGTCTGTAGTTGTCAATTTGGGTAAATGATGCAGCAGATGGGACCATTTAGAAAGGTTTTGAGTCATGTGATTTGGTAGAGAGAAGGCATTTTTAAGAGTGTGTACCAGTTGAAGCAGGATGAGAAGGAGAATAAATTGATTTTAGGCATTGCAGATGTGGTGGGAAGTGGGGAGAAGATGGAAAGGAGGAAGTCCAGGAAGGAAATTTCATATGAGTGCAGGAAGGCACTGAAAGTCTCTGAAGCCAGGAAAAATTGTGCATATGTATCGGGTCATCATACATAATACCGAGAAGAAGTGACACGTCACTGTGTTTTAGGTTTGTCAGTTGTGGGACATACCAATTGTAAAATATATTCTCTGTTTGTGGTTTAGCAGATGAATGCCAATGCGTTCTCTTTGATTTATTTCCCCCCTCCCTAAGGGTCTGAGGAGTTTCTGAAAGCCAAGAACCCAGCCAAGCTCCTCCAGCATGTTAGTTTTACAGCTGCACCCTTCTTACGATGCTGTATTAAGTGTGACATTTTCATTTTGAGGAGAAGAGCTGGTTTATGGTTATAGAAACAGGACGTGGATATGTGTTTTGGATTCTGTTGCTCTCTCTGCCAAAGACTTTTTGTGAGACGAGCTCCTTGGGGCCAACTTTCTGACTCTCTAAGAAGTTAAAGTTTCTCTGACACCCGGGAGGATTTTACTAAGTTAAATGTTTCGTGTTAGACACGGCTTCAAGTTTGGACTTCACTATTTCTTTGAGACATACAAAGGCTTTTTTTTCTCCCAAAGAGCTGTGTTTATAATATTGTATTTTCTTCAAAGTCCGCTTTCATTGTTGTCTCCTGATACAATTTACTATTTCTTATATCTTCCTTATTTTCATTTAACTTTGTGGGTCGTATAGCACTTTGCATTGTGTTATAATGCAAAACAAACACACTGACTTGCCACAGAACTGTGAAGAACAACTTTTCTCTGTTTCCTGGTAGTGGTGTTTCACCCAGCAATGCCAATGGTGTTTGTCTTTACAGGAAGCCCTCAGTAACATGGATGATTATGACAAAACCTGTTTGGAGTCAGCGCTGCTGGGGGTTTGCAATATTGTCCAACAGGAGTGGGGTGCAGCAATTCCTTGCCAGGTACAACTGATATTCACTGTTCTTAGGATCTAGTGTGTATTTAGTACTCCCTGTCAGTTGCAGAGGGAAATGTAAATACAATTTGAAATCGGAATACTCTCAGGTGCTACAGGAAGGCAAAGAATTACTATTTTGAATGTCTCTGGACTATGAACAGAAGGTGGGTTGCCCTCCAGATTCCGCAGAGAAAAATGGGCTTTAACTTCCATCTGAAAATAAACCTGAAGTTCTTGAATCCATCAGCAACAGGCTGCTTTTTTGGCTGTATGGTCACCGTTCTTCTAGTGTACGCTTAAAACTGGCCATGTTTATGTGCAGCGTGCTGTGTTCCTGGCTGTGAAATTTATATTATAGTGCAATTGCCAAATTACAGCAAAATGTGTCTTTACCATGCACGTAATTTAAATTCCAAGGGTTGAATCTTCAATTTATGTACCTGTTTTTGGAAATCTCGCCGTTCTTTCCCCAGATCAGTGGAGGAAATCCCTGTGTGAGCAGGGGTTTTCGGTAGAGACACTCATGCTGCTGGGAGTGCTGCTGAAATGTGTTGGTGTCTAGTTGCCCTGTGCAGATAGGAGTGTGTTTTGCCTCGGAAATGCTGATCAATCCTCTGTCGTTTCAGGTTGTTCTCGTCACCGACGGCTGCTTGGGGATCGGCAGAGGCTCCCTAAGACACTCACTGGCTACTCACAACCAGCGAAGCGAAAGCAACCGCTTTCCACTGCCTTTCCCATTCCCATCCAAGCTGTATGTCATGTGCATGGCAAATCTGGAAGAGGTGATGTCTTTAACACATAACCTTCTCCTTTGTTGCGTCGGATAATTATTGTTCTTCTCTGAACTAACGATCAGGTCAGCACAAAGCATAATCTGGTGGTCTTGTGCTTAGTTTTAAAGTTTAGTTGACATTCTGGTGGTTAGTGCTAGTTATTCACTGAAATTTAGCTGTAGTATCTTTTTAAAGGTTTATTATTGCACTGTTGTACCTACTGCTATTGCATTGTTACAATAATCTTTATAAATCATGTTAATTTCTCCCTGGGGAATGTTACGCAGGTTTTCTCTGTTTATGTTGCTACCTTTACTGCATTAATTACATTGAATGCTCTGGGGGCTTTTCTTAATCTACAATTAAATTCTTGAGTAAATGACTTCCATTGCAAAGGTGCTCAACACTTAAAACAACAGTAGCTTTATGCTGAAATGGGAGTGAGCAAAATTCTGAAGTTTCCAAGCCAGTGTTTAAACCAGATGCCCTTAGTTTTGAAGGAAAAGTGACTGTTTTCTTTCTCTTCAGGTACCTTTGAAAAATGTCAGTACCAGCTGTAAAAATCTTCACAGGAGTTAGAATTCTGTTGAATAAAAATGTTTAAAAAGAAGCCTATCTAGACTAAAAGTTCCTTAGATTAGGTTTTATTATTAGCATTGCTTTTGCCTTGACACTTGTGTTCTTCTGTCCATCGCAGAAGGATTTTCTACTTAGGCATGCAACAGATATTTCAGCTTCAAGGTCTCTATCAAGGATGATCCTCTTGATTAAGCTGATGGATTGAAGCATTGTTTACACATCAGAGTAACAGGGAAAATGTTTAAAATAAATCTGTTACTGATAAATTCTTCTCAAAAAGAATTATATCTGCTTTCCCTCCTAAAAATTACCTTATCCTGAAGCAGCTGGAAACTTAAAGTTACCAGTAAAATGTTAAACTAGTTAAGGCATTCCTGTGCTCTTGAAAACTGAGAGCTTCTGGAATTTTTGGTTGCTTGAACCTGCCAAAAACGTTTCACTTTACTTTCTTACAGCTTCAAAGCACAGATTCCCTAGACTGCCTGGAACGGCTCATCGATCTGAACAATGGGGAAGGGCAGATTTTCACCATTGATGGACCCCTGTGCCTGAAGAATGTACAGTCTATGTTTGGGTTAGTAGACTTGTAGATAATATGCCTTGGTGAAGCTTTCCAGTTAGTGTCTGTAAAGGAAAAACAAACAAAACAAGATATCTGATGATAGGGGGTATTCTAATTAACCTTCTTTTGTTTTAGTGGGTGATCTTGTTAACTGGATTTTTGTCTTGGCCTTCACTGGTTAAGGTCAATATTTATTTTAATCCTTCTGTAACAAACCGTAGCATCTCTTTACAATTGGCAGATAGAAGATACTAATTTCCAGAATTATTATGAGTTTGCCATCAGTGTGACAATATGCTGCTTTGTTTTGTAATTTAGCAATGCTAGAACTATTGAATTAACTGTAGTAAAAGAAATAATGGGGGAGCTTAGTGTGCTCTAGACAAACTATTTACATTTGATGTGTATGATGTTGTCCTTAATAATAATTGGTAATAATTGTGTTCTAGGAAGCTAATAGACCTGGCTTATACACCGTTCCATGCCATTCTCAAGTGTGGCCACCTAACATCTGATGTGCAAGTATTTCCCAGACCAGAACCTTTCATTATAGATGAGGAAATAGACCCCATCCCTAAAGCAATTAATACAGGTAACAAATCTTTGAATGCTTTTTTACTTAAATAACGTTGTGCTTAGCCCCTGAATTCCTCCATAGCTTTAATCAAGTGTTTGTTGTTCAGCTATGAGAAAAGCAATTGAACTGCCTTTGAGCCAGGTTCTTTGCTGGGGCTGTCAGGGAGAAGACCCCACTCCCTGGTTTCAGCTTCAGTGCAGGTTGGAAACACATTGAATTTCTAATTGTGCCATCCACATATGGACCTGTGTCCATAGCTGGAGCACACCATGTGTCACCATGCTTTGTGTAGAGAAGAGTTTACAAAGCAGGTACTCTCTGCATCTCTGCTTGTGTAGGGCTGCTTAAAGGCTGCTCCTAAGCCGCACACCAAAACCTCCCCATGGCTGAGAGGCATGAACCCAATACGATGTTTCTTGCAGCCAAAAAAACCAATGTGCACAATTCTGTATTTATTTATCAACACAGTTCATGGGGGGTGTGTGTGATGAAAATTGTTCTCATCTTAAAGTGTCATGGCATTATGTAAGAATGTTTGTATCTAACTAACACCTGGGCACCCCAGTTAGGGTTTGGGCTCTGTTGTGCCACCTCTAGTCACTGCTTGAGAAAACTTAGCAGTGTAAGAAGTTGTGATGGTAAATTGACTCTGAACACACTTCAGCTCTTTCCAAATCTGACCCAAGCCTGTTGTCTCCCCACAGATCTGGAAATCGTTGGGTTTGTAGATATAGCTGACATTTCTAGCCCTCCTGTCTTATCCAGGCACTTGGTACTGCCCATTGCACTTAACAGAGGTGAGCGAGTTTTGTTTCTTATGAAAAACTGCTTTAAGCTCCCCTTGTTGTCTGTTACGGTTTAGATGAGAAGGAAAAGTTTTATGTTTTATCAAAATGCCAGATGTCTCCAAAGACGTGTTTGTGTGGTTACATTAAAATTAAAACCTTGAGCACAAGCTCTTTTTTTGACTGATGTGTTCTTCAGAAAGTTAGTAGAGGGAACAGTGTCCTTACAGCATCATTATTAATAGAACATGCTGAACTTAAAGCTAAAAATAGCAATGGGCCATGAAGTACGTGGTGCAAAATGAGTATTCAATGCCTGCATCTAACTGGTTCTTGGAATTATCTGTTGTTTTGAAAAATCTGATCTTAATCACAACTAGATTGCTCAGTTGTACTTGAGCACTAATTGCTTATCAGAGCCAAGTATATATGTGTATATATATATATACACTATACAAGATATTTACTGTATGTATCTATACAAGTGACTGGTGTTGGCGTTGGGGTTGGTTAAGCATATTACTGACTTCCAGCTACCTGTGTGCATCAGCCTGTGATAAGAAAGACTTCCCCTTTCCCTTTGTCACAGCCTTGGAGTGGAACAAAGAGAAAGTGAGATTTCTCTTGGTCAAGAAGAGTGAAAGCTCCAAATATGCTTTCGTCTCTGTATTAACACTCTTATCCTGCTAAGCCTTTCACCTTAGAAGATACTAGCAGTTACATCATAGCTGTATTCCAGCTGCTAAAACGTAGCAAGTTTCTCATAACGACCACAAATTGCACAGGAGAGGAGGAGTTGAAATTCTGGATGCTTTTGATTCTGAAGCAGCCACGTATTCATTGCCAGACTCTTGGTGCCTTTTTATTTCGCTTCTAGTTTCTTCAAAGCTGAGGTTTTATTTGCAGGGTTTTTTTGGTGACTCTGTTCTGAGAGTAGGATGCAGTGGGATATTTATATAACATTATAGTGCCACTTTGCCCAGAAAGTTCATTTAGCAGCTGTTCATTCTACAAAAGCATTAATTGACTCTTGCACGGCAGAGGACACAGAGTGGTGTCATGGGAATAGAACTAGTGTGTTTGAATTTATTCTTACGTTGTCTCTTGGTTTGCTTTTGTTCTTCCCCAGAAGGTGATGAGGTGGGACCTGGGATCACAGATGACACCGAAGATGAGAATTCAGCTAATCAGATTGCTGGGAAAATCCCCAACTTCTGTGTTTTGCTACATGGGAGCCTGAAAGTGGAAGGCATGGTGGCTGTCGTCCAGCTGGGGTATGGAGCTGGATGTCTGCCTGAAAAATCTCTTAGTTTGCTCATTTATGCTTTATTTATAAAATCTGATTATTTATATCTGTACTCTGTACAGAACTGTGCACTGCTAGACAAAGCTGTGGATTTTTAATCGTGAGTATGTTTCTGCCAGTATAAATTGCAACTAGTGAGCCTGTGCACAGTAGGAGGGGGAGCAAATTCTAGGCAAAGTGGGGTGGAAGGTTTTCAGCCTTTAGGATTTCTCTTTTCCACAGGCCAGAGTGGTACGGAATGCTCTATTCACAAGCTGATAGCAAGAAGAAATCAAACCTCATGATGTCTCTCTTTGAACCTGGTCCTGAGCCCCTTCCGTGGCTGGGGAAGATGGCACAGCTCGGACCCATTTCAGGTAGTGGGCACGCTCATCTCAATAACTCTCACACATCCAGTGTTGCGTGAATGACCTTGTCAAATCTTAGTTGTTAAGTCTGTGTATTTTCTTTTTTCTCCCAGATGCAAAAGAAAACCCTTATGGAGAGGATGACAATAAGAGCCCTTTCCCCTTGCAACCCAAGAACAAGCGCAGTTATGCACAGAATGTTACCGTATGGATTAAACCAAGTGGCCTCCAGGTAATGCTGCAGGTTTTGGGCTTGATGCTTTACTTTGGTCAGCAGTAGCCATCTCACCAGCCAAGTGGAGTCTGTGTGTGGCTTGTCCATTTAATTTAATTGCTTTATTGCTTTTTTTTTTCATTTTTATAAACACTGTGTCTTCAAAATGTTGTGATTAAAATGCAATCAGAAAGCATAGCTTGTGTAATGAAAGCTGGGTCTCCAGTGTAGCATCTGGCTTGGTTTATTTGATTTAGTATAGTTATCATTTATGTTTCAGCCTTTGTGAGCTGCAGTCTTGTCAATGGTCAGGATAATTTCACAATGAACAGTTGAGGATTTTTTCTGCAGCTTCCCCAGCAATTGCCAAGATTTTTAATGATTTTTTTTTTCTTTTCTGCAGACAGATGTACAGAAGATCTTGAGAAATGCAAGGAAACTCCCTGAAAAAACTCAAACCTTCTATAAAGTGAGTAACATTTCAGGCTGGCCCAGGTTTGATTCATAGTGATAGTGGTGCACTTAACAGAGGAACACATACTGTGTCCGTGGGATGTTCTGTGCAGGCTTGTAGGGCTCTGCAAAACATAACATGATTCTGTAAACATGGTCCATTTTACAGACTAGACAGAGTGAGACAAGGGGGTCTGGTTTCCTGCCACCACGTTCTCTGGCAGGGTGGCATACACGTGTCATGTTTACAGGTGCCCCTCACAATCCCTGCTACTTCTCTGGTGAACTTCTTTGCAGATTTTATGCTGTTGTCCAGGCAGAAATAAACTGAGGGGTCAGAGAGGAGCAGGAACACAGGTGTGATTCTGAGCCTGAAAATGTCTCCTACCTTTTTTTCTACAACTGAAGCAGAGAAAGGCAAAATTCCAGGCACATTTGGCCACGGTGTAATAATCCATAATCTAGACCGTAGCCAGAGGTAATTGTTGTTCCTCTTGTAAGCTTAGTGCTGAAGGGGTTTGTGATTGTAGCCCCCAGGGACTTCAGGAATGAATACCCTGCCTGAATGCATGTAAGCACTTGCCAGTTTTTAGGGAAGAAAAAAATTAAATATATATAGAGAGAAAGAGAGAGAGTGGGACACTGTTATTAAAGGCAGCAGTCAGTGAAGCCTAAATTGAAGGCTACCCCTAGCTGGGACACAGACAGAACAGGCAGGTAAAACAGCTGAATGCACAAAAGGGAAAAGTGGAGATTTATAGGAAGGGATCAAGGGAAAACCAACTCTTCAGTTGTGCCACTGTAATCCTCAGCCCTGAAGCATTTTTCATCTCGTGAGCAGCCGGGCAGTTTCCAGCAGGCTGTTTTTCTCTAAGTGAACAAGCGTGTCCTTAAAAAAAGAAGAAATCCATGTTTTACATAAAGGCTTATGGTGGCTTTACAAGGAGTTTTCCTTCTTTGCAGGAACTTAATCGTTTACGGAAGGCAGCTCTGGCCTTTGGCTTTTTGGACCTTCTGAAGGGGGTGGCAGACATGCTGGAGCGAGAGTGCACCCTGCTCCCAGACACGGCTCATCCTGATGCGGCGTTCCAGCTCACACATGCTGCTCAGCAGCTGAAAGTGGCAAGTACTGGAGCATCAGAATATGCTGCCTATGATCACAACATCGCTCCACTGCAGACAGACTTTTCCAGTAGCAGCACTGAAAGAATGTGAAGTCTCCACTGGGGAAAACTTCCATAGATGAAGACTCAAGTGGGTCAAACTTTCTTATCCTGTTTACTTTCTAGGGCCTGTTTAATTGCTGTTTGGAGAACTTCCCATCAAAACAGGGTCCCTTACCTACATCAGTGCTCTCCAAATAAATGTAACTAGTTTGTGGTGGCTTTAGTCAGACCTGGAAACTGTGGAAAATGTCCCAAGGTCAGTTACCATGTTGGATGATTGGTGGAAGTTACTCGGTGCATGTGAGGAGAGAAAGAAAACACCACCCTAGGCAGCAGACTGCTCGTGCCTCTTGGCCTCCCCAAAATGCAGTGACTACCTAACTGACCTCACTGGTAAAAGTATCCTAAAAGGCAGCTACTGTACTTTATACACCAACTCGATTAGTCCAAAGAAAACAAGTGTGAGAGTCACTGTGCAAGATCAGATACTGAGTGAATTTCAGGGTGTTGTCACTAATTTTATGCCTGACTTGGAAGCCAGTCTGTCACCACTTGCATTGCAGGGCTCGTGAAAGTAACTTAAGCTTGTGAGACAAGTTTTTTATTTGTGTAATATTAATAATAAAGAGTAATTCTTCATGAAAATTTAACTTGGATTTGTTCCGTTTTCATAGCAGCTTGGCTGTGTGGCCTAAAACATTGACCTCGTGAAGGCTCCCAGCTGTTTATCACAAGAGTTAAATAATAAAATACACAACTTCTTACATTCGGGGAAAGAACAAACAACTCAACTAAAGCAAAATTTGGTTGTAAATCTTTATTAATAGAAACACATTCTTTCTGAAGGACTAAAATTCAGTAGTGTAAGATCCATGACAGCTTGCACTAGGTACCACAATTTCACTGAGAAATACAATGTATGAATACATACGGATTGAAACAGAAGTTTAAATGCCCAGTGGAGAAATCAAAGTATGAAAGTGATCCTTGCTGTTCCATTACTCAGCTAATTCAATCCTTTGCCATACTTCAGACACAGGTACAGTGCATGCTATAGTGAAATATTAAGTGTGTAAATAATGCTCAGCTCTCCTAAGCAAGCTGTGCCCTCCTTTGAGTGGGAGTCTTGAGTATCCCTAAAAGAAGTTGCATCATGGCTCCTGTTGACAGAACACGTTTGTGAAATGCAGCCTGCAGTACTTTAAAATCTCTCCAGAACACTATTTCCCTTCCTTTACAGTAACAATCACAAACAGTAAATTGTTTGTTACCTTCGATATAGAAAATAATTTTTTGGAGGATTCATGTTGTTTTACAGTAGGAAAAGATAAATAATAACACAGCACTAAGCAAATCTCAACTTCAGTGCCTGTTGTGGGTTGCTGGCATTGCTTTGCATTGCCCTGGGAGCAGCAGCAGTTGTGAAGCAACCTGTTCATAACCACAGTACAATTCTGAGCAAACATCTTGTACCTTTTCTAAACTGGATTAAGGAGGCCAGAGGGATCTGGGATTAACTACAGGAGGGTGGGTGTGAAGAAAGGCATGCTGAAATAAAGTCAACTGACAAAACGTTCCCAGGTGAAGAGAGCAGATGACCTGAAACCTGAGGGAGCTTGTTTGTTGTTGTTGCTGTTGTTTGAGCAAACACAGAGGAAAGGGTCTTTTCAAACCCTGCATGGGATCTCACTGTGATTTCACACGTGCTATCAAAATGACAGCACTTATTTGACCCACTACTCCATCCTACTGGGGACCAGCCAACAACATACACCAACTTCTTGAAGTGGGACAGCACTTATTGCTGCCTTTCCAAAGGCTATGAATAAATGAGTACAGGAGCTACAGCCCTGCCAGGAATGGTCACTCACGACAGCTCCACGTTTTCCCTTTGCTGCAGCAGGATGGAGTTCTGCTGGGTTTGCTCACATGCTGGGAGAAAGCCGGTACCTGGTTCCTTGGTTTATGTTTCAGTGTCGCCTTACGGATCCAGGAAGCATTCCTGACCACGTCGCAGAGTGGCAGCTTTGTTCCCCCAGTGACTGGATAAGGACTTGTTGTTCCTGCAGGAATGCCAGGATCCTGTTCTGCTGTGGCTAAACTAGAAACAGACTACACTGGTACCATTTCAATCGACATCATTGCCTAATTCCAGTTTTAATTCTGCTGCATCAGTATGCTGCAGGCGACAAGTGGGGGTATGTGCTGAGCAAGTTTACCCCATCACTGAACACCCAGTGACTGTAGTGGTCTCACACTGTGCTCTTCCTGCCATCAAGGTGCACCCTAGGAACAGCACGGGACAGCTGAGAGTATATCCCGACATCAGAAGCCCTATCTGCATGCAATATAGAGAGAGCAAATATCCAATTAAAAGATAAACACTATTTCTATTTAGTGCTGCTCCACTGTTTATAAGCATATTATATGCAGATAATAGGATTTCTTCCTAATGTGGCAGTTGACAGGATACAAGTTTAAATGTTACTGTTCCCTGGTAAATGCCATGCACGTGTGATTGAGGGAACAGAATACAGCATGGGGGGATGTTACCTGAATTCACTACGAAATCATGAAATCTAGTGGTGTGATCATTTAATTTTACAAAATTCTTTACATTACAGTGGGTAAAACCGTAAGAATTAGAGGCTTATCTTGTCATTGAGATAAGTTAGATAAGAAAGCATTGCAGTCCTCCTTTACTTCATCTTTCTCTTCTTTGGTCCAAGGTGCTGTTTCCTTTGCTTGTAGAGATGACGGTAATTAAAAAATACCGCTGAAAAGGAATGGGAGTGTTTAGGTAGGACATTATTGCATCTTTTTAATGCTAGATGGCTGTTCCAAATTAAAAAAAAAAACAGCAACAAAAAACCAAAGCACCACACAAAAAGCAGTAATTTAATGGTGTGTATAGGACTGAAAATAATGCAAGTTTTCTCTTGCTGGGTGAGGCAGGAGTTGCTGTGCAGGCTGCTTGGGACAGGGCTGCTCAGAAGAGTGGTTTGTCACTTTAAAAAGTTGCAACATGACTTCATGTTGCATTAGTGATTATAATACAGTTTAGTTAAACGCTGCTTTCATTTGAAATTACGTTTATATTTCCACTAAATCATCCCAAAGCTCAAATACCATGTAAAACATGAAACTGAGTATACTGAAGTTGTAAATACATATAAAAATATTCTTTTAACCCAAGTGATCGGTAGGTAATGCTAACTCGTTGCCAAGGTCTCCTTGGGGGGTTAAGCAGTGCTAATTGTAGGTGTGTTCCCCTCCATCATTGACAAATTCACATAAACAAGCAACAAAGATAATGCTTAACCTCAAGCAATTTTGTGTTGCCATGATCCCCAAGATGCAGGAATTTCATTTGCTTTGAAAAATACACTTATTCAGAGGAAACTGGCCTTTTTCATACCAATAGTGAGAAATACAATTAAGTGTCTTACCTAAAAACAAGACTATAAGGTATATTTGAAGCAAAACTGGGAAGTAGATTGTGACGTTCAGCGAATTTGGCAATGCCAGGCTGTATTTCCCTGTTTCACTGAAGATTGGAATGGATTGAACGATACCGACGGCTGAAAGCAGAAGGCCAAGCATCGTTACAGAACACAGGCAAAATACACAATTGCCCAGCCCACACCAACTTTTCCAGCATGTTCCCTTCTTATCTGCTAGCTCTCATTAATTATACCAATTTTAAAGGTGTTTTTTTTTTAAACATGCAGTATGATGGGAAGCAGCTAGCTTAGGCAGTACAGCAGTTTTGCTGTGACAGTGGGTTTGCCTGGTGAGATGCTGTTCTCATACACATACTGCTCACCAGCAGTATTTACCATGCAGAAATACCCACAGCAATGGAACAGGCACAGTCTTTCCTCCACCTGGAGTTGGGCAATGCCCAAGCCTACTCCTGGCTCGCAGAAACAGGTTCCGACAGGTTCCATTACAACACACCTCTTACAGCTAGAAGCTGGGTGGTGATAACCTTCTGTTGCCTATACTTTCCTCTCCAGTGCCCAAAAGAACAACTTCTTTTCACATCAAAAAATATTTGATTCAGTAAGAAAGACAAAAATGCTTCTATTTTGTTCAGCTCAAAGCAAATGTCTATTTACCTGTCATTCTATTCTATCATTTTTTAGTCCAGCAGCCAAATAAAAAATTGAGTTATTTGCCCAGCCTTGACTTTGGTGTTTATTAAGCTTTTTCAGACATACCTTCTGCCAAGGCTCCTATGGGGTACAAAGGCATCCAGACAGTGTAACGGAGCCAGGTGAGTGGTTTCCATTCAATACCAATGCAGGAAAGCATGTAATATGGATACCTAAAACCAACCCAGTGTGTGAAGAAACAAGACACCATTTAAAGTGGAAGCTGCTACTAGAATTATTCTCGCATATACCTGCTCTACAGAACAGTCAAGATAATGATATAATATTCTAAAGCTGTTTCTATGGATCATGATGGACTTACTGGCAGTTTACAGAACTGATCATTATTCTGATCACAGGGATGAATGCAACTGCCCAGCTTGGCCAATAAACCTTTCAAAATACTTCTTTTGAAAGAAAAACAGAGCACAGTGCAGCTCACTTAACAATGGAAATTCAAAGCAACAGAACCCCCCAGGAAAACATCACGTTTCCCTAGGCTCAAGGCTGTATTATTTTCAGGCTCCAGCTTTGTCCCACCTTTAGGCAGCTGGAGCAACCTAGGATGGCTGCTGCTTCCTGGGGCCAGTGCACTAGAGCCACTCTTCCAAAAGATACAGGGATCAAAATCCCCTTTGAAGAGTTCTTGGGAACAACCACATTGTTCTGTAGAGAAAAACCTCACAAACCTGAACAGCTCAATGATACTCCAGAAATAAAATACGAAGAACACCACAGGTTTGCTCTGCATTTCCTCCAAGCTTCCAAGGATAACAAACAAAAATAAGTTTCTTCCAAATACCTGTTTAAGAAAAACAAAATTAAGGAACAGTCACACCTTTCATCAAAATAAAGAGCATGTCCTTGCTGGCCGTGCAGGATCTGTCTTCTTCACACCTGAGCACACCACGACCTGCAGCTGAGCTGTGCCCTACTGCTTCTGAGCATGCATTTTCCTCTGTATTGAAGTGCAATCCAAGGGACCCAAGTCCTAACCCATCTCATTTTTATGCACAACAACCACAACCAGGATAAAAAGGACACTGGCACCAGATCAGAATCACGTACTTTTCATCAGCTGCTTCTTGCTTTTGCTGTCCTGAACTTGCCTAGGCCAGGGAAGAAGACACAGCTGAGACAGGGAAACATGGATTCCTGCCTCTTGAATAACACATTCCCTAGTCCAGTGCCAGTGAGGTTGCACCCCTTATTTTAGGAGAGCCTCAACACTTGTGTAAAATAGAGATTGACTTTAAACATGGGAAGAGCAAGGAGAAGAATCTTAAAATACTACCTGGAGCACAGCAGGCATCAGCGGTGACCTGACAAGTCCTATGAGTGAATTGATGATCTCCATAAATGCCAGGGTCTCACAGAAATACATCATGTCAGCAATGGTGTGATATGTATCATAGAAGGAATCTGTGAAACACAGGGAACCATTTTAGCAAACAAATGAATTGCCGTGTTCAGGAAGCTGGTGTAGCAGCAGCAGAGCTTTTAACAGGATTCCAGTTGTATTTGGAAAAAAACCCAAAGCATTGTGCATAATTGTATAACTTCTTTATGGGCATTATCCTGAAGTCACAGCAGTCAGGCCAGACACACCACTCAAGTGCTCTTTTTCATAAACAGAAGGATCAAGAGCTATTTCAGTAACTACTTTACCAGAACACACAGTTGTGATGCACAAAAGGGCAGGATTTTCCCATCCTTGACACTGTGGTGGCTTTTGAGAGGCTTTTGTTGTGGGCTTTGGTGATGCATGTATGGTTCTGTTCCCTAAATGCATGGTTTGTATGGTTTTGGTTCCTAAATGCATGGTTTGCATCGTTTTTTGTTCCCTAAATGCATGGCTTGCACGGGTTTGGTTCCTAAATGCATGGTTTGTATGGTTCTGTTCCCTAAATGCATGGCTTGCATGGTTTTTTGTTCCCTAAATGCATGGCTTGCATGGTTTTTTGTTCCCTAAATGCATGGTTTGCATGGTTTTTTGTTCCCTAAATGCATGGCTTGCATGGGTTTGGTTCCTAAATGCATGGTTTGCATGGGTTTGGTCCCTAAATGTATCTTCCTTTGGATTTCACTATTTAGAAAGTATTAAAAACACCACTAAACAACCCCCCAGATGTAAATAAAACAGTGCTTATTCCTTGCCTTTTCCCAAGATGAACAGCCGTACCGTCATGTTCACAAAAATCCACGAGAATCCCAAAAACTGTACAAGATTATACATGACCAAGTATCCCTTCTTCAGGTGTTTGAAAGCTAAAACCAACAATAAACACATGGGGTGAGCAGGGCACAATGGCAACACCTCTGCAGAGAGTCCAGCTGCAAAGCAGGCTTCCTATGAGAGTCAAGCTTACAAGGAAAAGGGAAGCTGGGGAGTGTGATGAAGGGTTGCTGTGTGCACTGTGGGTTCTGCCAGCTTTGATCATCTCCTAGAGTTCAATCCTTGCTAGCTGGATTTCTTAAATTCCTTGCAAGCTGCAGTCCATTTTTATTAA
The DNA here is from genome assembly GCA_013398125.1 of Aegotheles bennettii. Taxonomy (NCBI): domain Eukaryota; kingdom Metazoa; phylum Chordata; class Aves; order Caprimulgiformes; family Aegothelidae; genus Aegotheles; species Aegotheles bennettii. Next base: position 1,398,555 of record VZRW01007566.1, on the reverse strand, counting down.
ATTTCTAAATAGCCCAATAATACAAAGATCCCCAAGCTGCTCCAAGCTGGGCAGAATTATTCCATAAGAGCTGAGGTTTGCATGTAAGAGTGAGAGAAGCCTTCTAAACCCCACCCTGCCCACTGAAGAGGTCCAGTTACTTACGGTCTTTTGGGACTCTGGATTCTATTTTCATTTTGTTAATCTTTTCTTCTTCCTTGAGATGAAGGATAAGGTAAAAAAGAGCATTACTGTAATCAGCAAATGATTTGTTAACTATACCCCTGCAAGGCGAGTGGGTTTAATCACGCAGCTAAGCAGCCAGTTGCTAGAGGGTTTAAATTTCCACCTGAATAAAACAGCACATCCATGATCCAGAAATTACAGTGCAATAAAAGCTGGAGGGTGTTAACTAGTTCCCCTGCCTTCACTTTGTATTTTATTCTGGCTATTTTATTTTATATTTTATATTTTGTATTTTATATTTTATATTTTATTCTGGCTGTTAAATGATTTTGCTGAAAAAGCCTGCTGTTTTCTCTGCTAATTCTCCCTTATTACTGTTTCTTAGAGCTGTTCCTTAACACGCTCCGTGACCCACCAGTGACCCCAAGGGAACTGAGAACACCCAGCCCAGCTCTGCCTGCCCTTCCTCCTCCTGGAATCCCTTCCTCCTCTGTGCTAAGCTCAGTGGCTGTGGAGGGGAACAGGGCAGCACTCGTTGGGGGTCTGCTCCAGGCTTTTCCAAGATGTCCTTGCTCCTCCCTGCTGCAGGAAGCTGCTCGAGGACCACTTATCAGGGTGGGTGGGAACCAGTCAGGGTCAATGCCAAACCCTCAGGAGCTGAGAGGCTCTTGTAAGCATCAGCAAAGAAGTAAAAGACTCACAAAACTGTTCACTTCTTATTAAAAGATCAAGAAAATTACTGAGCTGTTATGTAAAAGTGGGTGTGCTGGAATAAACCCCCACCTGAGGCAGGTCCCCCACTCCTGGGGACACACGCTCAGGAGACAATGAGGAGCTGCTCCAGTTTGAAGCCTGGGAAATGGTCTAATGGTTAGGAATAATGGTCTAATGGTTAGGAATATGATGGGATAAAGGTTGGACTTGATGACCCTGGAGGTGCCTTCCAACCATAATGATTCTATGACTCTATGAGCTTCCCAGGTGGTGGGGACACACGGTCAGGGCCAGCCCTGGGACTGGTGTCTCTGGGCTCCATGTGGCACCTTGAGCTGATTCTCATATGGATCAGGACACGGGGCTGTGAAGGTGCTGGGCAAGGGGTGCAAGCCTTTGGCTGCAGACCTGGCCAGTGCCGAGCCTGTGACAGCCACCACTTCATGTTCACTCCTTCCAGCCCAAATTCCTGAATTCCTGCTGATGCTCTGAGCCGTGTAACCAACCCTACAGGGGATCTGTAGGAGACAGCAGTGACAGCGTGCCAGACAACTCCAGGGAAACAAGGAACACAAGTTCATGTGCAGGGGAGCAGCCACCCTTGCCCACAGGACTGACCTTCTCCTTCAGTTCCATTTCAGCATCCGACTCGTCCAACCAGCGGTCGAAGTCGGGAGCCAGGAAGAGCGGGCGCTTCTCTTGCTTGGTGAGCCTCTCCCACCAGTTGCTCTCCTTCTTCTGCACGGTGATGTTCAGCTGCCTCTGAGTCACCCTGCACACAGGCTGAGGGCACACACAGGACCATCCATCAGCACAAGTCCTGAGACACAAGCTCTGATACAGCCAACAGCCACGCTCTCCTTGTCAAGGAGGTGACAGGGACTGCTGCAGCCCCAGCAGCTCTGCTGCCCAGGCATCAAGCAAAGGGCAGCCCAGTTGAAGATGGCAACTGTGGTGGCTGTAGGACTTCATAAGCAGCTTGAAAGCCTGCCCGTACCACACAGCACTATTGCATCCCACCACAAAGAGCCAGCACAGAGCCTGGCACTGCCCTTCCTAGGCAGAACCCATGATCTTGGCTTTAGACCTTGCACTTAGTACTGAGAGCCACTCACTTCCTCCAGCCAGTGGTAAAAATAATGCTACCATCAGCTACGTGTCCAAAACAGGGGACCCTGTGTGACATCTGCTACAGGGACAGAAGAGCCAACACCATTAGGAAACATCTGGAGACAACGGTGAGCTGACAGACCTGGCAGTGTGACCACTGCCACCTCCCCAGGCCTCTCCACCACGGCCACACTCTGCAGAACAGCAGCCCAGAACCTCTCCATCCTTACACCCCACCTGGGGTGTCCCCCCTCACTGCCACCATCACACCCCTCCACACCTCAGGCTGCTCTAGACCAGCTGAAAGGGATGCAGAAGAGCCCTGAACCGTGCACGTTCCACCAGCACTGCTCTCTCAAGGCTGTCTGGGTGCTCCTGGGACATCTGAAGGCTGCAGCTGTGATTTACAGCTACCAATGCCTGCTCCTTGTCTGTTGGAAGCTCCACCTCTTGCTGGTGGCCAGCCTGGCCCCAGCAAGCAGCACTCATGGTGCACACCAGAGCTGAAAGAGAAAACCCTGGACTGCAGATCTGCCCAGTCCCAACCCTCAGTTACAGACTCCATGGAGTGGATTCTCCTCCAGCCCCTCCAGTGACTCCGTGACCAGACTTTTGGAAGGAGGCTGCTCTGCAGAGGCAAGGGTTTGCCTTCCAGGCCTGGCTCCCAGCACAGCCCGTGGCTGCCAGCACTGGGGACAGGCACGGGAGGTGGTGGTGGACGCCTCTCCCCACACTGTGGACCACGCAGCTGCTGCTGGACAGGACAGAGAACAAACTGGTGCCCAGATCCTGGAGCTGAGGGATGTTCAGTGTCTGCCACTCCACACCTGGTAGGAGCCACACAGGAACCCTGCCTGCTGTCAGACCCTGGCAATTCACCCTCTGGCCATCTCCTCCCTCGCTGAAGGAGCAGAGGTGGCTCCTGACTGCAGCTCTCCCCCACAGGCAGCACAAATCCTGCACTGGGAGCAGAGCCCAGAGCTTTGGGAGGTAAAGACAGACCCCACAGCCACCTCTGAGGAACACAGAGGGGCTGCTCACCCAGCCAAGCCCTCTCCTAGTAAACCTCAACAGCATCAAGAGAAGATTCTGCCATGGAAACATCACAGACACTTCGCAGCACAGCGTTCCCCTGCCCGAGGCTGCATCAGACAACACATTGCCACACTCTCCCATGATTCTGCTGCTTTAAATCCTTAAAAAAAAATAATGATGCCTCCTGTTTAACAACTGCTGCCTGTTTCTGTCAGAGCTGACCCACGCCAGCACTATCTCCACGAGGTGATTTGCATGAAGGTGGGACTGCGGCTGAGCACCGGGACAGAGGGCAACCACAGGCAGCTTCTGGTCTGCAGCAGTTACAGAGGGAAACCTAAAATCACCAGGGAAATGTAAAGGGCACGTTGCAGACTGCACATTACTTTTTCCTTGGAAGAGTTAGGACAGTGAAGAGTACCTACCTTGGGCTCAACTGGTTCTAGGAACTCGATCTGAAATTCGTAGATGTTGTCCCCCTTGGCACCATGACCCTGAGCTAAAAAGACAAGATCCAAGAGTCAGCACGAAGGTCCCAGCCAGCCCCACACACCCCACAGCAAAGGACACCTCATACCCACAAACTCATGGAGTCACAGAATTGTTTCGGTTGGAAAAGACCTTCCAAGATCTTCAAGTCCAACCATCAACTCAGGACTACCAAGTCCACCACTAAACCACGTCCCTAGGGGTCACATCTAGATGGTTTTTGATTGCTTCCAAGGACGGTGACTCCACTGTTCCAATCCCTGACCACCCTTTTAGTGAAGTATTTTTTCCTAATATCCAGCCTGAACTTTCCCTGGAGCAACTTAAGGCCGTTCCCTCTTGTCCTATCGCTTGGCACTTGGGAGAATAGGTCGGCCACCCCTCGTTCCAACCTCCTGTCAAGGAGTTCAGTGCTTACTGGGAGGCAAGAGGGAACACATGCTGAGAGGGGGGACACCAACAGCTCAGAACACTGCTTGGAGGTGCGGTCACCAAAGCCACCGCAGCTCCACGTGGCCCCGCGGAAGGGTCCTCGCTTGCAGGACAGCAGTGAGTGAGCTTCCCAAAAAGAGGGGGCCAAAAGGCTGCTCATGGATAGCTTGAATCCAGCTGGAAGTCCCCTCTGTTGGGTGGGATCCAGCCTCAGCATCGGGGAGGCCGGGCTCCGGTGCACCATGGTGTGGGGAGCCCATGCCAAGGGCAGCAGGGTGGGTTCATCCCTGCTTTCCCACACACCTTGCCCATGGAAGGGCTCCAAGAACCTGCAGGCTGAGCTTCATTTCCACCCTTCCAGGCAGTAAACTGATCCCAGGGTGAACACAGGGTGCAGCAGCACCCGATCAAATGGCCCCGGCTGCGGCTCCTGGACCATGGATCTTACAGAAAACCACCAAATCCAGGAGCAAACCCAAACAAACCCAGCTACAGCACATCCTTGGTGTGGCCTGGGCCACCCAACCAGCACAGCGCCGCGGTGTGCAGCACCCAGGCTGACACAAACCCAGCTTTTTAGGGAGAGATCTGATTTCCCTTCCAAATGGAGCCCCAGTTCCCAGGGCGAGGGCTGATAAGAGCTGCAAACGAGGTCTTTGTGCAAGGGAGAGCTGCTGCGAGGAACCTGGCACAGGACAGCAAGGGCACAGGGAAATTTCCCTGGCATTTAAATATGGGCAGGTTGGGGGGGGTTTGAATTAGATAAGATACAACCTGGCAGCACTGGGATAGAGCGGTGCGGAGGTGGGAGGGTGATGTGATGGATCTGCATGGGCTGGGAGCCCAGCTGGGAGCTCGGGGATGGGGAGAGAGGGGATGATGGGGAGAGATGGGATGATGGGGAGAGATGGGATGATGGGGAGAGATGGGATGATGGGGAGAGATGGGATGATGGGGA
>VZRW01007566.1:1355545-1390708 GCA_013398125.1 Aegotheles bennettii | reverse complement strand
TTCCGCCCCCGGCCAGGCCTGACCGCTGCCCCCGGCGGCGGCGGAGCCCTCCTGGGGTCTGCCCGCTTCCTCCGACCTCGGCGGCGAGGGCAGGCCCGTGGCCGTTCACTCCCCTCAAGCCCGACCTGCCCCTCTGGCGCGCCCTGCGGATACGAGACGTGCTGCGGTGGTGCAGTGCTGGAGGGTCCCGGGGCTGGGTGAAGGATGGGGCGGTCTCTCTTTGTTGGCTGCTGGAAGGTGGAAATAAAATGCTTAAGGTGGCAGAAGGTGGCTGCGGCAGAGATCCCGCCGTGATCTGGGAGGCAGACCCTGGGCTCACGCCACCTTGCTGGGTGGCAGTTTTCACTCTTTGTTCATTAAACTCTGCTGCTCTCTTGTTTTTCATCTCTTTTATTGGGAGGGGAGTGTGAGAAGTAGGTCGAGCTAAGCTGTGCCAGCCTCTGGGTGTAGGTGGGGACGGGAGATTTTTCTTTGTTGGAATTCTGCAAATGAGATGAGGGTTTTCTGATTCGGGTTGAAAACCTCATTCTCAATTCCTGAGGCTGCTCGTGCAAGGCACTGGGCTGTATAAGGGTTTGGACTCTCCTTCCAGTTTTCCTGTTTATTTTGTGCTGTAAAAAGCTTGGATAAAAGGAAGACCTGTGTTAGTTGTGTTTGTATTGTCAAAGCTAGAACCAACCTTTTAATCCAGACTTGCCCTGCTTTGTTTGTAGCAGTTTGTGTTACAATGAGTTTGCTCCAGGGTGTAGGTCATCTCTTTCACTTCTCTATGAGGAGATATCTCAGCTGCTGGGTAGAGTCACAGGAGAGCTGGGGTCCATCAGGGAGCTTTGCCTTGGTCAGCAGTGCTGCCCCAGTCCACGCCTGGAGATTTGGTGGCTCTTCAATGCCTGTTCACTCAATGGCAATCCTTATACCTTAGTCTCTCTGGTAATTAACTACGTGGCAGGAGTTTAGAGCTTGGATCTTTCTGGAGCTGCCCTCAGATCTGAGATTTACAGTGAAAAGACTCTGTTTCCTCTTGCCAGACATCCGTGCTGTTTATTCCAGCTCAGATCTGCTTTGTAAAGCACAGGAGGAGATACCTGCTACATTAACAACCTGCTGAGGAAGATAAGATTTGTGCTTCAGATAAATCTGTTTGGAAAATGTTTTTTTTCACTGTGCCCCCTATCTTCTGGTATCACCTGACTCTTCTGGAGGAGCCTCACCCACCCAGTATTTGTAATTACATCCCTGGGATGATATAGTAGGGGTAATTGTTGCTGGACCCTTCTGAGCTTTGTTTGAAAGGGGACACAAACACACCCAAGAAATTAGAGGAGAATAATGTGAATAAGGATGCCGGGTTCCACAGCCCCATTGTGTGTGGCCTCATGGTTCCAAATCTCCCACTAATAGTGCCTCCTCTAAGATGTCCCAGATCTTGCTACAGCCCCAATCCTCCCCTCTGTTCTGTTCTCAGCGTAGAGAGGTGCTTTCATGCAGTTCCCAGGGAGGAAGAAGCAGGTGGGAGCTTAACAGGGAAGAATTTATCCACTTCATGAGCTGAAACAAGTAGTTGGTAAGTGCTGGGGTGGCAAACAGCAATAAATCTGTGGTTCTGTGAAGTTCTTAGTCCCATTCTGAAAGGCTGAGTGATGGCAGCCTGGCTTTCACAGCAGAAATCTCATTCCTAGTCCTTTTCATTCTGCTGGGTTTTTCCACACATGAAATCATGGTTTTCTTATTTTAGTTGTTTTATTTTATTGGTTTGGGAGTGTGAGGTGAACATTTGCTGGGCTGCTGGAAGGCGATGCTGAACTTCTGCTGTTCTGTTATTCCAGAAACATGCAACATGGCAGCAGCCATGGAAACTGAACAGCCAGGCCTTGAAATCTTTGAAACCACAGGCCATGAGGAGCAGGTCCAGAGAGAGGAACAGCCAAAACTGGAACCTTTCTATGTAGAGAGACATTCCTGGAGCCAGCTTCGGAAACTGCTCACAGATACACGGAAGTACCATGGGTACATGATGGCAAAAGCCCCTCACGACTTCACATTTGTGAAGAAAAATGATCCTGAAGGACCTCATTCTGATAGGATCTACTATCTGGGTAAGCTTGCTGCAGCAGCCCCCTCCTCGGCTCAGCCGTTGCTGCGGAGGCAGCTCGGGTCTGGCTGTTCTGGAGAGCTGGATGTTTCTGGCAGTAAAATCAGGATGGGTTTCAGGCCAGATTGGCTGGGCACATGTCGTGATCACGATCGTAATGTCTCATTAAAACTTGCAATGTGATCTCCCACAGAAGTGGTGTGGTTGGAGATGACCCATTAGGCCTGTTGGAGGTGGCCTTTCATAGAATAGAATCATAGAATCATTCTGGTTGGAAGGAATCTCCGGGGTCATCAAGTCCAACCTTTATCCCATCATATCCCTAACCATTGGACCATCAGACCATGGCCTCAAGTGCCTCATCAACCCGTTTTTTGAACACCCCCAGGGACGGTGACTCCACCACCTCCCTGGGCAGCCCATTCCAGTGCCCAACCACCCTCTCAGTAAAGAACTTCTTCCTAATCTCCAACCTAAACTTCCCCTGATGGAACTTGAGGCCATTTCCTCTCTCCTGTCATCAGCAACTGGGGAGAAGAGACCAACACCAGCCTCACTACAACCTCCTTTTAGGTAGTTGTAGAGGGGACATGTCCTTTGGGACATGTTCCCTACCTGGGAGGACTGGCTAAGTCTGTTCAATCTGTTTTCTCTCACTCCAAGTACGTTATCCCCTCTCCAAAAGCTGTGTCACTTTGATCTCTTTCCTCTTAATTACAACTAATGGGTAGAACCTTGTTCTCAAAGTTTCCTTCCAAAACAGAGGTTATAAATGGAATTTTCAAAGTCTTCTGCACCTCAGCTGCTGATGGAGTAGATTTTCCAGGGTTTCTGGAGGGAATAAATAGCAGTGTAGGGCAGCTTAAAGAGTAAATGTCTCAACCTTTTTGGTCTTGATAATGAAGAACTGAATGTAATTTCTTGTTCTTGGCCTCAGTGCCTCACTTTTGTGTTGTTTCACTAATTAGTGTTCACTTGATACATCTGCATTTCTAAATTGCAGCTGTGCTTGAAGTGATTTGGCACTGTGGGTGACTGTGAGCAGCCTTCTGGGTGGCTTTTTTGAGCAGGAATTCCTCTGCCTAGTGGTAGAGGAAGGCTTTTGTCAAAAGCTGAACATGCACTAGCTGAACACGAGTCCCTGAAAAAATGGGTTAGGGGGAGAAACAATGGCCTGAACAGAGCCTGGGAGCCAGAACCATGTTCTAGCCCTGTTGCTTGTGGCTCAGGCTACTTCCTTCAGCTCTGGTCTGTGATTCACAGAGTCTTTGCACGTGCTGTGCAGTGACATATTCGGAAAGCTGCTGATCTGCCTCTTTTTCCCATTTTCAGAGAATGGGGGTCTTAATCCTTGAATGATGCTGAGTTGAAGTACACTGAGGGTGGGTTAAGGCTGGCCCAGGCTGGGGGGAGCTCTGTCTTCCCGTGTGCCACTTCCTGAGCTGTAGGTCAGACGTGACCTTCCCTGGAGCACATCTGGCTCCCTCTGGACTGATCCCTGTGTTTCTTGGCAGGAGCTTTCCAAATCTGAATCCACTGAGGGAGAGGAGCAGGAAAGGGACGTTCAAACCTTCCTAAAGATGCATTATCTTTGAAACACGAGCTGTGTCACACCATATTCCAGAATTAGCAGAAAGCCCCACCTTGATTTTAAAAGCTTATAAAATAAAGGGGCCTGCAGCCTTCAGGAAGACACAGACATGGTTCAGGCAGTGTGGGGTGAGCCTGGGTGTTTTTCCTCGTTCTCTGCCTTCTCTGTGACTTGCATTTTTGCAAAGTGAGGAATTCCCAGAGTGGGGCTGCAGTGCAGAGACTGTCAGTACTTCCTCTGGCAGGCAGAGCCTGTGAAACTGTTCCTTGGTATCCTTTGAGAGCGTTTGTATTATTAACAGAAAGCTAATACACCTGTTTTTCTTTCCTTTTCACTCTCACAATAGCAATGTCTGGGGAGAACAGGGAGAACACACTCTTCTACTCTGAAATTCCCAAAACCATAAACAAAGCTGCCGTCCTGCTGCTTTCCTGGAAGCCTCTTTTGGATCTTTTTCCGGTGAGTCCTGATTTTTTTCTTGCTTGTTGTCAGTGTAGCAGTACACAGTCCTTGGGGGCTGCATCTATGAGCCATCATTAAAATTTGGAGTTTATTGTCTTAAATATTTTAAGATTCTCCGTGTACTTGACTAACGCCGCAGCCATCTTAAAAACAAGCACAGCTTTCTCCTCAGTGTTTGGAGTTACAGCCTTTGTGCATCATAAAAACTGTGTGCTGGATGAGTCCTCCTTTGCAGGCAGAGATTGCAAGCACTAATTTGCATCAGATTCTCTGCTGTGAGTCCATGGGGATTGTCAAAGGAACCTGTAGTCTCCAATAATCACTGTCTTGCAGGGGGAAGTGATGAGTCTCCCCCTGAGGATCCGTCAGTGGCTCCGTGACTCACGCTGGAGCGGAGGATCCCTTTCCCCCTCGCTGGGATGTGTGTCCCCTTTTCACCTCTGCACATAACGAGCCACGTGCACTGTGGCAGGTTGGAGGAGGTGTGACAAACCCCATGTGGAATTGGGTGTGTTTCTTCCCATGTTATTTCCTGAGGCTGTCAGCCAGACATAAAATTCACGCTGTGCTCTACTCCCACCAGACCACTCACTGTGGGTCTTTGAGAAAGTTAGCAAAGACTCTCCTGCTCGTCCTAGGAATAACAGACCTTCAGTCTGATCTTATTCCAGTGAATACTGCAAATAATGCTGCCCTTGCTGTGGGGGAAGTGGCTGTCAGGTTTGCAGTCGTGTAGGGGTCCGATCACTGCCTGCACCTACAAGTGCTGCTGGCAGAGGCACAAATGGGAGCGCGCTTCCAGCCCCCAGCATGATTCTGGAGGAGGAGGGTGTCTGCACAGCCATCTGCTCCGGGAAGCGTGGCATGCAGAGGCTCTGACAGCACAGTAAGACGTGCAGAGCAGAGGTGTTGATTGTGCTTCTCCATCCATATTCAGGCTGTCCTGGACTATGGGATGTACTCTCGCGAAGAGGAGTTGCTGCGGGAGAGGAAGCGCATCGGCACCATCGGGATTGCCTCTTATGATTACCACCAAGAAAGTGGCACCTTTCTGTTCCAGGCTGGGAGTGGAATTTATCACGTAAAAGACGGAGGCCCTCATGGATTCACTGTGAGTTTACTCATCTCTCCTCTTCTCTGCAGTACTACTTGCCTCTGGCTTGAAGCTGCTTTGGCTTGGAGTGAAAGCAAAGAGCCTGATCATCAGTTACTGCTGCATGAGCATGGCAAGTAGCCATGAAACCCATGAGACACGGAGGAGTCTCCCACAGGGATGCATTTCCATGCTTGTAGAAACTCAGGTGGAGAATTACAAGGAGTGGTAGAAACCGTGACAGCGAGGCAGGACACCAGATTTGGTTGATTTTTCATAAGTAACGATGCCAGTGAAAAGCACCACAAGGACTGTGATGCTCCGTGCTCTTTTGTGTAGTCAGAAGTCACATCAGAGGCAGCTTTTGTTCCCAAGCTGTGGTTTAGAGGCCACTGTTGAGCAGTCATTGCTGTGTGTTACAAGATTTGGCTGTCTAACTCGCAGAACAAGCAGCGTTTACTCTGCTGGTGCTGAAGCTGGACTTCAAAGCTGAAATAATTTCTTATTGTTATAACAAATGCTTGATGTCTGTCTAACCTTGTTGTCAGGGGGAATTTACTGTACCCGGAGTTGCTTTTGGAGGACAAGGTTGTATGTTCTGCCAGCCCCTTTTAGGGTGCTGTTTGTGAGAGTGTGCCAGGCTTCCCTAGGCCAGCTGCTGTCTGATCTGTGGCTAATCCTCAGCACTGGTGAGAGAGGCCCTGGTGGGATCTGTGTGTGCAACCATGGCAGAAGCACAACTTTATAAAATATCTGCATGGTATTTTTCTGTGTTTAAAATTGATCGATTCCTCTGGGGTAAACCTGTGTGTTTGAAGTCAGGGATCACACTACTGTGGTATTAGAGACCTTCTGATAATCCAGGTTAGTTTCTGTAAGCATATGTGTGTTATCATTGCTCACTGTGCTTTTTTTTCTCTTTCAAACAGCAACAGCCTTTAAGACCCATTCTGGTAGAGACCAGTTGTCCAAATACCCGGATGGATCCCAAGCTTTGTCCAGCTGATCCAAATTGGATTGCATTTATCCATAGCAATGACATCTGGATATCTAATATAGAAACCAGAGAAGAGAGGAGGCTAACATTTGTACACAATGGTAATGCGTCCTGAATTAAAATCTTGGCACCTCCTCTGCACTCGTTCTTGCTAGACTGAATTAAGTGAGGACACTAAGGGTTCTTCTGAAATCCGGGGGAATGGTCACGGTTTATTCCACCATGTTTTTCCCATTCTATGTGTTTCCTCTAGTGCAGATACTGTGGGATGCTTTCTTTTCCCTGCACTGTGGAATCTGGCGAAGTGAGTTATTTGTTGAATACATATGGAAGGGCTCTTCTCCAGCAACACGGCACATTCCTTTTTACTGGAACAGCCTCGTTTGCGTGGAGGAGCTGTGGGTGGAACAGAGCTGGAGGAAAGTTTCTGTCAGTGAAATCAGGCTGCAGGGCCTTTTAGAAACAGTTTCTGAAGAGCACTGCAGCTTCTGCTGGTCCCTGGCTCTCAGTAACTTAGGTCCTGGCTTTTTACCCTCTCCAGTGCTGTTTTAGACCTATCCTGGAGGAAGGAAAATGGGAAACTGTTGATAAAACATTTTTTAAAAGCGATTGCATTTTGTATTTAAATCATACTTTGTATTTAAATTATATCATTTGAATGATAGTTAAATTAAAATTTATGACTCTTTATAATAATGCTTTAGCTTATTTAAATGTTAAATATTAAAGTATTATGTAAGTACCTTAAAAATAAACTGTAGCAATGACTCCTTCTCAGATGATAATTATTTATGGAGCGCTGCTAAGTTACCTCCAGGGTAACAGGAAAAATATTGAAGCCCTATGGATATGTCATCATGTTGAGATGTTATGTAAGTCTGTTACTTTTGGTTTGTACGGTGAATGAAATACACTTTAATTTTTCTAAATGTTGGTATTTTCAGTTTCACTAGTTCAGAAAGGTTTGGTGGTGGTTTTGGTTTTTTTTTTTCCCCTTTGATTTTCTTAAAAGTTGCGATTCCAACTCACTGAGCTCAGGTAGAGAGACCATTTTATTTCTTGGACTAGTGCATAGAAAATAGACTAATTGGGTAGGAGTAAGAAGGGAAGATGGCTTTCCTTTCCTAAAAGAAGCTGCCATGGCAGAGAGGATTAGATCCTCCCTAAATAAATCAACAGAACAAGGTGGAAGCAGAAAACAAATCTGCTGAGAAGTCACATTTATTATTGTGTAACTGTTCCTAGGGGGGTTAACTTGGGCTGTGTTTGGGATAGTGCAGAACTGGTTTGATTCTGCAGTACATCATGAACTAATTCTTTTGTGTCTTTTTTTAGAACTGGCCAATGTTGAGGAGGATCCAAAATCTGCTGGTGTGGCTACTTTTGTGCTGCAGGAGGAGTTTGACAGATACACTGGCTACTGGTGGAGCCCGAAGGCAGAGCCAAGTAAGTGTGTCTGACGGGCACAAGTAGTGGCCCCTGTGCTGGCCAGTGCACTTATTTTTTCTCTTACTTGTCCTTATACTTGTAACTCCTTTTGAACTATCTGCAGCAGTGAGCAACTCTAGAGTGGCCTTGTGAGCACGTGTTACTGCGGGAAGAGACTTTCCTTCTCACAGCAGTGATAGGAGTTGTAGGAGTCTCAGGGTGTTTTGCTTAGTGAAATGTGAATCACCAAGTAATTTTCCTTCATCCTTCCAACCTGCTTGTGCTCCTGAGAGAATATTGATACCTGCAGTAACTGATAATGAGAGCTGTTCTGATCCGGAAATGTTAATTCATTTCTAGCACTGAATGGGGGTAAAGTTCTTCAAATTCTTTATGAAGAAAATGATGAGTCAGAGGTGGAAATTATTCATGTCACATCGCCCATGCTGGAGACAAGAAGAACAGATTCCTTCCGGTACCCCAAAACTGGTGAGACCCTGAAACCTTACATCTCTGTTTCTGAGGGACACATTTTGTTCCATGTGCCTGAGAGCAGTGACTCTCCTAGCCCTGAGCAAGGGGTTGTTGGAGAGGTGTCGGGTAGTCTTTGAATTGGTGTCTGGGTGGTGGAAATGTGTGGAGGGAAACTGCTGTTTGCCTGTTCCAGTTCCTTGTGAATAACACCACGATAATCCACAGTTCAGATCTGCCCTTTTGGAAGCAAGCAATCGGTGCCTGACTGTTAATATCTGCTTTTATAGGTACAGCAAATCCAAAGGTCACTTTCAAGATATCTGAAGTGACGATCAATGCGGAAGGCAGAGTAAGTTCTATGTTCTGCTTGTTTTCTGGATAAATATAAATTCTGCGATTCTTTTTTGGAAAAATTAACTTTCCAGCTCACTACAAATTAAACTTTCTAGGCTGTGATAGTTTAATGGCTTCTCTGGAGGCAGTGCACTCAGCTCATTCCGATGCAGATACTCAGTGTCTGTGTGCAGCAGTATTTCTCAAGGCTGTGCTTTCCTCCCCTACCACTGGTTTATGAGCTCAGCTGCAGAGCAGAATACTTTAGGTGTGGCTGGTTAGACCTTCTGATGTGGCAGATCTCTTGATTGGCTGCAGATATTGGGAAAATTTGATTCTAAAGGGAGTATGTCACCTTACAAAAGCATGAACATATGGAGAGACATATGAACTTTGCTTTCACGCTGGAACTTTTTAACAGATGCAGAAATTTCCATAACCAAGTCCAAGATCTTTGGACAGTTGGGAAATTAATCTTACCAAACAGATACAGTAATTGCCGTACGTTATTGGGATTGTTGCTACTCTTGAGCTACTTCAGCCATCAATAGTCACCTGCTGGGACAGCAATGCTGACAGCAGCCAACAAATGCAGGAAAAGCTGTCACAACCCTTGGGGTACCACTGTGACTTGTTGCCAGTCCCAGCAGGGACAGACTGCAGAACTGCACATCATGAATTAGAACCACGTTGGTAACTGGAGGATGTTCAACATCTACTGATGAAAACACCTTGCAAAATAGCTTGGTGCAAATCACCTCCCCTTTACATGGGGAAGCTGAGTGTTCCAAGATGGGCAATGGATTTGTGAGCAGCATCCAGATTTCTTAAGTCCCAGCCCTGGCTGTGCTGGTAGGGTGCAGCTCTCCTGCTCTACTGGTGTCTGGCTACAGATGGGGTTGAACCCCTCACGTTGCAAAGGCTGAACAATCTAAACTGCATGAGCTGCACAGAAGTCTTCTGTGCCCGTGCTGTCATCGTGCATGAAAACTGGTTGTGGGGGTTCATCTCAGTGTCACTGAATTGCTGCTTTGTCAACAGATTGCAGATGTTGTGGATAAAGAGCTAGTTCAGCCCTTCGAGATCCTCTTTGAAGGAGTAGAGTACATTGCTAGAGCTGGGTGGACGCCAGGAGGAAAATAGTGCGTATGTTAATCCTGTCTCTGCTTAGAGGGTCTGGGGCAACGCAGTTAGGAGCAGCTGCAGTCTCTGTCTTCTTCAAGCTTAAGCCTGCTTTCATTTTTACATTTCTACAAACTTACTTGGTGCAAAGGGGACAATTTTTTCAAAACCAAAACAGAGTTCTCCTTGTCTCTTTCTCTGGTACCTGGCCATGCTGCTTTGGTATTGGGCACTCGCAGCCTTTGGTGTCTGTGTCCTCTCAGCATCCCTGTAAGAGAGAGTGCAGTGCTATTGTCCCCATTTTACAGATGGGGAACTGAAGCCCAGAGAGGCTAAGGGACTTGCCATGGTCACACAGGAAGTCTGTGGCTGAGGAGAGAAATGAGCCCAAGTCCCCCAGGCCCTAGGCTAGCGTCCTAACCACTGGACCATCCTTGCTGACCAGACTTACTGATCAGAAAACCTGCTGTAAGTGCTACTTACATTTGCATGTCATTTTTAACCCTGTAGATGATGTAGTACAGTGTTTCTAACTCACCAGAAGCTTCTCCAGAACGGCATTTCTCCAGTTCTTGAATCTAAAGATGGCTTTCACCTTTTAAGTTTTCCACACACACCCCCCAAATGTGGAAGAAATGCAGGGACACATTTGCTTTATTATATTGGTTTTTGCAGGATTATTGTTAGAGCTACGTGTAAAGTCATCAGAAGCATGGCAGGGTCTGCTGCCAGTATTATTCTCTGCCAGATACAGATTTAAAACATTACTATTTTGACAAGTATTCTGAAATGTCAATTGAAATTTTTCTGCTTCATTATTCCTTCTGATTTTTTCTTCTCTTTCTCCCCTAAAGCACAAACCAAATCTGGGAGAATAGAATTAATTACACTTTTGAACCGGCAGTGCTTATGCAATATTGAAATGAAGTGAAATAGGTTCTCGTGTTGTGGAAGAGATTTGTTGATGTGGGTGCAGTTTTACATGTGGCTTTGTGCTGAATCTGAAACTGAACATTCTTGACTCCCTCAAAATGCCTAGTGCTAACGAGCGTCTGTCGAGATTTTCAGACCTGTCTAATCCTCATGGTTGCACGTTATTTTCTCTAATATCTGCCTCCTCAACAGCATCTGGTCCATCTTACTGGATCGCTCCCAAACTCGGCTTCAGATAGTCTTGATCCCTCCTTCATTATTCATCCCCACAGAAGATGATGCAATGGAAAGACAGAAACTTATCGATGCTGTACCAGATTCTGTTACACCTTTCATTATTTATGAAGAAACAACAGACATCTGGATAAATGTAAGAATTTGAATTTCAGCCTTCTCTGTGTTTGTTGTTCAAAACCCTGTTTGTAGCACTTGAGCAGCGTAGATGTTACTGTGCTGCCCAGGAGGATATTCCCATTATGCAAGTTCTGTGCCTGTTCTGTGCTTCCTGCTGTAAAGTGTTCACGATATGTAGAGAAGGGAGAGATTTGGGATGTGAAAGCAGAGATGCATTCCTTGAGGCTGCACAGTGGTCAGAGAGAGCCAGGAGCAGAGCCCAGTGCTCTGGCGTTCAGGGCAGCCCCTTGCCCACAGTGTTACCCACTGACACCCTCCAGCTGCTTGGTGCAGTTGTTCACCAACAGCAGTGCCAGCAGATAATGTATTCTTCAGCCAACAAAGATGTATCTGGGTGATATGGGGTGAAGATGTCCCGAGAGTCTGCTGACAGTCACTAAAACCCCTCCTAAACTACATCTGGTCTGGTGAAATCAATTCATGTGTCACATTCTCAGAGGTGTGCCTTAGGGTCTGTGCCATGAGTCCGGGCACCGGTGAGCTGGGCTCATGCTGTAAAAATGAGTGCTGTTCATGCTTCTGCAGATAAAAGATCGATGTCCCTAAAATGACATCCTGCTGGAGGTGTGCCAGGGTGCAGGGAGGCCAGGGAACATCAGTCACTGGCAGATAGTTGGATCTTTCAGCAGAAAGCATTTGCACAAAGCCTCCCACTGAATGGTCTCTGTACAGCGAATGCTCTCTATGGTACCATGTTTTTTCTCCTTAGTAGTAGTGTGTGTGGTTTTGGGGTGATGCAGGGAGTTGTCCTTTCTCCATTATTTTTACTGGCTGGAGTGGTTTCTGACTGGCAGCTCATACTGCACAGGTACATGCTCCTGAGTCACTGGAAAGATTGTCCCTTGAAGGAAGAACTGGCATCTTCCTGAGTGGGAAGATGGTGTCAGCTCATCTTTCTTTAAATAACCCTTCAGCTGTGGGCTTCTAGACAGCACTGGACAGAGGAGACTACTGAACTCTGGCATCTCTGGGTGGCTCTCATGTGCTGTCTGCACAGCTGGATCAACCTTGGTATCTAAGGTAGAAAGGTGAGGTGAAAAAGCCCAACTAGTGTGGCCTGAATTTGGAGTCAGACTGGCAAAAAACCTGGAGCTGTGCAGCATATGGGACTGCTGCCTGCAGACACCCCCTGGCTCATGGACACAACTGGTTCTGCCAGTGAGGGACAGTGCTGCAGCCTGCTTATGTGACCTGTGTTGAGCAGTAAGAGGAACTTACGATGTGTGACTTAGTGCCAAAGTCCTGCTGATAACAATGACCCACTGCTCTGTCTCTGTAGATCCATGATATCTTCTATGTTTTCCCTCAAACCCGTGAAGATGAGATAGAGTTCATTTTTGCCTCCGAGTGTAAAACAGGATTCCGGCACCTGTACAAAGTCATCTCAGTTTTGAAGGAGAGCAAGTATAAAAGGTCATGTGGAGGCCTCCCTGCTCCAAGTAAGTGAAATTACTCTTTTGCTTAATTGGGCGTTTGCTGCTGACTAGTGAGGAAACAAATGTCTTTCCAGGTGGCATAAATCACTGTCTTATCAGAAGCTCCTGCTGTTGTCCAGGAAAGTGCTTCACTGTGCAGTCACTCCTCTTGACATTGTATGGGGGTTATGCTGTATTCAACGTGCTGTAATTTTAACCCTGTTTCTTCCTCGTGGACTAAAGGGTAAAGTTTCAAAAAATCAGATGGGAAATGAGCTCCCCATGATGCTGTGGAATGCACTTAGTTGGCTTTTCCTTGTCAATGTTGGGACTGTTGGTGTGTGGACTTCACCAGAGGTTAATCATTACAGAGGTTAATCCTCGTGTTCTGCTGTATCTGATAGACACACGTTGGTTCAAAACCTGGTTTTGCAAGTAAAACCAACATAGTCAGCCTTTACAAGCAGGTTGGTAGCAGAGAGGCTGACAAAGAGCATGGTTTGAACACACTAAAAAGGTCCACAGAGGGCTGCCCTGTCCCAGTGAGCCCCCAGTGAGTCCCATTAACATCAACATCTGTGCTTGGCAGCAAAACCTGTGATACAAATATGCAGAGAATTCCTCTCTGCTCTTAAAAACAGTCGTAGTATTGCTGTACAGACAGAGGTGTTAGCAGGAGAAAATTGCTGGCAGCTTTTGCAAATGAAAATCCAGGAAGAGTCATTTCAAGCACAAAAAATCAAGGACCGCATGTTCTGAGCTGCAGGCAAAGTTTGGCCATGCTCAGGTGCGTGATATAGCTGTGTGTAAAGCTCCCAGAGTGTTTTTTTCACAGCATGTATTCTTTAATTTACTTGGGGTCTGTGTGGAAGGCATTTACTGAGATCTACACGTGCAAAAATACACCTAATTTTACTAGAAGCCCTAATCTCATGCAATTGTTGGGGTTTTTGTGGGGTTTTTTTCCAGATAGCTTTATATGCTGGGTCGATTAGATTTCTCAGAATGTATGCAACTCTTTTTCTCACTAAATCTCCCTCATTCTAAGAGAAGTGAAACCATTTTATAAAAGCAGATTTGTTCTCCACCCATTTTTTGACACTTGGGATTCCCTTGCACATCCATTTTTCAGGATAAAACCTCTGTTTCTGTGTAAGTGGCAAAATACTTAAAAGGCAAAAAGCAATGCAAGCTGTCCAGGTCTCAAGCTGGATCCTGTGAATCCTTTAACATCTATTTCACAGAATTAAATACTGCCAGCCCTAACATTTGTCTGGGGAGCTGGCAGAGGTGTGGGTTTTCTGCAAAGGCAGGTTACTCTTGGGTTTAGTCTAGTAAAAAAGCCTGGAAGGAAGAAGTATCATTGTGACCACGTGTTTTGTAAAATGTAAAAGTCTAAAATCTCTGTCTGTGTGTTGGTTGTTTGTAGGTGACTTTAAGTGCCCCATCAAAGAGGAGATAGCGGTTACCAGTGGAGAATGGGAAGTGCTTGGCAGACATGGATCCAATGTAAGTCTCTGCTCTTGCTGCATGGAAATCCTGCTGGCAACACCCACTGCAGGGGGATGGTCTTTGGGGCCTCACAGATCGGAGTCTTTCTGGTCTACATTGTGTTCTCATCCTTTCCTACCTCTGATACACTGTTCTGGACCAGAAGTTGTGGGTTTGGCAGTGTGGGAAAGCAACACAGGCAACATCAGTTGGCTTTCTTTTCCTGCATGTTCCTGTGTTCCTTGTCAGCAAGGAGTTTTCCCCATTAAGTGCACGGCTTAAAGAGGAGGAGAAGGGAGCAAAAATGCCATGTGGCAGCAGTGTGGAAATTCCACATATTCCATGAGCAGCACGATGTCACGATGGTGTCCAGCTGTTGTCCTGGAATCAGGAGATACTCATCAGAGGGATCAGCATCAGTCTATCAGCCCTGTCTTTTTAGCCCCAATACACGGTGTTTATTTTCCATGTAGCCTGTGAGCTTGCACAAGGAGGGAGGGGAATGCTCCCCACACTACTGCTCTTGTGGCTCTGAGCTGGATGAATTCTTTGATCTTTTGAATCAAACAGCAGCTCCAGGAGAACTGTTTAACTGTTTTAGTCTTTGTGAAGGTCTCTGAAATCCTTTCTAAATGGTAATTAGAAATGGGCTTAGGGAATGAGGTGTGCAAGCTGACCTGCATTTGAATCTGTTCTGTCTGCTCAAAAGGAAGGAACAACAGAGGAATAATTAACATGGTTTAAATAATATATATAAATAATATTTAGCAGTGGTTTACAGTCAGCTGCTGCCTTGTTTTCCTTCTGGGGTGGTTTGTATCCTGTGTGTATCCCAGACTCTTGGGAAAGAGTCTGAAGAATGGGGAGGTGGCAGAGCGGGTTACAGAGCTATTTAGTGTAGCAAACAATAGGGGAAGACTGGGAAAGAGTAAGGGACCTGCATGGGAGAGCTGAACAACAAAGTTGTGAAGTGCAAATCATAACTAATGAGTTATAGACAATCAAAACAGTGATTTGGCTTATTCCTTGCAGATTGTTGGGCTGTAACTCGGCTTTGTGGAAGTGGGGCAGGAGTGGGGCGGGGGAGATTTGAAGGCGATAGAACTGGGTGTCGTTTTGGCAAGAAACAATATTGAGGGATGTGGTGTTTGTTTTATTTTTGACAGATCTATGTTGATGCAGCCAAAAAACTGGTGTACTTTCAAGGCACAAAAGACTCACCTTTAGAGCATCACTTGTATGTTGTTAACTATGAGAATCCCGGAGAAGTGAAGCGGCTGACAGAACATGGTTACTCTCATGCCTGCTGTGTCAGCCAGGTACCTGTATAGTGGCCTATGCTGTGACTTATCACCAGTCTTGTCCTTCATCAGTCAGCAGACAAGGCTGCATTGGAATGTAAAGTAGATTTTACATTGTGTTGTGTGTTCCTGGATGTTGTGAGTGCCTAAACCCACCCTGGGACCACAGTGAGTGCCTAAACCCACCCTGCAAACCAGATTTGACCTTCCAGTTCAGTTGCTCTTCAGCTTACTCCAGGCAAAAGGAGTCAGGATGAATTGTTTGAAATGGTTTGAGCCTGGCTGTTTTTGCCTGAACTGTGCTATAGAGCAATCACCTGAGAAAATGAGCCTGTGGCAGCATTGGGTGGGGTTCCAGGCATCTGGGACAGAAGCCCATTCAGCTGGGAATGCTTTACCCAGAAGATGTGTAACAAGGTTCTTGTGCCTCTGTTGGTTTTGCAGGTGTATTTTTGGCTTTGTAGTGTTAATATCTGAATCTTGCTAAGGACTGTAGCTTCTCAGAGTCCATCTGCTGTTATAAAAGAGCTCAGACTTCCTGGTTTCATTTGGTCCATAAACATCTGCTGAGACATCTAAACGTAGAAAGAAATTATTGCTTTTGCTTGTACCTCTGCACTGAGGAGTTCAAGGGAATGTTCTCTTTCTCCCTAGGATTGTGACATGTTCATCAGCAAATACAGTAATCAGAAGAACCCCCACTGTGTGTCACTTTACCGGCTGACAGGACCTGAAGATGATGCAGCTCACAGGACAAAGGAATTCTGGGCTACCATTTTAGATTCAGCAGGTAACGGCATGGATGAGGAACTGGAAAAGGACAGCCAGGAGCACAGAATCAAAGATATCCCAGAATGTGCTTGCTGGAGATTTGCTGCTGTGGGTGGATAGACTTGTGTCTCAAACTCGTGCATGTGTGAGAAGTTCTTGGAAATACAGGAGTGACATTTTCAGCTCAGCAACAACTAGGTGTAAACTGGCTGTGAAGGAATTTAGAGTGGAAATTAGCAAGTTTCTACTGCCAGAGCCAGTAGAAACTGCAGGACAGCAGTTTTAGCGTTGGAGGAGGAGTTTAAGTGCACTCATTTACTCTGTGCTATGTGCCTACTAATGAGTGTGCTTCTGGCGAGGGCCATACACTTCTTGAATAGTTGTGTGCTGCTTCCTACTCGTGTCTTTGTAAGCCAGCTCTTGGGCTTTTATTTTTCCATTGTATTTCTGTTCCCTTTAATCTCTCCTTCCCTAAGGCATACTCCCTTTCCATGTATTGATGTAGTGAGTCCTAAGTGGGGTCAGGAAGGAATGGGATACCTGCAATGGTTGTGCCAGGGGAGAAGAGTTACTGCTATTCACAGGAGAGCTGGGATGGGAGTGTGATAGGGCTGAGAAAGCTCCCCTAGGGCTGGGGCATCCCCAGTCTCTGGTCCCAGCCACATCCACTGGAAAGCATGGGAGAGCTCTGGGATTGCAGTGAGACTGGTGATGGAACAGAGCTGGAGCAGAGCTGCATTATTCATCTGTTCCCTGTTCAACCAGTCTCTGTTCCCTCCCATGGCAGGTCCTCTTCCTGATTACATTCCCCCAGAAGTGTTCTCCTTCGAGAGCTCCACGGGGTTTACACTCTATGGCATGATGTACAAACCTCACAATCTGCAACCTGGAAAGAAGTACCCCACTGTGCTCTTCATCTATGGAGGTCCTCAGGTGAGTGCAGCACATTGGTGAGCAGTGGGACAGGCTGGCCTGGGGCACTCCACTGCTCTCCGGTGTGACCAGTTCCTGCTCCATGCTGAGGACAGTGTGCAGTGCTTTGCCTGTGGGGTGAGTGGCTGCTTGGCCAGAGGTGCTGTAAGTGACCATGATTCCCAGATCATAGACTGGGACACTGCCACTTGTCTGAGAACAGGTGAGCTGAAACTGGGAGAAAGGGAGGTGCAGACAGACCCCATTCCCTTTTCTATCTCCCCCTCCTCTGTAGGGGCTCCTGTTCTTTGTTTCCACCTCCCCCATGTGTACATGAGTGGAGCTCTCTGGTAGCACTGACCATTACCAGTGTGTGCTTAGGAGAGCTTGCTCCCCAGTAGTCCTTTTCCACGTGATGAATAGAGCCCCTTAGCCCTGCTTTGGTTCCCCCAACTCTACTGCACCCTGCTGTGGTCCAAGGCAGCTGGAGTGAGACTTGGTGAAGGGAAAGATTTTCTCCTGGGAAGGAGTGGAGAGCAGAGCTGCAGACTTGGGGCTGGGTTGTGCAGCCAGGAGCTGCCCCTCTTGCTCCATGCCCACTGGTGCTGCAGTGGGGCTCAGTTCAGCTCCTTGTATCTGTGACACAGAATGACTTGTTACTGGGGGAAGAGTTTCTTTCATAGCAGACCACAAGCAGGGAGAGGGAATCCTGCAGCAGGAAGTAGGGATCTTGAAAACTTCATATTATAAAAGTGTATAAAATATTTAAAGGAAGGTAAATATAAATAAAATCAGAATTGGATTAAGAGGTGACCTCTGGATTCCATTACTTATGTGGTTGTGTCACTGCTGCTCTTGTATTGCAGGTACAGCTGGTGAACAATCGGTTTAAAGGAATCAAATATTTCCGTTTGAACACTTTGGCATCTTTAGGCTATGTTGTTGTTGTCATTGACAACAGGGGGTCCTGCCACCGAGGGCTGAAATTTGAAGGAGCCTTTAAATACAAAATGGTAAGTGGAGCTCTGAGTCTGGTTCTTTGTTTTCAGCCAGGGACAGGTTTGAATCCCAGTGTTACCTGAACTGAAGCACTGTTTGGGCACAGATGCCCAGCACTGCTCAGGTCTGGGGAGGGGAACTGCATGTAGCTGAGCAGTGTGGGTTTGGGGGAGGAAAGACACTCCACCTGGGAAAGATACAACGTGAGGGTTTGAGGTTGTGAACCATGCCAGCTTGACAGGCATGGCACAGGGGGGTTTGTGAGGGGATCTCTGACTCCCCTTGGATTTGCTTTCCTGCTCACAGGAAGCAGGACAGTTCCATTCACAATGTGGGTTACTATTTAAGGACAGTTCCCACGTCAGGCTGGAGAGGGTGAGTGTGTTTTGACCATGTCCAGCCATGGAAGGCCTGTGCCAGGCTCTGCTGGCTTTGCAGCATGACTCCCTGTGTTGGCAATGGCATTTTCACACACAGAGCTGGAATTCAGCCTTGCTTTTGTAACAGCAGAAATACTGGAAAATCTTATTTGTCCCCAAGCAAGGAGGCAAATGAAGAAAAGGATAGTTAAGAGGTGGGTTAGCATGTATTTATTGTCTTGTTGGGGAGAGGGGTCATTTTTCTGAAACACACCTATCACAGTGCAGTGCTGGGGTGTGGTTGGGTGCTGCACAAACAGGAGCAGCAAAGGCCTGAAGGTGGTTACCTCTGGAGATCTTGAGAATGTAAATTTTGTCTGGAACTAACAAAACTTCACCATTTTCTCTCCCCTCCCAGGGACAAATAGAAATCAATGACCAAGTGGAAGGCCTGCAGTATTTAGCATCCCAGCATGACTTCATTGATTTGGACCGTGTTGGCATTCACGGCTGGTCCTACGGAGGCTACCTCTCTCTTATGGCTTTAATGCAGAGGTCAGATATCTTCAGGGTATGTTCATACATTGAGTACTTATTCTGGTGGTGCAGACAGAATTTTTCCCTTAATCGTGTAACTTACCACGGGTGTTCACAGCACAAAGACATTTGAGCTTGCTCTAGATGAGTGAGGACACAGTGCTTGGGCTGTTTTCTTCTGGCCTCTTCCATTTGGATGAGCTCAGAGGAAAGTTGCTCCTCTAGTACATACTTCTTCCACTGTATTTCAAATTAGGCTTCCAGGCTTTGGTTATTTCAGAAAATTGCATTTGTGCAGTTAAGTGCTGCACTTTCCTACCTCTCCACACATATTTGCAGCTTTTCTCCCCAGCATGGTGTGGTGTAACCACCCCAAGGGGTGTGGTGTGACTGCACCATCACTGTGTTTGCTTCCCCCTGCTCCAAACAAGTCTGACATAACCTTGATCAGATGTGGAGATGTGATGTTGTCCATGAGACTTCCTGCATTAATACGAGCAGGGTGCTTTTGGGCAGAACACTCTTGCCTTCCAAAAACCCTGCTGCATAAGAGGAGTGTGGGGCTGTTCAGGTAGGCAGGTTTTACTGGAATACCTGAGAGTCTGTTCTCGTGAGCTGGTTTGAGGAGGGACAAGTGTCCACCCCATTCACCTGAGGACAGAAGGATATTCCCTCTCTGGAACTTTGTAAGAGAGCTTTAAAATGTTGGACTGTTGAGCTTGCAATAGCTGTGCTGGTGTAGCTGTACCAATCTTGCATCACCTATGCTGAAGGTACCTTATATAGTCTCATCTGTTGCCTGCTTTGTGTCAGCCAAGCTCTTTGGGCTGTGAACCAACAAAGGGAAACGATCCTGCTGAAAAACAACACCTCCTCCTCTTCTCCTCCCCTCGTTCCTGCCCTGGGAGAACAGTTTCTTTGCAGACTGATCTATTCCCTGATCAAATTGCCCATGCTGCTTCACAGCAGTGTGTTGTGAAGCAGCTAGGAGGGCAGCCTGGGGATGGGGAGAGGGACTGACAGGAGGTTCTTGTGATTACGTGACTTTAGACCACTCTGATAAATGGCCAGGCTGCTGTTGGGCAAGTCTCAGAGATGTGGTAAGAGCTGGATATTGCTCCTGGGATGTGTTTTGTTCTTTGTGGCTGCTCTTGCCTTGTCTAAGTCCAACTGAATATTCCTGGGAGGCTTAATAATTACTTGTCTCAATAAGGATAGTTAGATTTTTACTTTTAAAAATACCTGCCTTGCAAAGGGGTTTTTGGTGCATTTGTTCTAGTTGGTCTTTTTTTCCACAAGCCTCTCTGCAAGCTGGTGGCATCTGTGTAAGGTAGTTTGCCAGGTCCTAGGGAGCTGTCACTGCCCGTTTCTGTTAGACATTCAAATGGTCAAAGGTTTTGCAACCCGAAAGTGGGGCACTGCATTTTGGACAAAATCCACTTCCCTCAGCAGGCCTTGCAGGTGTAGCATTGCTTCTGATTTGTCTGTAGGATCTTCCTAATTTCCAGAAGCTGCCTTGTTTTCAGCACACGCAGGTCATAGCTGAACTGTGTTGTTATGTATGAACTGTGGGAGGGAGAGTGAGAATTGCTTGGGGGTTTTTTTCCCCACTGGAGGCTATAGAATCATAGAATCATTATGGTTGGAAGGGACCTCCAGGGTCATCAAGTCCAACCTTTATCCCATCATATTCCTAACCATTGGACCATTAGACCATGGCCTCAAGTGTCCATCACCCTGTTTTTTGAAGACCCCCAGGGACGGTGACTCCACCACCTCCCTGGGCAGCCCATTCCAGTGCCCAACCACCCTCCCAGTAAAGAACTTCTTCCTGATATCCAAATAATATCCTAAACCTATGGATTTTAAACTTACCAGTGTGTTTTGGGCAATTATAGTTGCACTGGGATAGAGGTGTGGGAGGGAGGGACATCCCCAGATCAGGTCAGGTGTTGTCATTCCTCTCCCTGTGCTGAGAGCCCTGTTGAACTTGCAGGTGGCCGTTGCCGGAGCACCCGTCACGCTGTGGATTTTCTATGACACTGGATACACAGAGCGTTACATGGGCCACCCAGATCACAACGAGCAGGGCTATTACCTAGGGTCAGTGGCCATGCAAGCTGAGAAGTTTCCTTCTGAGTAAGTTTGGTTCTGGCTCTTGCATTCTACTTTTCCTACCAGGAGAGTTCAAGCCCTGTGGACACATTTTTATCTCCTTGTTCTTGGCAATTGCATCCTGGTATCACAGATGCTAGTGTTAAATAATAAATAAATAAGACCAAAACCCAACACTAATAAACTTAGTAGATTTGAATTAACATTTGCATAATTATAGGCCATTCCAGCTAGGCTTATCCTACCTGTAAGTAAAGACCAGCTTTTATGTGTAAAGAAATTACAAACATACCTTCAATTATATTATTAGCACTTCAGAGCCACGTGAAGTTAGACAAAAATCTTTCTGCATGCTCTCAGGCTGTATCAGCACAGAGTTGTCTGCAGAGCAGGCTGAGGCCATGGGCCTTTTTTGCTGAAGAGCAGAAAATCAGCAGTGATTCTGGGCAAGTCTTAAGCCGTTGTATTGTCCAAGCTGGAAAACACTTCTGGGAATGAAGAAGATACAGAGATAAAAGGTTTGACCATGGTGTGCATATGCAGGAAGAACTTCTAGAGGAGGAAAGAATAGGTTTGGGAAACAAACCCATCCAGAGCAATTTACAGTAGTGAAATCATTGTCTTCATTGTAAATATTTTTTCCTGTAGGTGTTTTTGAAGGGATGTGTGTGGACTATGAAGTGACCAGCAGGTTCTGGGATGCTGTCTAGAAATGTTTGTCTCTTGTTTTTCTCAGACCAAACCGTTTGCTGCTGCTACACGGATTCTTGGATGAGAATGTTCATTTTGCACACACTAGTATTTTGCTCAGCTTTTTAGTGAGAGCTGGGAAACCGTATGACTTACAGGTAAGGCCAGAACCAGGATGTAAAAGTGATATGTCTGTCTTTGAGGAGTCCAAAATGGGAACTTGTAACGTGACTGTGCTGGACAGTTTGGAATTATTGAATAAAACTGTAGTATTTGAGCCTAACATTTTTTTTAAAGGAAGATTTTATGAGTAAACAAAAAATATAGGTAAATGAGCAGTTAGGAGCAGTCAGGTCTGCTCCCGAGGAGATCTGCAGCTTGGAGGCAGCACCGCAGTGTTTGTTCAGTGTATGACAGGGTTGTACTCTGAATGAAACCCTGCTGAGATGTCGCCCAGGTGTCCCACACTGTGCTGCAGAACTGGGAGTGGACTGGTGGATGTGATGGCTCAGGAGAGGATCTGCCTCTGTTCAGCCAGGCTGATCCCCGCCAGCACAGCAGTAGCTGGATTAGAGAGTGCAGTGGTTGTCTCTGGGTCCAGGCAGTGGAGGGTGGGGTGCATTAGCTCAAGTGCAGAGTTAATGTGGGGAGGGGACATGAACATTTTGAATGTGGCTCTGAGAACTGGTTTAAATGTTGGTGCCTGCAACTCTTGTGGATACTTATGACTTTATTTTACATTTTAGATCTATCCTCAGGAGAGACACAGTATAAGGGTACCCGAGTCGGGAGAGCACTATGAACTCCATCTACTTTATTACCTGCAAGAGAACCTGGGCTCTCAGATTGCTGCCCTGAAGGCAATGTGACTGACCCCTGCAGGACTCTGCTCCACTGGCTGCTTCACCGGATGAGGAGATGTAGGAAACTAGAGAAAATAGGGTGGAACATTGCATTTTGGTGCCTGCCACATGTACACACACACACACACACACACACAGACAGACACTTTTTAAAAAATAAATTTGGTGCCATACAGGAAATGAAAATATGGTGACCTAATAACTTTAAAGCTGAAGATGTAAATAAAATGAAATGTCTGTGGTATAATGCAGTACCATGGCTGTTCTCTCGGGGGAGGAGCTGAAACTGAAAGTAATGTATTTCTACAGCACCAGACCTTCACTTTTTAAAAGCATTAAGACATACTTGGTGTATTTTTACTGTGTGTTTCTTGGTATCTTATTACATAATACTGGATGATTTACTCACTAAACAGCAAGAGTTTACCTAAATGGTTACAACTTCTATTATGTTTTAAATGCTATCATATAGCTTTTATGCTTCATGAAGGGGATGTGTCTCACTCCTTAGAAGCTGGTCACAAGTCAGACACATCATCTATCTAGACAGCAATTGTTTTTTAAGAAGGACTTCTAAGCTGCCTCCTAAAGAACTTGAATTTTGGGTTCAGTTCAGTTGATGCCAGGTTCTTTTCAATGGTTTCATCTCCCCCTCAGGATAAATTATACTCTTCTTTCAGCAGCTTGAGATCCTGTCCTGATTGTTCTGGATTTCAGTGGGAAGTGAAATGGTATTTTACTGAGATATGGGCATAACCTGAGATGTAGACTAATTTAAGTCAAAAAGCTGAATCTTTGCCTGTTTCTCCTTGACGTTCTTCCCTGGAACTGGTTTTGCAATACTGTTTTCTTACTGTCACATCAGCATGATATAGGTATCTGCATCCTCTTATGATTCTAAAATTCAATACTCTAATGCAAAGGTCTGCAGAGAATTTGGTGTGGAGAGACCTTGTGAACACTCCCTGTGAGGCAATAGGAACTTTGAATTTCCTGCTTTATTTGAGGGACGATTTTCTGGGCTCATACTCTACAGTCCTGCGTTCCTGGGTCTGTTCTAGCACTGCTGTGTAGCATGATTCTGATGCTGTAGTTGAGAAACCCCCTTCTGTATAGCTTAAGGTAACCCTGCTAAGCCTGAAGGATATGCAATCCCAGTTGTGGTTTTGCTGGTGAGGTTGTAACTAAGCAGCAGGCTTGGCTAAAAAGCGTTGTAAGTGTGTGAAGTCACTTTTAACTTGCAACAGGTCGTTTAAGATAGAAACCCATAGCAAAATGATTGTCTTTAATCCAAGAAATTCTCCCCTTGGGGCTTGCCCCTGAAACTCCTGTAAGTTTTAATGGTTTTCTTAGAAACCCAAGGACTTCCTTTTCTTTCTGTTTTGGTGCTAGAGAGAAGCAGAGCATGATTTTCTTTTCATCTTCTAAAAATCTGGAATCACTCTCAGTGTTTACGCTCTTGGTACTCCACATGTTGTAACCTTGTATTTTCCTCATTTTTGTACTGTTTGGCTTGATCTTGAAACTCCAGGATTTAGCACAATCTGGCTGTATTGTATCAAACCGCATCGTTTTTTGGTTGGGCTGCTGGGTGTGTGCACCAAAGCTGTGGGAGAGCCAGCGCAGTTACACGGTTGTAAAATCTGTGTGTTGAGAACAGGATCTGTTCTTTGGGTTACACAAAAGATAACCAAAGCAAGCACGTGTGCAGTAAACACAAGTTTCTGGTTTTCAGCTCCCAGTGATTATCAGTTAAAATACCATTAGCAGCTCAATAACAGGGTTATGGTTTAATTTTGGGAAGGGCATGGCAGGGAAGGAGCCCAGCTCCTGTAATGTCTTACTCTGAGTAGTTAATTGTGACTGAAACAAACTCAGCATCCCTGTGGAGCTTGCTCTAGTCTGTATTGAGACAGAGAAGTGCACTGATGCATTTGAAGCAGAACAACTCAGCAGTGAGTAGAGACAAGTATAAGCTGTTAGTATGGAATTCCGTTGTGTTCCTTACGTGTTTATGCTGTATTATATATACATATATCTATATCTGTTCATATATACATATATGTATAAAATTACACGTGGGTAGCATCGCCTTTTCCAAGGTTGTTTATATTTTGTTCAATATTAAATTAACTTGCTTTTGGGGGTGTTTTTGTTCTTTTTCTAGAGGTGTTTACCCTTGAATGTAAATGTATATGATTTTTCAGATGAACTCGATCCTTTTGTTTAAAAAACAGAACAAAAATGGCCTTCATCAAACAGTGCTTTTTTGGGAACTGAAGAACTAAATGTTCTGCAAGTAAACCAGGCTGGGTTTTGAATTAGCACAGGGTGTGATTAGAAGTGCTGACATATAACTTTTTAATAATGCATCCTTCCATTGTTTTAAATATATATATATATCAAAAAGCTATTAAAGTACAACCTACTGTAAGTACTCTATTTTGCAACATAAATTATGTATTTCTTTCTTTCCTACATTTTTTTTTTCTTTTTACAGCAGTTAAGCACTTTAAGACCCCATGCTCTCTTATCCTGTGGAAATGCTGGGAGGATTTATCATCAGAGTTTTGTAGCTCTTGCAAAAGACGCCTGCTCATAGGTGGAGGTGTGAGAGATGCCTTAGATGAGGTCTGATCCAGCCCTACACAGCCAACGACTCAGTTTCCAGGGACAAGGGAAGAAGGGCAAAGCCCGTTGCAATCGAGACTGCAGAGGTAGGAAGGTGTTAGTGCTGAGGACTGTTGTGTCAGTATTTTTGGGGGGAATGAGTAGTCCTGCAACACTTCCTCATGTGGTGAAGCATTGGTGTAGCACTGGACCATGAAGAGTGGTGGCTTTGCCCTGCTCTGCACCACTGGAGTTGGCTGCTCCAGGATGAGGTCATACCTTTTAGTCCAGGAGATGGTGGTGTCACTCTGGAAGAGGTTCCCAACCTGTTTGATATTTGGGATTCTGCTTTGACACTTCTCGCATGTTAAAAAATGTCTTGGTTAGTGTGAGTTTCAAGCAGAACTAGTGAGGTCCTGGGGGAATGTGAGCAAGGGAGGCTGTGGAGCAAAAACCTGTCAGGAGGAACCATCCCTGTTGTTCCCAAAACATGTTGGTATGTCCCCATGGGGGATCTTCTGCCTTCAGCAGGGGTCTGTTCTGTGCCCGGCAGGACACCTGCTCTGAGCAGGAACAGGATTGAGCCTTCATTGCATGGTGGAAATGAGTTGCACAGGTATCTTTGAGACGAGTATTTTAATTTCATGTATTAAAAAAAAACATGTATGAAATATGGGGATCTGAGCGATGAGATGCTGAAGCTGTTGAGTGTTGATGCAGGCAGTTTCTTCTTGTTTGCAGTGGCTAGGGTTGCTTGAAGTTGTTTCTGGTGGAAGCACATTTTTTCCCCCGTTTTAAGGCAGTTTCCAGTAATTCCTCTTGAGTGTGCAGTGTGCAAAGGGTTTCATCCTTTGCATTGGAGTTGCATGCCCTTCCCCACCCCTTTGTTTCCCCTCCCCACCCCTTTGTTTTCAATTATTCAGAACAAAGTCGAATTAGTAACTACCCAGAACTGCTTAATTTTTATAAATTCAGTTAACTTGTTTGTTAATGAAATAATGATTTCAAAGCACCAAGCAAAGCTTTGAAAATCGACTAACTTCATTATATTAGAATGGAAAATGCATTCCCTGCTTACCAGTGGCATTTGGGAATAGGCTGTGGAAATACTTTCCGTCCGGGATGATGTAGGAATGCTTTAACCCTGAGCCTGGGTGGCCAATGACAGAGAATTCCCCAACTCTGAGCTGGGGGGTCCCAACCCTTATTCCCTTCCAAGAGGAGTGGGTTGTGTTTCTGCTGTGTGTGTCCGTGTGTGAGGCAGGCTGCTTGCTGCTGGTGTGATGCTCAGCTTTTGACGAGGCAATAATAGAGTATAAATCAATAATCAGCCAGGTTAGGACACTGCCTTGAATTGCCTGTTTACTTGAGTACCAGAACCCTGTAAAGACTTCTCGTGTGCCCCTCACGGTTCTCCGGGCCGCTCCTTTGGAAGGGGAAGAGAGCTCTTCATGCGGTTTTTACTTGGATGTTCTGCACAGTAGAAGTTCAGGTGTTTAATTTCAGAACATGAAGTGCCTGCTGTTGGCGTTAACAGAATTGCATGTCTCACTCCAGTGGGTTTATTGGTCTCCCTTCCCCCCTGCCCCATTCCTAGCTACATGGCTTTTAATCATGTAAAGTGGAGACATTAGTTTTGCTGCGTTTTATTACAAAACCTTTGTTGCAATAAAGATGCTGCTAAATAAATTGAATTAAATTGTTTCCCCCCCCCTATTTTCAGCTGTCTCTCTTCTTGATTTAGTAGAGTTTGGGTGTAATTAAATCTCTTCTCTCGTTGTACTGTGGAAGGCATCAATGATGGAAAATGTGCATGTGTTTTTTATATACGTGCTGGGTGTTTAGCAAAAGCATCTGTGATTTTTTTTTCCTGTCCCTTGTGGTTAGGTAGATTGATACAAACAGGAAGATCAGGCTTGGCATAACGATGCTCCCCCTCCTAAATGTTCCTGTGTGGATGCTGTGAGGGGCCCTGGGCAGCCACCAGCCGGAGCTCTCGCACCGGCTATGGCACATCCACAGCTTCCATGGCCAAGATGGGCCAAGCACCACAGGGAAAGAGGGAATTCTGGTGCCAAGGCAGAAGGACAGAGGGACCTATGTCTTCTCAGTCACCTCACGCTTGGCCTCCTGTATGTCTTTGTGAGCAGTGTGGGCTTTGCAGGTGCCCCAGTTCTGCTTAGAGCTGCTCCAGAGGGGCTGGGATGGGCTCAGGGCAGTCACAATTCATGTTTTAACTCATTCATTCCTGATTTGTCACCCATGGGGAAGCACCC
This sequence comes from Aegotheles bennettii, assembly GCA_013398125.1. Taxonomy (NCBI): domain Eukaryota; kingdom Metazoa; phylum Chordata; class Aves; order Caprimulgiformes; family Aegothelidae; genus Aegotheles; species Aegotheles bennettii. Next base: position 1,363,430 of record VZRW01007566.1, on the reverse strand, counting down.
CCTGCTTTGGTGGCTTTCAGAAATAAGCTGGTAACTAACAGTGTGTTAATACATTGCATTTTATCTCCCTCTGGGGTTTGTGTAGGCCCTATCATAATACAGCAAAGCATCCCCAGGAGCCTTCAGCTGCCCTTGTGTGGCACAAGCTGGGCCACAAGTTTCGCACCAGCGACTGACCATGGGCTTCTGGGTTGTGGCTGGTGGTGGGACCTAATGGTGCCTTTGAGATACACGTGTAGCTGTGTCTTCACCAGCAGAGAGCAGGGAGGGAGGTTTCTCCACATACTGTTGTGCCTGGAGGATTTTGTTATGGCAAAGCATTTCTGTCCTCTTCCAGGCACCCAAAAGCCTCGCAGATTGAGATGGGATGAGGAGGGAGAGCTACAACCTGCCCTGCAGCTGCCCTGTCCACGGTCATCAGAGGCAGAGGAATTGAGATGAGCTTTCAGCAGTATCATTTAATAGAAACCCTGGCAGTTCTTTGTGCTGATTGGGGACACCAATGGGTCTTCATCCTAGAAATGTTAATATGTAATCTCATTTTCTGTCTGCGCTGTCCTGCTGGTTTATAAAACCAAGAGCTGAGAGCCTGGTTCCTGCTGTCAGGTGGGAGAAGCCTGGAGCTAGGTGGTCTCACCCACTGACTGTGCCACCCAGGAGCAGCTCCAGGAGTGAACAGCTCTCCTGAGGAGGGGATGGCTCCTGCTCTGCCGCGGCAGGAATGGGCGTGTTCCTCAGGTTGGGCTTGATGAATTAGCAGCTTCATGCTGACAAATGAACATTTGTGCCATCCCTCTAATTCTAAATGACTTTGGAAAGCAAGTTGTGGTCTTTTAAGTAACTGTTTATCAACCTGTGTTCACAGAAGAGGAGGAAACCAATTCCATGAGCCATTAAGCACTGCTGCTCTCCACCTCAATGCAGCCACCCATTTCCTAAGCTCTGGAGACTGATGTGGGCTTTGCATCAGGCGAGGCACTTGAAACCTTCTGCTCTAGCCAGGTATCCTCATTTGGGTGGCAATTAACTTAAAAGGTGGACTTTACAGGGCATCGTCTTAATCATGTGCCTCATCTCCCTGTGTGGTGGGAATTTGGGTTATTTTGGGGCAGTTTGGCAGTGGCAGGGCTCAGCTGAGGGGCTGTGGCTGACCCTGAGCAACATGTCAGAGCTGTCACTCTGGAGCCTTTCTCACCACCACGTTCTCTGTGGCAGGGGTGAGGTGATTTCCAGGGCAGGTGTTGAGCCTGAGGAAATTTCTCCTGCTTTTGCAGCTGGATGAGCTTGTTGTGAAGGCTTGTTGTGATTCTGTGGAGGGGTTGGTTGGCAGCAACTCATCTGCAGCTCAGCAAGAACTCCATTTGCTCTTTCCAGGGCAGCCAAAACTCCTCCTTCCTCCCAATTTATAAAACCCCTTTCAGCCTGGTTTTCTTTTCCCAGCTTCTTTTCACATCAACAAAGCTATGAGCTGCAGAGCTCATCTAACAAGGGAAACCAACAGCAAGCAAACAATGACCAGAAAGTGTTGAGTTAGGACTGTGCAGGAGGAAAGGGTGGTGGTGAGAGCCTGGGCCAGCATCCTCCATGCAATGGTGCTTTGCACTGTGCCTGGGGTCTGAACCAGGGAAAAAAAACCTTTTGCTTTTCTAAGAAGGATGGTTTTGATGATTTGCTTGCACCGTATCCCCCCTGCCTTTTCCTTTTCTACTCTGCTTTAAATTTCATTGGAAATAGATGAGTAAATACCACGTACGTTTGTGTGGGAGCAGTGGTGGCTTGTGGTTTTATGATTTTCCCCCCAGCTGTGATTCATTGCTTTTTACATTTTTTAATCTATTCCCCCACAGCCCCCTCCTGCTTCTCCCTTTCTCCTGTGCAGCCCAGCAGCTGTCGTTATCAGTGAAATGACTTGACATTATTTTGCCGTACTTTGTTTCTATTCATTGATTTGTTGAATGAAAACTATTTATCCAGGACTGACATGTGAGATTGGAGCCTTTCAAGGAGAGGCAACTTGGTGGTATAATTTTGCTCCAAAACGAGCAAAGCAAGAGCTCTGCATTAAAACAGCCCAGCCCAAATCCCTGGCCCTGTGATTGTGCCCAGGCTGGGCAGCAGGAATCAGGGTGCAGATGAGCCATTTCCCTCTGCATGGGAGCAGTGTCTGGGTGTGCTTCTTGACCTCCCATCTTCTCCATCCTCTGTGAGCACATCTCCACTGCAATATAGGCCATCCAGCAAAATGATCCTCTGGATCCCTCCCAGGACCCAATAAACCTGGAGAGAGGGCTGCACATCTTCAAAAATAGGTGCCTGAGAAGCGATGAGCAGCTGGAGGGAGCACGTCCCTGCCAGCCCGGTGGCTGGGTTTGTGCATTAATATTGAGGATAACACTGGATGTTGAGGTTGCAATATCCAGGAGGTTGCAACATCTGTGGTGGAGGCTGCAGCAGGTCTCAGGGTGTTGAAGCTCGTGCTCAGGAGAACCAGTGGGACATGAGAGATAAGAGGGGCTTCGCATTGCTGTACGGGCAGAAGCAGGGCTGGAAAATACACCTGGGTTTTACATTGTTCACACTCAGGTCTCCAGGTTTGGGGTGTTTTTTTACACAGTGGCCACTGTGATTTTACTTTCAAAAAACCCCAAACCTGGCCACTGTCACCTAAAATGACAGAAGCTGGTTCTGTGCCAGTGCTGCTCAGAAAAATCCCACATCTTTCCCTTCGTCACAGCTTGAAGGACAAGTTTTGCCTGGGGAATACGCTCTTGTTTGAAGGATTCAGGATCCCTTTTTCCCACAGAGCCCTGGCTCCTTTTCTTCCCGGCACAATCAACCCTCTTGCCGCTTTTCTTCCCTTTTCTTCCCCTGCTTTCCCACATTCTGTTCACACCTTCATGAATATTCAGAGGCCATTGGCCATATGAAGCTATTGAGAGCTCTTGTTAACACTCCTCCTAATGACATGCACCTTCAATAGAAAACAAAAACACAGATAAGAGCTTGTTAGCAGAGACCCTTGTTCCCCACCTAACAAGGTTTCTATTGACTCGGACACTTGTGGTGACACATTGCTTGCTCTCCCTGTTGCCTCTTTTGATTTGCAACTGGCTTTTACTGAGGGTTTTTTCTTTTTTTATTTCCACACCCCCCCTCCTTTTTTTTTTTTTAATTGTGCAGTTTTAAGCTAATTAAGAAAAAGGTCAGGTCCCCCTAACAATGAATTATGGGGCTTCAATGAGCCTGGGGATCAGCGCAGGACGCGGTCTGAAATTGGTGGGCGATGGGCTCTCCAGCCACACGCGTGGGAAAGTTGTGCCACGAGTGGCATCGCTCTGCCCACACCGAGCAGAGAAAGCTGTAGTTGGGTCAAGAGGTGATTAAAGCCCAACGAGAGGCTCTGAAAGGGGCTGTGACCACTCGCTGTGATTCCCAGGGGTCCCCCCAGGGTCCCAGCCTGGCTGGACATTGCTAGCAGCCAAAGTGCTGTCCCCAAGGCTGTTCCAAAACATGCCCAGCCTCCTGCACTAGCTGCGCCATGTTCCTAAGATGCTCCTGGTGATGTTGCTCCTGATTTATGGCCCTGTAGCCACATCCCCAACAGCACCATCTGCCACAGGGCTTTTCCCTGGGATGGAAACACCATTCGGCTTTGGCAGCTCTTTTTTTCCATCCTCCAGTTGTGCTTTGCCTTCCTCCAGCCATCACCATTCTCTTTCATGAGGCTGGGCCCTCCCACCTGATACTGCGAGACACCTCGGTTATTGTTGTTGGGTTTTTTTGGCCACACCTCATTATTTCTGCTATTATTAGGCCTTCACAGTGTTGTTTGTCATCTTGTCAAGGCCTCAGAGTTTCTATGGATACTGCTCCCCTAAGTGGCCGTGCTATCAATTAAGACAGCCTCGTGTCTGAACTCTTCTAGAGGACTTTGGGAAGATCTGGAGATAATTTCCCTGCAATGCTCCGTTCGTTACTGAGCTGCCTTTTCAGTCAGGGCTCAGGGTATTTGGGTTTTCTAAGCATCACCAGCCTCAAAGACAGGATTGCCTGCTTGGCAAATAGAATTAGGTAGAGGTTGATAGGGGTTAATAATAAATCACCAGATTTTATGTATCTATATATGATGGGCTGTACTGTATAATGAGATAACCATCAACGTGATGGGAGCAAAAGGGACCAACAAAAGATACCTGCAATGGAATAAAAGGATATTTGCTTTATTGTGCCTTTTGCAGCTCTCTGGAGGAGGGAAAGCCTCTTTTTTTCCTCCTTGATGCCCAGCTTGAGGACAGACAAACATGCAAAGCCAAGCAGCTGCTGGGTATTTCTGCTGAAAATGAGACTGCTTGAAAGTTTCCAAGGAGAGCAATTATAACTTGTTTTCCCTATTGAAAGCAGCATAAGCAAGAAAAATTCAAGGTGTATCATTTTCAGTGGGCAAAGCAGGCAGAGGAAGATCATGCTGGTTTTACTGGGACTGTACTGAGGCTGAGCACAAGGAGCAGCTTCCTTCAGTGCCCAGCAGTTTCTCACTCCTCTCTGTGTTTCTTCCACACCCGTTATGTTTCCATGGACAAATTTGCTTCACCTACTCAGTTTCTTTTGCGTGGGTGCAGCTGAGCTGGTGTCTGACAGCCCTGCGAGAGCCGGCCTTGTCCCCACGTTTGCACCAGCTCCTTTTTGCCCTCCCTGCTGGGGTGAGCAATGGGGCCGTATAGCTGGAGGGATGTGAACTGCTGCCCAGAGAGCACCCTGGCCCTCTCCCCCAGCTCTCAGACAGCCACTTAATTTTCCTGTGCCTTTCCACAACCGTAAAATGTCGCTATTTAATGATTTCTCAGAAATAGGAGGCTTACAGCCAGCCAGAGAGCCTGAGCACTGTTTGCATTTACTCTCTGGCGAGACTTAGTATCTGGGGGCAGGAGACAGCAGAGGAAAAGGCTTTGATTTGGATTTGAGTTTTGGCTGGTGATTACAATTCTTTATATGCTCTAAACCAGTTCATCTGTCCCTAGGTGGATGTGTGCTATAATATCCATCGAGGGCCGCCCAGAGGTACAAGGAATAAACTCATATGTTATTAGCTAATACAGGAAAGTGATTCGATATGGGTCTCAGAAGCTGGAGTAGACAAATAGGATGATAAATGTTGGCATTAGCAGACGTGACTGACTCCTCTGTCTCTGTGATTTGGTAGTGCCCAGTAATTAAATAGTTGGAGTCTAATGTATTTTAAACTAGAGCCGCAGCCTGTAAATCACGGAGATTATGCTCTTCCCCGCTGTGCGCTCCCTGGGTCGGGAGGAATTTCCACTCCCGTGCCGCAGCTGTCCGCGGGCTCCGGCTGGGGATTGCATCAGTCGGGACTGGGAAAGGCAGCACCAGCCCTTTGCTGGTCCTGGGCTGTAAACCCCATCCCGCAGCCTTTCCACCCCACCAGGGCATCGTCTCCAGCTCTGGAAGGGTCCCAGCCCTGTGTCCTTTCCATTTTGGGTTGTGTCATCTCTTCTGGCTGGAGCAGCTTCGTGCCCACATGCATGTGCAGATGCACCTGAGATCACTCCAGACCCTAAAAACCAGATGCAAACTGTCCCAGGGGAATGATTTGCTGCCGAAACCCGTGCTGTGTCAGTGTGAGAACATCGGTCCCTTGGGCTGTCTTTGCTTTCAGACATGATTTTCAGGATTATTGGCTTCAATGATCCCAATTTCATCACTGTGTTTAGATCAGGGTTTAGTTTTCTTTGCTGCCAGACTACAAACTTGCACTAAATAAAAATGTTTTGCCTTTTTATTTTAGTATAAGTCCAAGAAGGAAACCCAACTCTTTCCAACGCAGCTTGAAGCTGCAGCAAAAGTTACTTTTGATCTTTATACAAAACTAGTTTTGATTTCTCATCCATTTATTGGCCAGACCTGGTTCTTCTGCAGGAAGTTGGTTGTATTACGCAGAGTTTTGCCATTAACATTTAACAAAGGACAGATTTAAACATTTCTGTTCCATTCAGCCAGTTTATACCTTTTAACACTGTTCCTGGATTAGCTTGTGCTTTCATTTGAAAATTTCCCTGCAATAACTGGCCACACATTCAGCAGACATTGCTTTATAAGAGCCCTGCTGTAATGACCCTGCCCACACGCTGTGATAAACCCTATCGCTGCTCTTCCTGGATATAATTATTTTTAATAAAATCTATTTGTGCCTCAAATTCTTTCCTTTTCCAGCTTATGCATTTTAAAATAAAACAAGTTATTCTGCTACACTGTTACAAATTCTGGTCACTGATGTCTGCCTGCTGTTCTGCACACTGCAGCCACCAGAAACTTGCCTCCGATGGGAAGGATAAAGATGGGTTCTCCTTTTATTTTAGCTAAAAGAAGTGTTCCTCTACTCTTTTGATTTGCAGAAGCCAGTGATCTTCAACCCACAGTCGAAGCAACAACTATTGCTTCTATAAATTTAGCAGTAGATTAATAACTGGTGAGCAGGAATTATTGGAGAGGAGTTTCTAAGGTATAGCCCTCCCCGCCGGGCTTTGTGGGGAGCTTGCTCATCTGTAAATCATCCCATGGCTTGTTTTTTCCATATGCTGTTGCTGTTTTGCCTTCCAGTTTATTTTTAGCCTGCCTTTTCCAGGTACTGCTGTGATACATGACCCGAACAAACCCCGGGGACGACGAGCGTCGGCTGCCCTTGGCCAGCAGGAAGTTGAAGGACACGGGGACCTTCAGACTCACCCAGCTCCATGGCAGGCTAAGGTAGAGTTAAGGATCAACCCTCTTTCCCAAGTCCTAAGGTAGCCTCCTGCTTTCCATGCCATTAGACCTCTCTATGCCCCATCCTTTGAATGGAGGCTGCTCTGGGGCTGAGTGGTTGCCCACAGACCAAAGAGATGAAGTCCAAATCTGTCCCCCTTGGAGCTGGAAGTTTAGGTTTCCTCCTGTCTGGTCCCTCCTAACCAAAGTCCTCCTTCAGCTAATGGTGTCTTTGCTTAATGCTTTTGTTTTTTAGCATAAATGACTCAAATGAGTGTGGTGTGTCAAACGCAGCAGAAGCCACCTGATCTGAGAGAAAAGGGATCGGGATGTTTTTGCTGAATGAGCTGGTAAATGGAAAGTGCAGCTGGATGTAGGCAACTGCAAAATGGTAACTGGGGACTGTGGGTGGAAAGAGGGTGTATAATAGTGGGAGCATGTAGAAAGTTTTCTGCAAAAAACCTTTGGAGTTATCCACCTAGTTCTGGATGGGATGGAATAACACACCCCAGACCCTGGTGCACACCAGCAAAGGTGGTGTTGGGGTTTGCAGAGGTTTCCCGTGTAAGCAGACAGCCCACAGCTTCGCAGCAGGAGCACTAAATGTGACCATGTCCAATAAACTGCTCCTTACAGCACCTTTGCTCTAGCACCTCCTTTAAAATAGTGAAGATGAGTCATTTCTCCAAGCGTGTTACAGACGTCGCCGAGTTAATTCATTGGCTTTTGTGCGTGTGAAGTGGCAAACGGGAGAGCAAAGGGGTTCAGGTTTGCCTGCAGCCGTCTTTTATAGCCCAATCAGCCAATTTTCTGTGTAACTATCATAAATCACGGCGACACACACACAGGATGGCGTTGTCTTTATATAATTATTCCATAAATCGCCCCATTTTCTCCCCATAAAGCCCTCCCAGTTCCTTCCCTTTTCTCTCCCGGAGACGGTTGTTATCCTGAACACAATAAGACAAATGCGTTTGAAGAACTTATTTTGTAAGCAAAGGGTAAAGAGATGGAGCCTGCTCCTTTTTCCATCGCGCGTCTCTCGCACGGCTGTTAGCTCCAAGGGGGGATTTGCAAAGCAAGGGAAACAATCTTACAGCTCAGGAAATCGAGCGTGAACTCCAGG
>VZRW01007566.1:1345421-1355535 GCA_013398125.1 Aegotheles bennettii | reverse complement strand
ACGGCAGGGGCGAGCGGGGCTCTCCCTCCTCCTCCAGCTCTGTGTTTCGTCTCACCTGGGCTGCAGATTGGAGGTGTCTCCTGCACCCTGGGTAATTCACTTCCTCGTGGCATTTGGCTTCTCTGCAGTAACACACTTTGGGTTTTTTTTTCCCCCCAGTAAATGCTGAAATCCCCCACCGTGGTGACAAAGGGAGGCTTTTGCACCTTTAAATTGTCCCTGTGCAAGCGACATTGTCAGGCACTTTGGCTTTCTACTGCTGCAGATGGCACCCATCCCTCAGCCTGACAAAGTCACCTTGCTGAGCAGCACAGAGGCACTTCCCAAACCAGCCCAGCTCCTTCGCAGATTTGCTTCTGAGAAGCTTTTAATTCTCTTCTTATTCCTTTTCCATTCCCATCCCTTGGCTAACTACTGTTTCAGGCTGCTTAACAGTAAGCACGCAGATCAGGGCAGGTTCTGCCTGCAAGAAGCCAGATAAACTATTCTCCTGTGGGCACTTGCAGTTATAAAACCCACACAATTTGTGTACAGCAACACTTTGGGGATCTCTTGGCTTGGCTAGTGTTTTGATAACTGAGCTTGTGTTGTTTCTCTCTCCCCTGCCCTGTTGAAGATACTTTTAAAAAATACAGCAAGTGGGAAGGAAAAAAAAAAAAAGACCTTTTCCCAACAAGGATATAAAACTCCCATCAAATTGGCCATGTCACTAAAGACCCAAAGCTAATAAGTCGATCTTACATATGTATAATAAACTAATTTATTAGGTTTTTATTTTAATAGTTGGTGATATTAATTAGATTGATATGGCCCATAAATCACTTGATTTGGCTGAGCCCTCAGATACTTGTAATTTAAATTAATACAAGTGCAGCTTAATTAATCTGATTAAATCTTGGGACGAGCAATGTACTCTTTGCAGCATCCAGGAGTACATTACAGGGAAAAGGAGTATTTTAAGGTAATGCAGTTTCTTCATCACAGGGTCAGATTGGCTCAGCTGGTGAATCGAGGTGCAAGGGTGGAGCTGCAGAAGATGCAACCCAAAAACCAGTGCAACATGCAAGGTGAGAAGCTGGACGTGCAAATCCAGGTGGCTTTTCAAATATCCTAAAGACTGGCTGCTTGCTGGGGCTCGGTGTGATAGCTACAGCTGCCCTCCTGCTCTGCCCTGAGACCTGGCAGCTGGGCAAAGCTCATCACACCTTCAGGGCCAGGCAAGGAGCTGAACTTCGCAACTTTGAGGAGTCCTGATCTTCTTTCTACCTTTGGCACCAATAAACGAACTTCCCAGGAGGTGAGGTTAAGCCATGAGTGGCCGTAAGCCACGGCCTGATCTTCTTTGCAGTCAATATCTTGATTTTTTTCTGCCTTTTTCCCCAGGGTGCTGGCAATGAGCAGACCAGGACGAGCGAGCAGAGCGGGCTGATGCAGAGGTAAGTTGAGGTGCCCCATCGCAGACATGTCCACTCCACAATTCCCTTCTCAGCAAGAATATTTCTCCTCTGGTGATGTACTGGATACTGGATCATGGTAGTGGGGATTTTATTGTGGCTTGCCCTGTATAGGGCGCTGAATACACCATCCTGTGGGATATAACAGGGATCCACCCATCTGCTTCCCGGCGCTGAAGGTTACTGAACCTTTGCCAGGAGGGCAACACCAGCTACTTGACCAGTGTTTCCATCTAGTTTTTCCAGAATGCTCTGGGCTGACAGCTCTCAAGATTGATGTTCCCTGTCTGTACAGCCCAGACAGCTGCTGTGCAGCCTTCTCCCTACGGTCCTGCTAATTTGCCTTAATCCTGAGTTTAAGTGAGGTCCCCTATGGAGAAGACCAGAATTCAGACCCCGTGGTCTGCCCCAGCCTTGCTTTCTCTGTTGCCCACAAGCAGTCTCCATGGGACGGTGGCACAAGTCTGATTTCCCCGGCAGATGGATGAAAACCCTTTGCAAGGAGACCATGGCATGTTTAGCAGCAGAGCACCAGCCCAGGGCTTGTGCAGCCAACAGGTTGTTTCCGTTAGGGTACAGACACCATAAAATATGTTTTCTTTAAAAGCAGGAGATAATGCTATTATAGCAGTTGGATTAATCTAATATTCTCCTTCATCTTCAAAAGGGAATTGCCTAAATAGCCAGAGAGAGAGACACATTTTATGAGTCCCTCTCAAAGGCTATCAATCAAACTTTCCAAGAAATGCATTGATGCCCTTTTTGCTCACGAGAGGGAAATCAGATTCCCTCGGGCTTTGTTTTCAGCCTTGCGGTGTAATAGCTGCATTGCAAACGGTCTGGGCATCCTTTTTCTTCTACTGGTTCAGAATAAAAACTTGCACAGAGGAAACCTGCAAGAAGAGGAGGAAAACAGCCCAATTAGAGGCAATGATCTCTTAGCTCTCTGCCCTCTCTCCCCCTGGATGAAGCCAATGTAAAACAATAGCTTTATTTGTGAAAAATTTAATTGGGTAGTTCAAAGGAAGCAGCGGAGGCTCTTTTGATCTCTTGGTGTGTTTGAATGCCACGTTGCAACGGTGCCTGCTGGCCACGGCAGTGACCTCTTGTGTTAATTAGTGTTTATCTGAAATCGAATTAGCTCATGATTGGGAGAAAGCAGAGTGAAAATCAGAGGATAATCATAGATTTGTGTGATTCTCAATTAGAGGTAAAGGCAGGTCTTCGGCTGCTGAAGCTGACATTAAAATAACTCTGGGAACATTAAATTTTTGCTTTGTTTTTCTAATACTCTTCATCAGATGGTACTATTTCTCTTACTAATACCCTGTGCTGCCTTCATCTTTGCTGAGTCTGCTGGTCCGTGATGCTCATTGGAACTTAAACCATAAACCAACACCGAACAATGATGCATTATTTATAGCAGACCGAATGCTGTAAGGTTGACAATAGTGCAAAGCTTCTCTTTCTTGTGGTCAGTAATCCATAAATAAATACATCATCTATTTAGGTTTGCAGAACTGTCTGATGGATGGGAATAGCCTGCATTATACAACGAGGGCACTGAGGACTCTGTGAAAGACACCATCTGCTTTTGGTGCAAACTGGTCATTTCTGAGTATAAAATCAGAGCATCATCAAATCATTTAGGTTGGAAAAAACCTTTAAGATCATCGAGTCCAGCCATTAAACAGTAACAGCATTAAAACTCTATTTTCACAGGGGGTGTGAGAGCTGCCCAGCCACCTTCCTGCTGCCCATCTATGGGCCTCTCTGGCAGGTAAAGGGCAATAGGGGTTCTCGAGGCAGGAATAGAAATGCATAAAAGCATCAAGTTCTCTGTCTCGGTGTGAAATATTAGCAAAGGAAAGAATTTTATAGCTAAAACTATCTCAAGAGGCAGGTATATGGTCCCAGTTTCTGAGCAGAGAATAGCCAGAGACATAGAAGTCAAACATCTATCTGCCAGGAACATCTGCAGACCTTCAGTGAGTTGGACTGGAATGAAACCAAATTCTCAGATCAGCTCCAGATCCATAAGTTTCCAAAGCACAGGAATGGTTTTATTCAAACCTTGCTTTTTGCTCCTAAGTCAGCTTCAACTGACACCGAGCTGGAAGGTGGACATTGCTGCCTGCACACGCAGCGTGCTGGTCAGTGTGGATCCAGGCACTCGGAAAATAACCCAGTGCCATTTCCTCCGCATCCTTGGGCACACGCTGCTCTCTTTTCTGGGCTTAGCCACAAGAGGGTGGCATGATGATGTGCAGCCTCCCTGCTTTGACTGTTTTGCATCTATCATGGCATTTTACAGCCAGCTCTGGCGATCTAATAAAACTTGGGAACAGATCCTTATTTTTGGCACATGAACACATTTCTCACTACAAAGGAGCCTGACGGCTGTTTCTGAAGGCAGCCCCGACTGTGCCATATTCCTTGATGTTATGGGAGTTCTTTATGCCTAAACCAACCTTAGTTAGTAGGTACTGTAGCAGTGTATGAAATTTAGACTAGTTAGGGATTAAAACTTTTATTGGTACTTGGTAACTGCTGTAGGGAGAAGTCCACACATGTTGTTTATGAGCAAATACTATTTTTCATCGTCTTGCATGTTTACAAGTCAGTGATGTTCTTGTGCAACTGCTTTATAACACGTCTGGGTCTTTATTTGATTATAGCTGATGGTGAACAAGCTCTTTAACAAATACGCACAAAAAAGACTCACATGACAGCAAGGGAGACCAACTTAAATGAAACAGATTAATTTAATCTAAAATCTACCCAAATCAGATGGTCAGTAACCCAACCCAAGCCACTTGCCTCAAATAATGAATCAGCTGATGTGTCTCTGTGTAAGGCGAGTTAGCATTTGATTTTGCAAAGCCTCACAGGTCCCAGTAAGAGTAAGGAACAGGGCACAGAGGGCAGCCAGGTAGCAATACAAATCAAAAAGACAAAAAACCCCAGCACTCTGAGTTTTATGTGCAAAGCTTTACAAGTGCTAGAATTTTTTAGCATTACTTTAACACGATAGCTTTCCCTGTGATGATTTTGATACTCAGAATACACCTTTGCCTCATGGCTCTTTCATAGCCTGGAACTCATCTAAATCAAAACTCCCCCATCCTGGATCCGTGAAGGTTTCTGCAGGGTGTGAGATCCCTCCCTCCCTCGTGGCTCTGGCTGTAGGGCCAGGGCCCTTGTTTGCAGAAATCCCTTTTGCTGTGAACATATTTTAAACCCAAGCTTCCGAATCTCATTACTTGCTGTCTTTTCCTCTTCCATTCGTTTTTCTCCTAACAATGCACCTGCCAATATCTGCCCCTGAGCCCCATTTTAAGTAGCATTTTCCATAGTTAATGTCACACTCTTGCTCCCTATCTATCTTTGGCAACTGCTGACTGCCTGCAGCAGGACCAGAAGAGGGAAAGCCCTCCCTGGGTATAACAATAACACAACACCCATTCCTGGAAGAATGATGAGATAGGCTGTGTAATAAATATTTATAAGAGCAAGCGTAATGAAATGAATGTGTAGTATACTGAGGCTCCCTTAGGGTTTGGTCATCACATGTTTTTTTCCTCTTTTCCTTCTTCTCTGTTATACAGAATTGTCCTGATGTCCCTGGGTTGTCGAGCAAATTGCTTATTGTGTTGCTCACTTACACAATGCATGTTATTATGTGCAACCAGCTGCTCCTGTTTGGCATTGCTCACACATACAGAACAGGAGGCTACCGTCACTGTTCCAGTCTGGAAGTCAACGTTCTCTCCAGTGCCGAAGCTGCTGCCAGACCAGAAGTCTGGCAACGCGGTTTGTCCTGGTGGTAAAGGTCCCTGAGAGACTCCTTTTCTGGGAAGACCATGGTTGCAGTTTTGCAATGAGTCTGAGCTGATCCAGCTTTGTGCTGCCATTGAAAGCTTCCTCGTGCCTCTGTCTGTATATTACCATTGCTTTCCTTGTGCTGGCACTAACTCTTGGGTGAGTCCATGGAGAGCTGGAGCAGGGGGCTGATTTTGCTGTTATTGTTGTTGCCAATTAAGTTTTCAGCACCAATCTTTTCTCTGTCCAGCTCTGGGCTCACTCAAGCACTAATGCCGGCACAAAGGAAAGAGCAGCCAACTCTTCTGGTAATTAGAACAGCTTAAATCCATCACAAAATGTCAACCTTAGTGTTGCAGACCTGTCTGGAGTCAGAGATGGTCAGAAACCAGAGCAAGGCTGTATTTGAGACTGAGAGGTTTAGTCCTGCTTGGGAGAGAAAGAACCTAAGCATGGTCCCGAAGACATCTCGGGCACTGACCCCCAGTGAGATGGGGGCTGAGGGGCTGTGGGCAGCACTTCATATCTGCCAAACTGGAGGGCACTAATCCCTGAGGGGATGTCTCCACTGAGAAGGAAAGTGCTTTTGAACAAGTGCATCTACAAAAGCTTCAACGTGCTCTAACTACAGAGCTGTAGGGTTGGCAGCATGGGGATTTGTGTCTCAGCTGCTGTTCCTGATCAGTGGTGGGAGGGAGCAGGCTCAGTCTGGAAAGTGCCTATTCCAAAATTAAACAGTTCTCTTTAGTGTGAAGTGGATTAAATGAAGCGAATATAAAGCAACCTTTGCCTGGAATAAGAACATCCTCACCGTGATTTTTAAAATAGGGATTCTGCTTTAAATTGCAAGCTCCTTTAACTGCAAATTAACTTCCATTTCTTTCTTTTGCTTTAACTGCTCTGACCCTGGACCACAACTTCTCAAGTCTCTGAACCCCAAGCCATGGGAGGCAACCAGACAGCATTTTCAGCTCTAGGATTCAGACTGAACCTAGAACTGGGGTAGTGCTGTGCTGCCTACTTAATAAAAACATGTAACATGCTGTGAAATATTCTTGTTACTCACTGCTTTCTCTGTGAAATGGCTTTTCCCTGTTCTTTGGGTCTTACTGCATTCCCTGTGAAATGGCTTTTCCCTATTCTTTGGGCTTATTTTATTTTTAGGGATCTTTACTGGGAGCAAGCATTGTTCTTTTACCTGTATTTGTTTAGTATCTGGCACAACTGGATCCCAGTCTGGATCCTACAGCTGCCAGCTGGAAGTGGACGTGGGCTGCTTAGCGTGGGCTTGGATTCAGAGCCTGGAGAAATTCTGGTTCCGATACCTCTGTAACATGTGCTGCTGTGCTTCAAGGCCTCTTGCATCTACACCAACCTTCCAAAAGCGTGGATCCCCCCCTGGTTACAGACTGACTGCATGGGAAAAGATCCTGCTGAGAGAGAGATAAATTCATAGCAGCTTCTGCTGGATTTCCCTAACTTGTTTTCTTCTTTGCTGGGACCTTACCCAAACCAAGAGATGTGTATGATGCACTGTCCATATACCTGACTCACCAAAGATTTTTTTTTGGAGCCCAGAAACACTGCCTCCTGAAGGGGGAATAAAAGGCTGAACTACAAACACCTGCCTCTCACTGCTGCTATTCTCTGCTTTTCACACTTTCTCAGCTCAAGGTGTTGGAGGTTTGCAGCTATTGAAAGGTAGAAACTCCTTGCCAACAGGGACGGGAACACTGGGGACTCTGCAGCATTTAAATGGGGGCTTTTGCTTGTTTTAAGTATTGGGGCACAAATGCCATTATCTGGGGAAGCAATGTGCCTTCTGTTGGCACAGGTCTGCTGTCACTTTGTTCTTTGTGGACTTACAGCCAGGGAGTTAACCAATCCCTCCCGAATCTACAAAGTGGCTCTTTCTCCAGGCTCCTTCCCCTGTAAGTGCTGCAAGAAGTCACTTCACACAGTGCAGGGTGTCCGTGGGTGAAACAGCTAATGCCTACCCGGGAGGTGTGACCCCAGGAACCCAGCTCCTGCAGTGCATCCCTCAGCCAGTGTTGGCTTGAGTTGCAGAGGAGTCACCCTGCAGAAACGTCGGTAGCCTGTGCTGAGGCAGGTGAGAGGGGTGGACAATGTGGGCTTGGTGTTACTCTGGCAGAGTAGTGTGAAAGGAGCTGGTGCTCTGGGGCACGTTACTGGTGCTTTCACAGTTCAAAGGGCTGTTTGTTAAGTTGTCCTTTTTCTTTTTCCTTTTCTCTTTTTCCTTTCTCTTTTTCCTTTTCCTTTTCCTTTTCCTTTCCCTTTCCCTTTCCCTTTCCCTTTTTCCTTTTCCCTTTTTCCTTTTCCCCTTTTCCTTTTCCTTTTCCCTTTTCCTTTTCCCTTTTCCTTTTCCCTTTTCCTTTTCCCTTTTCCTTTTCCCTTTTCCTTTTCCCTTTTCCTTTTCCCTTTTCCTTTTCCCTTTTCCTTTTCCCTTTTCCTTTTCCCTTTTCCTTTTCCCTTTTCCTTTTCCCTTTTCCTTTTTCCTTTTCCTTTTCCTTTTCCTTTTTCCTTTTCCGCTTTCCTTTTTCCGCTTTCCTTTTTCCTCTTTCCTTTTTCCTTTTTCCTTTTTCCTTTTTCCTTTTTCCTTTTTCCTTTTTCCTTTTTCCTTTTCTTTTTCCTTTCCTTTTTTTTCTTTTTTTTCCCCCCAGGAATGGATATTCAGGGAATATATCTGCTGCAAGCTTGGGTTTGTCAAACTGCTGGTTTAATTCCTGTTCCCACTGACGTGCAGGAAGACAGAGAGGGGGAATCATGCCAGGCAGGGAGCAAAGACAAGAATTAGACCTGGGTCTTTTGATTTCTAGGCTAGTGCCTGCTTCTAACCCTGACCTGCTGGCAGGGAGCTGAGTCAATGCCTTAGCACAGGCAGGTGCCATTAGCCAGAGCATGCAGTGTTTTGCAGACCACTAGCCATTTTCTGTATTATGCCAGACTTGCCTGACTTTTAGGTAAAGGTTTCCTTGCTTAAAGGAAGAGGGAGAAATATCCAGGATTTGAGGAAAAAGGAGCAACAGTGTGTCTAAAAGCAAACCACTGACAGATAAAATGAGGAGACATTCCTTTACAGACTTATTAAAGCAATTTGACAGCACCTTTAAAAACACCTCATGCAGAAGGGAGCAGGTGGGAAAGGACCAGAAAGAAAGAGGGGTCTGTAGGGGTTAGTAATCTTTAGCTCCGCGCTGGAGCAGTGCAGGAGTGTGGCTGTTCCTATCCCCTCTTCTTTCCACAGGGAGGTAAGAGTATGGATGGTGCAGGAATAGTCTGTGGGTCTGCATGGCTCTGTCCGGGGCAGAAGGATGCTGGATCCCAGGGCTTGCCTGCAATAACAGCACTGGGTACTAACATATAGTTGTGTCACTTGCATGCACAGGAACCTGCTTCCCACCACACAGCCTCTCTGATTTCGTTTAAGTTTTTATAGTTTGTTAAACAAGCGAATAACTAGGAGGGTCTGCATGAAAAAGGTTTCTTTTGTCACATTCTGCATAGCTCGAGCCCTCTCTGCATTCCATAGAATCATAGAATCATTATGGTTGGAAGGGATCTCCACGGTCATCAAGTCCAACCTTTATCCCATCATATTCCTGACCATTAGACCATCAGACCATGGCCTCAAGTGCCTCATCAACCCGTTCCACACCGCTGTGATGAAACACCCCGGTGTGCTGGGCAGCCTCTTGTCCTACTGGAGGCCAAAGCAGAGCCCCTCCACGTGCTGTTGCCTTCTGCTTGGCACTGGGCACCACTGCTGAGAGAAGGTCTGGGTGTCATTTGCCTTTAGGGCTAACCCTGCACCTGTGGCTTCAGGCACAGTTGTGGGGGTGATTTTGTCCCTGTGGGACCCCTCCAAGCGATTGGAATATGACGGGGTAAAGGTTGGACTTGATGACCCTGGAGGTCCCTTCCAACCATAATGATTCTATGGTTCCAAGCCAGGGAGGCAGTGGCCTGAGTGTCCTTTGGCTCCCTCCTGATTTCCACTGCTTGGCTCAGCTGGATGGGCCCTGCCTCTCCCCCCAGCAACAGGGTGCAGACAGCCTTTATTCACTTTATTTCCAAAGGCAGCTGAGAGGTGTCAGCCAGACCTTAAGAGCCCGAGGGATGATGCCCACCTGAAGGAGCCGTGGGTCACCACCATCGCAAACCCATGGCAATGCAGGCTCTGTCCCCCTCACCAGCCCAGCCGGGGGGCAGCTTCACCCCCTCCCCAGGGGCACTGGGGCCTGCGGGAGGGTGGCCACCAGCCCTCGGGTGGCCATTAGCCCTCGGCCGAGCCGCTGGGCACCTTGTGCCCACCAGCAGAGTGGCTGTTAGCCCTCAGGTGGCCACCGGCCCTCGGCCGAGCCGCTGGGCACCTTGTGCCCACCAGCAGAGTGGCTGTTAGCCCTCAGGTGGCCACCGGCCCTCGGCCGAGCCACCGGGCACCTCCTGCCCGCCAGCAGAGAGCAGGGGGTGGCCCAGGGTGGGCTCCCGCAGCCCTGAGGGACGGCGGGGCTGGCAGAGGCGTCCCCCCGGGGCACGGTGCGGGGGGAGGCGCTGGCTGGTGTCCTCCACGCTCACCTACGGGGACAAAAATCTAAAGAGAAGGGGAAAAATGAATTAAAAAAAGCACACAACCACCGGCCCTCGCCGGGGAGCCGGCGGCGCGGCGGAGCAGCCCCGCACCTGCCGCGGGCTGGCAGCAACCTGTTGGTGCGGCCGCTGCCGAGGCGGGCGGGAGGAGCCCCCTGGGCTCAGCGGCGAACCCGCTGACAAAGGCGGAGCAGCGGCTGGGCCAGGGCCGCCCCCGCCCCACGCCCCCC
>VZRW01007566.1:1297287-1344841 GCA_013398125.1 Aegotheles bennettii | reverse complement strand
GGAGCAGGGGTGTGGTGTGGAGCAGGCCCAGGTGTCCGGCAGGGCCGTGGGACAATCCTGGCCAGCACAGGGTGGACTGATGTCCCGCTGGTCACCGAAGCCACCCGGGAGCAGTCGCACCCCGCGTTTGGCAGCGGTGACACCGACGGCTCCGTGTGTGGGTTCACACAACGCCCGTGGCACTGCCGACTTTCTGCTGTTGCCGTCGAAGTTTGCACTGAGGGTCATGGGGGCTGTGGCCCTTGGGGTGCCTGGGTTGTGCCCTGTGCGTGCACGGACCCGCAGGAGCTTTGTCCGCATCGCCGTGGAGTTGGGGAGGCACCGACTGCCAGAGCTGCACCAAAAAACACGAGCTCTGCGTGTGCCCTGGAGTTGTTCTTGTTTGAAGGAGCCTCCTGGATGGGGAATCGTGGTGGAGGAGCCATCCCCGTGTCACTGTACCTTTTTATTCCTCTTTACGACGCGCTCAGGTTCGGCAGAACGTAACAGCACAAAGGATGTTTGGTCTTTATGGCTTCAAAAACAGCCTTTTGGGGGAGATTGCGGGCGGCTGCGGGGTTGTTTTTCTCATCTTTCTTTTATTCAGAACATTGTGAGCTTCCATAAGGGCTAGGTTATCATTTGATATAGGCGATGGTGTGTAGAAATGAATAACGGTCCCTGTAAGTGGCCCATTGTCACCAATATGTGTGGGTTTTCCTAGAGGGATGGCAGCCCGTGACCCCACCAGCAGACAAACGCGGGTGGGAGCTGCATCTCCTGTGTGTTTGAGCAAACAACTAAGTGGATCCCGAGGCTTGTCATGGAGAACAATGATTTAAAAGGGAAAAAAAAAAATGCTGGGGGGGCAGGTGGTGTGGATGTTGTTTTTCAAAGCCACTTCAGCAAGTAAACTTCATACGCTTCGCGGGAATTTGCAGTTGTGGCTTCTCTGCCTTTTTTACAAGCAATTAGGCAACCAGTGAGAATTGTTGCTGTTTGCTTTCTAACCATGGATCGTGTAGAGGTAGCGAGTGCGTCCGCGCGGGCTGTGGACGTGCCGCTGAGGGTACATATGGATGTGCTTTCCAACAGGTAGGTTTGATTCTGAAAAGAAAAACACGGGCTCGTTTCAATCTGAAATGAATTTGGCAGAGGGTTGAAATGGTTTTTGGGAAAGTCTGCATTTGATCCTGAAGCCCACGTGTTTTGATCCAAAGTTCAAGCCTCGCTGGCTAGGAAATGCTTAGAAGTAGACTGGAAAACCTTCCCCCCTCTGTGGACGGGGTGGAAGCTGTGCCAGGTTACACTAGCTGGGGATGTGATCCAGTGTTTTGGAAGCCTTCTGGCTGTCCTACTTAGAGAGTGTTTTCCCTTCAGGAGCAGGAAGGGGTTTATGAAGACAAAAAAAACCCCAACCAGCCCCTCTTCAGCTGGCTCCGGCGAGGGGGTTGTGCCGGTTGCTTTCCTTGGGGCTCTCGACGGGGGACGTGTCAGTGGGAAGTGGGCTGAGCTTTCCATCCGTAAAGATCAGCTGAAATCCATCTGGGTTTGTGTCTTGTGGATTTGCAGTTGAGTCTTCTTGCTGCAGAACAGATTTCCTTTTTCCCCATCACCTAACTTCAGTTCTGATTTGCTTTTATCCTTCCCGTCCCGTTCGTCTCCGCGGCGTCACCCCGCAGCCTGTGCGTGCAGTTGGTGCCGTTGCCTGGGGAAGTCAGTGTTGGTGTTGTTCAGGGATCTCGTGCCTCTGCTGCTGCCTTCTCCTGCACTTGGCAGGACATGGACATCACCTGCCTGCATATCCACCTGCCCTGTCCACTCTGGTGTTGCAATGCCCCTGGTCTGTGGGCTGGGCTGCAGGAGGCGGTGCAGGGGAAGAAGGGGGGCATTTCTGCGGGGGAAGAAGAAAGGGGGGGCATTTCTGCAGGGGAAGAGGGGGCATTTCTTACAGCCCACAATAAACGGGTGGCGCTGGCGGTGCCAAGCACTCATGCACGCCGCGTTAGCGAGGCTTTGCCTGTATCGTGTTCCCAGGGACAGGTTCCGCACACCAGAGCTCGCTGCTGTCGTGCTGTGGCTGTCATGACAGCCAGTCTCCAAGCCCTGATGGCTGAGGCTGCTGAAAAGCGGTGGATGTTTCTGCTGGCATTTCTCTTCTGGTGTGTGAGGCTGAAGGAGAAACCACTCTGCCTTGGTTCTGTTTTAGTTTTCCCTAGCTTTTCCCTACCCTCTTTCTTTTTTTTGTGCCATCTCCTTTCATTGCCTTCAACTCCAAAGTGAATCAGAACCCGCTGATTTCCCGATCTCTTCCCCCCTTCCCTGGCAGCTGTAGAAAGCTGGATCTGCTGCAGGGGCCCCACATGGGGCAGGTGTATTGCTGGTGGTGCCTGAGCTGCCTCGGAGGGGCTCGAGTAATGATTTAAAAAGAAAAGGTTTGGCAGCTTGCCTTCCCCTGGGGAAGAAGGGAGACAACTCTCCCTGCGTGTGTGCTTGCAGCCCCGTTTGGAGCTGGAGGCAGCTTCTGCAGCACAGGTCTCTGTGCACCAGAGCTACACCACGTGTGTTTGGGAACTGCTGGGGTGGGCTTGGTGTTGCTGTGGCATGTGGGACATCTCACTCGTCTACCCGCTGTGATCCTGGGCCAGTTTCTTCATCTGCTCTCAAACAGGTAAAAGGAGAGATTTAGACTGGATATGAGGAAGAAATTGTTTGGTGTGAGGGTGGTGAGAGCCTGGCCCAGGGTGCCCAGAGAAGCTGTGGCTGCCCCTCCCTGGCAGTGTTGAAGGCCAGGTTGGCTGCGGCTTGGAGCACCCTGGTGTGGTGGGAGGTGTCCCTGCCCATGGCAGGGGGTGGCACTGGATGGGCTTTAAGGTCCCTTCCAACCCAAACCATTCTATGACTCTTGATACCTTATTGCTTGCCGGGTGATTTGGACTCTACCTATCTTGGAGCAGACTTCCCACAGGCTGACTCTTCTCCCAGGGAAAAATACAGGTGCTTGTGAACCAGTTTGGGCATTTGCAGCATAGGAGATGCTGCTTGCATGATTTACACGCTCCTCTCCTGTTTAAATGGCTGCCTGGCCATTAAGCCTAGTCATGGTTATATAATTAAGATGGGAATTAATATTTAATCTGATTGTAATTTGTTGCTGGAATCCATCCCAAACTGTATTTCTGCGTGAGGTGAGTGGGTACCTGAAGGAAAACTGAGGCTTGTGTTACACGTAGGGGATTTTCTGCTTGGACACTTGGAATTATAGGCCTGTCTTGGGTGACAGCAAAACCCCTCACCTTTACAAACCCAGAGCGATCATAGTAATTTTGTTATCTGTAGGAAGCAAATGTTTACTTTATAGTCAGCTGTAATACTAGAGGGGATATGGTAAATCCTTGTTATCAGTGTTTGCCAAGTGCATGTTGGGCCAAAATCAACTCTGGTGCAATTTTGTTGCTTTCTGGAGGAGAAGTGGATCTGCTTGTACAGTATTTTTAGCCTGGTTTTCTAAGGAGAAGAGACCTACATAGCCATACATAGTTTGCTTGTCTGTCCATCTCCCTTTCCTCTTCCAAAGAATTCATGGACCTGCTGGTAAGTCGTAACCAGCGTATATATGGAGAGCTCAGAGTTCTTGAAAACAAGGGATCAAGTAGAGGAGGGAGATGCAGTTTCTGCATGGACTGAAGGAAAGGCACTGGAACATCCACCGAGGGGAGGAACCTGAAGTGCCTCAGCTGCAGGAAGAGCTTTGAACAGAGCTGGTTATGCCAGTGTTCACGTTGCGGTGCTTGGTAGCTGTTTTGCTTTCCTTTCTTACTGGGAAAGCGTTTTCCAAACACAGGCTTGGATCTGCTGTGACATTGGCTCTTTCTGTTGTCTTGCGTTGGTCCCTTGCCACCTCTGCCTCCATTTCCCCGTTTCTTCCAGCTGGGCAGAAGATGCTGTTGCATACTGTGAACGTATGAAGAACACTGTCACTCTGAGCACCCTTCTTGCATTTATTAAAACCCCATGAATAAGTGACCTCCAAGTGCTGTTTATACTTTTCTGGCTTCTTGGTGAGAGGATCTGCAGTTGTTAAAACTGAATCTGCCATCTTCGTAAAGAGCAGAGTTGAGCTGTGTTCACATGAGCCCTTCTGGAGATGCTAAACTTCACACCAGGTGGGGGGGAAGGACCAAAGAGCTCATCCTGATTTGTCTGGGTTTCACTGGTATGTTGAAGTCATCCTTGAAACACCACTGAATTTTCTTAATTCTGAAGTCTAACAGAGCCTTCATGGCAAGTAAGAGCTGGTCAGTGTCTGCTTCAGGGAGGTAGATACCTGCTGCTGAGAAGTTTCCTGGTAGAACCCAAACACTTGTCATCAGCTTTGTTAGAGCATATCCAATGCTTTCCTGTTTGCAGGTGTCTGGATACTTTGTGAGTGTGTAGGTCTTGGTGCTTCTCCCTTGGATGCATTTCTGTTCATGGCACTGATGCCCTTTGGTGTCTCTGTTTTGAGTCGGGCCCTCTCCTGCTCTTAATCCATGGGATCCTGCTGGTGTGATGTGGGTCTGCTTTATCTGAGAAGTCCAGCAGGTGCAGTGTGTTATCTCAGTGGGTAATAAGCCTACTCTGAGGTGGTTATGATAAACAATTACTGTATTCCACTGAAACTTTTGTATCAGATGAAATTATTTAAAAATCTGTGCCTGCATTTTAAACGCAATTGCCTGTTACTGCCGGATTAAATTCATTGAGCTATTGAATAACCTGGGTTGTCCTATGCTTTCTTGTTTTTTAATGTTTTAATTTTTCTTCAGGGTCTCTCTGTGGATTTCTTGAGGACAGGTTGTTAATATTAAAGGTGTGTTAATGAAACGTGAGCATCCCCGGAGGTTGCTCCCCACTCGAATTGGTGGGAGAGTTAAAATCTAGCGTGTGAAGCTATCGCATTTGTGTTCAGTCTGCTGTGGTCCTTTCCCTATTCTGACTGATTCCCTTGCTTGCTTTTTCTCCTTGGGTCTTTAAACCCCATTCCCTTTGGAGCTGGGATGGCTTAACACCTTGTTAAATGTAAGGATTTGGGAAATGAAACAGTTAAAATGGAGCTCCTGAGAAAGGTGCTGGGATGGTGAAACTTGGAGCAGAGTTGGAACAAACTGGGAAGCGTGGATCCTTGATAGTTTTTAAATTGACTGTCAATAGATGATCAAGTTAATTGGTGTGACAAAAAAGGTCATTACTTAATGGGATGGATTTCCTGGGCTGTGTTGTGTGAATACACCAAGGGTTTTGGCAAAACCTGGCTGTTCATGCATGCAGGGCTTAGATAAATCTTCTTTTTTCAAGAGCATCAGCAGTGCTTATGGATTTTAAAATTACCTGAAGCTTTGCAGCTGATACAGGACTGTCCTCTCCGTGCCTCTGATTTGCAGAATGGGTGCATGTGTTTTCCAGACAAAAGTGGAATTATGCCTGATATTAAGAGAGAACTGATCGAGTGTTTACTGATTTATTATTACTGCAGCCAAGAAGGCTTTTGTGTTCCTTTGGAAATCTTTGTCCCCCTTTTGGCTCTTTTTTTAGAGACTATCTAGTGACAAACTCCAGTGTGCTCCTTGTAGTGCTCATGTGCTGTGCTGTCACCTTTCTGGAAGTGCCATTGCTGCTTTAAAAGGATGACATGTAGAGAGTCCTTCTCTTAATCATGTTGGCCTGGAGGGCCAGGCTAGTTGTAGCCTATTTCTATGCCCTACCAGTCCTACTCACCTGTTTGACTCCTGGCAAAAACCTTGAGAGAGCTTGTAAGATGATGACATGGGGCTTATTGTGACCAAAAAAAGAGGAGGGTCAGGGAGGGCAGGGAGTTGGCAGATGTTCAGGCTGATGTTGAGGGGGCTTAGCCTGCGGTGGTGGGATGGGACCTGTTGCTGTATGGGAGATAAGGTGTGTGCATGAGATGCTGGGACTCGGTTGAGGTTATCTTCAGCACTGGGGTAAGAAGTGTGGCATGGGGTGGAGGATCTGGGGCTTGACTCTGTAATTTCCTGCTTGCCTGGGTATTTTCCCCTGCTGTAAAGGCTCAGGCCCTGCTGTTGGAGAATTCAGGTTGTCACAGAAGGGCAGTCATGCTCCGCAGGTTTGTGTGTGCTTGTGAAGGCACTGTGCCTTGTTGCATAGCAAGGCATCTTGGCAAAGTAAACGAAGATAAAAGGGGAAGAAGAAAGCCAGAGTCTGATCCAATACCAGCTCCTTTGCTGGGTTGTTTAGATCCTCCTTCCCAAGAATGATTTTGTAAACATAATGCTGCCTATTAGCCATGTAAATTACTGTCATTGGTAGCAATTGTTGTGATGGAAAGAGAAGTGCCTTGAAACTCTGCTTTGATTTACCCCTCCTGCCCCCCCCCAGCTTGCTAACCAGTTGTTTATGTCGGAGCTGATTGTGGCTTTTGTCAGAGAAATCAAAATATTGATCAAAATTATTTAGCTCTGTTTTTCCTAGGTCACAATAAACGTGACTTTTGTTTCTTTTCCTTTGTACTCTTTTCTCTGTACTGAAAACAAAGTGAACCTTTCCTCGAGGAGATGAGCCGGGCGTTCCCGAAGTCGAATGTCATCCACTTGAAGAGGGTCCTTGGGAGCAGACTTCATATCTGGAGGCTTTCCTCAAGAGTCTAGCAGCTGAAAATCTGGCTAGCAGCATTACCTCAAGTACTATTGTGGGGTTTTCTTTACGTGCAAAGTGGAGAGAGGAGGAAGTTTCTCCCAGCTGCTGGCAGAGAATAGCTTCCCATTTACTTAACGCTCGTGGCTGCTGCCAGGATTTTCTGTTTAGCAGCAGAGGGAGTTAAGTGCGGGGTGAAAGGCTTCAGTAACACTTCAGCACCCAGGCACGAGGCTGAACCGTCAAATAATTCTTCTCACTCTTTGTTTTTTATACCAGCCAAGGCACTCGGTTGGTTTTGTAGGTTTAAGGCTCGCGAGGTCACGCTGCCTTCTCGTGTCTGTGGGAAGCTGAGGGTGGGTCTTGTTTTGGATGTAACCGTTGGGCTTGAAATGGTGAAAACCCCTTTGTGAGCTGGTTTGATGTCCTCGCTCAGCAATGTGCCTGAATTTACCTAGCTGTGGTTTGTAGGTGGATGTGAGGGCAAGGTATGAGAAGCCTCCCTGGGAGTGTGTGTGCACCCATCACATTTCCTGGTCGCCTCCTGCTCTTTGCTAAGCTGAATACGTGCCGGTCCTTGAGTCTTTCACCTGCTTTCCGACCCTTAATCTCAGCCTTCTGAAGCTAACAGTAGCGTAAGTAAAAGCTGTGCTCTTCTCAGCAGTGAGGTGTTTGCTCAGCAGAGGAAATGTCTTGCTTGCTTTGATTCCTGATGTTCTGGATCTGGACGCTGTGAGTCCCCAGGGGCACCTGTTCCCCCGCAGCTCAGTGCAGAGCCGCCAGCCAGCTTGGTCAGCCGGGGCTGGATGTGGCTTCCCAGATGTGATGGGATCAGAGCCAAGCAGAGGGAAAAGTAAAGAAACCTTCAGCTCTGAGAGTGCCTCTTTGGTGAGCAACCGAGCTGTTGCCAAGGCAGATTTCGGGTGTTGCAGCAGGGCACTTGTACACAGGGAGCCAGAGGAAGAGTTGGGATGGGGCACCTACGTGCAGCTTCCATGTAGCTTTTAAAGAGAGAGGCTGGAATCCATCTAAGCTGGAATCACACCATGTGGTTACACTTGCATAGAAAAATACTGCCTTGGTACAGCAGCTTTCACCAGGTGACATCTCAGCCACATCCTCCATCAGCACTTCGAGTACAGGTGGAGCATATGGAGCTTTGCCCTCTCCCACTCATGCCTCTGCTCTTCTCCATGGCACCTGCACAATGCAGTTTTTATAATAAATCCTTGTGTAAATACCTCCAGCCTCTGCCCAGCTGTGTCCATGAAGCAGCAGTGAGCCTTCAGGAGCAGGAAACCAATAGCAGGACTCCTTGAGCTTTAGGATGGAGATGTTTGGTTCCCTGCTGCCTGACACACTTGAGGGTGGCTTCAGGCAGCTCTTTGTCTGCATCATACTTCTTACTTTGTAAAACAAGGTATTAAAATTCCTGTCTGAGAGGCTGAGCATGGATACCCCAGGGCTGGAGGTGTCCCAGAAGCCTGTAGAGATGGGGAATAGGTTCTGTGCAGAAGATGTCTGTTGTGCCTCACGTCCGTGCTGGAGCACAGTGTGAATACAGAGATGTGTGCATGGTATGTGCAGGTCTGTAAATGAACATTCCTGATTACTTGTTTATGTGTTTTAAAGTTTGTGGGTTTCAAAAGAAAAATGCTGCCCTCACAGAGAATGTTTTCTTCTCACCAGGAACTCGTTAGACTGGAAATTTCACAGCATTAGTTTTGGTGGCATTTCCTAAGCTGAACTAATTGTGTATTTTGGAACGGGGAAGACAAGGTGTGGATGTGTGTTTTTTATGTAGATTTCATTAAAAATGTGACTTGGATTATCCTGCTAGCTATCTGAGCCACGTGAAGGGCTCTGCTGGAAAATGCAAGTGATTATCGGCTGGTGACTAACGAATAATCCTGGGCTAATACGGGGTAGGCTCAATTAATGTTAATCCCTGCTCAGCAGCAGTAAAAGTTGGATAAAGTCAGGGAGGTTTTGCAAGGCTGTTACTGACCTGAACATGAGTGATCACACAGCATTCCCTAAAATGAAACCACTTCCTTGGAAGAGGCATCGTTCTCATCGTTTCCTTCTCACGCTGGAAAAGCTGTTCAAAATGGCTCAAAATTGCCTGGTTAGGAAGATGAGGATTTCACTCCTGCTGATGTTATGTGCTGAGACACCCAGGACCTCATTAAAAGAGGAGCAGCAGTAATTAGTCTAGCTTAAATGGAAATAAATCTGGTTTTAGTAATAAATGAGGATGTATTCCTTGATCCAGAGTGGCCACCATCTGCAGTGTTCATCCTGCAGTCTGGTGCACAGAGGCAAAACCTCTCCTCGCGGTGGAGAAAAATGGGTGATTTGGGTGTTTTTGCTGAAGTCCAGGTGTTGTTTTTAGATGTGTTTTGGCAGGATAAGCAGAAGCCCAGAGACAGCAAGGAGGAGCATCACATCTGAGCCTGGACCCCGTTGGTCCAGGAGGGCCCCAGAGAGGTGTGATGGTCCCCACAGGCGTTCTGCTGCTTGGATACTGTAGCGTTGAAAGCGTGTCCTTCACCGTTTGGAAGCAGACCCAGTCCTTTCACTGCTTTGTCCTCAAACTGTCAGGTTTCAGCTGTCTGCAGCTTTGGAAAAAGGAAAGATTTACGTGCTCTGAAGAGAAGCTTGTGCTGACAGCAGGTAAATGCACTGTAGATGTTGGGAAGTTAAACAGCCAAGTAGGTGTGAGGGATTTGGGAACAGAGGCTATGAAATGTATTTTCCTCCTTTTGTTATGGTAGAAGTAAGTTTAAATTTGGAAGTGGGATGGCAAATTCGCACCTGTTCTGACCCTCGCTCCTAACCAGCCTCAAAAGGTGGTACTTTTTGGAACTCCTGGTTTTCCTCTGCCTCCGAGAGCATCCCAGCAGCCATGGATGTGGGGGGTTACCTTGCTGTTTCTCCTAATGCAACCTCTGAGCTGTAAGAGCTCACTGTGCATTTTCCATAACTGAGTTTCCAGATCACAATCAGATACTGGGTTTTAAAACTGGACTAGATGAGAAGTTACGCCAGGAGGATGCAAAGTCCTGAGATGGTCAAGTCTTTGGTAAGATCCTTGCATTGTCAGGCTGTAGGTGCTCCTTTGACTGAAGTTTAGCATCTCCTGCTGTGTTATTTCCAATGTCTCCTTCTCAAACCTACCCTCTTATCTCCTGTTGTCCAGGTAAGGCCAGTTGGTTAGCTGTGTTGATAATACACCTTTGTGGGTTAAGTGATAGCAAAAAGGAGCAGAAGGTGGCTAGATAAAGCCAGGGCTGGTCCACACCCGCTGCGGGAGTTGGTGTCAGACCCTGCAGCCAGGCAGTGAAGCACGGGTGGGATTTGTGACTTCCTGGAGGCCACGCAGTGGCCGGTGACAAAGCGGTGCCTGGACAGAGTCTGGTGCTTTGTCTGCACTGCCCACGCTGTCTGTTCTCTGCAAGATCAACTCTGGGCCTGAGCCCCCTCACCTGTCTCCTGTGTTCCCGTGCTGTGTGGGTGCCGTGTGTGCTCTGCTGTCCTTGTGTCTTGGGGTGTCTTGGGGTCACCTCTCTTGGGGTGGTGCAGGCTTGTGGTGACAGTCATCTGCAGTGAGCTGCTAAAACACTTTCCCCGTCAGTTTTCTTTGTTGCTGTGCTGAATTGTCCTCTCTCCCCCTGTGTGCCAGCTCATTATTTCTCATTAATTCCTGGTTTGTGCAATTACCTGGGAAATGCAGGATTGCTGGCAGGAGTTTGATGAGCCTGGCTTCTCCTTTCAGGGGTAGGTGACTTTGTAACGATGCAGCGGGGCAGAGTTGGGTCTTGGTTTCTTGCACACCCAGGCCTTGCTGGGGTTCTGCAGGACGGGTGGGCTGGTTTGGGGAGAACTGGAAAGCACGAGGAGCAGAGAGAGGGGCAACGTGTCCAGGTTCCTCGGGCACATGGTGGGACTGAGACCAGAGCTGTTCTGGACACTTTGCATTTGCTTGGTGTTGTGGTACTTTACTGAAGAGACGCTCCAGACTTCAACCCCAGCCTATCAAGAAAATGTGAGCAAACAAGGGAGGCTCTTTGCTTAACTTTAAAAAAGAGAACCATTGAATAAATAGTTCTCAATGCCTGCCAGGGGATTTTGCTTGTCATGAATGCTTTTAGCTCAGCCTGAGGAGCACACATGCCTTGGGATGTGTGTCAGAGCACTGTCACTCCTGCTAAAGGGTTCTTTGCCCTTTGTCTTTGCAGACAGTGTTTCAGGTAAGAACAGAGATGTGATCTGGTCTCTTTTTTGTGAGGAGAAAGCAAGCAACAAGATAAGAGGATAGTCACTGATTAAAACATTTTCTCTGCTTGTAGCTTGTGTTTTACTGGCAGATGTGCCACTGATTCCCCCATACGAATGCTTCTTTCTTAAGGGTCATATTCATACGTGAACTTGTCAGCAGCTAGGAAGGACTTCTTGATGGAAGCTGGACTAAGCTGTTCCAGGGGTGGTTGCACAGTTAGAGTTCAGGCTGTTGGTGGAGAAGGGGCTCCACCTGCTCTCCTCCTCCCGTTTTTATTTTCAGGTGAATGCAGAATCTCATTACCAGCAGCAGTGACAGGGCTTTGATTTCTGGCCTAATTATCTTATTTGTGTTGCGAGTAGCAGTGAAATCCATGTGCTGTCAGGGAGACTTAGCTATTGTGCCAGTTGTACAGGTGTGGGAGAAAAAGGCCTCGTGTGGAGGGTTTGTGTGTGAGGGTGCAGGCTGGCTGGGGCTACCTGAGCATTCCCTGGCTGTGCAGGTGCTGTGGGATTTCCTGCAGGACTCAGAGGGGGTGAATGATGTGCAAGTGAGAAGCTGCCAGGTTCTGGGCTCCATCCGTGGCCATGCAGATGCCTTCCTTGGGTAATGCTTGTGAAGGTCCAGCTTTCAAAGTTGAGTTCTTTCTTCATCAGGACTGTAAAAGCAGATTAAAGATGTGTAGAATCTGCCATTTGGCTAAAAACATCTACTGCCCTTGGGGAAGATTCAGGCCTGTCTTCTCTCTGTGTGTGTGTCTTTCTAATGGCTTCCTTGGCAGCAAGTTTTAGGGATCTTCACCTAATTACCAACAGTCTTACGTATGGAGGGTTTTGTCAAGCTTGATTTTTCCCTCTTTTCTATTCAGCTCACTTCTACCAGGAGACAGATGTAGTGCAAACCTATAACCTTGAGAAAGGCAGTGGCAGATGTTCCCAGAAGAACGCAGCTGTAGCCCTCTTTGGGAAGCTGAAGCAGGATCCTGGAGCCTCGGGGGCAGCTCCATCCTTGCTTTGGATGTAGATGTGTCTCTTCTCTGCCAAGGTGAGCCAAAGTGAGGTGACAGTGGGGACTAAGCTGTGTCTTTCCTTAGGTTTTTCCCTTGGACTTGGATAGAAGATACTGGGTGCTTCACAGAGGTCTTCTGTGAACACGGGTGTCCAGCTGCTGCTGTTACCCCTTTCTCTGCAGAGGGGCTGATTTGGTTGTTTCTTGGTTTTTTGGCTATGGCATGGAGCAGCAAAGGTGGTGGATCAAATGTAGCAAGTTTTGGTGGTATTTTGTGTGAGGGCTGTGACAGTCATGTGTTTGCACATCATTTCCAAGACTTACAGAGACAAGGAATCTTCTGCTATTTGAATGAAACGGGTCAAACTATTATTAACTCTAGCTATTTCTATCCTGAAGCTTTAGCAAAGTGTTGCCACATCTCTTGTGTAGGCAAGGAGCTTTTGAGGCAGATACAGTCTAAGCAAGAAGGCAAAGAAGGAGGAGTGCGGGAATATTTGATGCCTTGATCATCAGTTAAAGGCAGAGGGATGAGAAAGATCTTTGATGATTAAGTTCTTTGATCTTTAAGGTGATGAAAAATTCAGCAACACTAGAATGTACTCGGTCCTGGCACAGTTCCTTGGGTCTTCTTCGGGCCAGTATCTCTCTGCTGCCCTTTCCTTATGGGAACAGGCATGACCACAGCCTGAAAGCATCAAGGGTAGCAGCTTGTTTTTCAGCTGCTACAGGTGGCTGGTCACCGAGGAGTTTAAGAGCTCTTTTCTCTGGTCTTTTATCTTAGAAGGTGTTGTATGAATTCAAAGTCATCTTGCAAGTTTATGTGCGGCTGTGGCTGGGTGCAAGGCAATCAGTCAGGTCCTGTGGCAGGCTGACCTGGGCCCAAAA
The DNA here is from genome assembly GCA_013398125.1 of Aegotheles bennettii. Lineage (NCBI taxonomy): Eukaryota > Metazoa > Chordata > Aves > Caprimulgiformes > Aegothelidae > Aegotheles > Aegotheles bennettii. The sequence continues at coordinate 1,332,030 of VZRW01007566.1, read as the reverse complement.
GCTTGGCAAAATGCTGGTTCCCCCTTGCATGGCTTGAGGGCTCTGTGAACCCTTCCAATACTGCTTTGTAGGTGAAGCCAACCAGTCTCTACAGGGCTACTGCTTACTCCAAATACTCCCTGTGGCTTGCATAGCCAGAACACTGGTTGCTGAATAAAACAAGTGTGCAAAGTCAAGTAATCCTTGTACATCTTGAGTATTGCTTTCCCTTTCTGTGGTTCCAGATAGCAGCTGGGAGAAAGTTAGTTTGGAAAACAAAGCTGTTAGGAGCCGTTTGTTTAGACATAAGGCAAAATGGAAGTGGAAAACATAATCTGTCTGTTCCTTTCAGCCTCCCACCTTCTTTTTGTTTAAAATGTCCACATGCCATTTACTTTCAATAAACAAAAGATGTTTCTTATAAGCTGGTATTTACTGGTAGGGGAGTGTGATTTATTACAGAAAACTCTGCTCGTGCCTGTGTTTTCAAACGGGAGCAAGAGTTCATAATTTGATAGATCTTTCAAGAATAGATTTCCTAAAGCAAACAGTGAGGAACTGTTAAATTATAGCTGTGTAAAACAGCAGTGTGATAGCATGATTGCTCATTACTAATGGCTTTATTATTCTGTAACAAATAGGAGTGGTTTGGGCTGGTGGGAGATAACGTGCCTTTCCTGAGATAGCTTTGGAGCTGATTCAGAGGAGCAGCCAATTTTAGATTCTTGGGCAACTTCTTTTCCTCATAATGAAGGAGATAAGGACTCTTTCTTCCAGGATCATGCAGGGAGGAGCAGCTTACAGAAAAGCAATGTCTGTTTTTTCTCTACAGTCTGAGAGCCACCAAAGTCTCACACTGTTGGTCTCGGCTTCCCCAGCATGTGCCTGGGATGTCCCTGTGACCTGGCTTCTTTCCACAGCTGCTTACATGGAGCTTAAGCAAGTTGAGGTGCCAGTTGTGCCACTGTCTTCTGTGTGTCTGTCACCTTCAGGTGTTGGTGGCTCCGTGTTGTGCTGACCTGGCTGTGAATGAAGCTCTGAAAGTAGTGATGGTTTGAGGAAGGTCTGTGCCCCCTTGAGCAGCTGTGCCAGCCATTACCTCCTGGGATGTGCCAGGCAGTTTGTTTTTGCAGGTAGTGAGAGGCACAAGAGTACAGGTGGTCTCTGCTTGAGCCCCTGCTTCCTCTGGTCTTGCATTTACCATGTGTCTGAAGATGCCTGCCTGGAGTCTGGGCGGGATCTCTAACATGTACATGCACGGTGCCCTGGCCCTCCTCCAGCTCAAAGTCATTGCAGTGACCTCTGTGGAGACATGTATGTTGAAAGGGACTTGATCTCCTGTGTTTCTTGGTTTCTTTCTCCTGATTCTCCACTTTTATATGATATATTGGGCTCATTTCTGGCAGCCTTGCACGTGTGCATGCTGGAAAACCTTGTACCAGCTTAGCTGAGCTCTTGGAAGAAATTGTCTTTGCAAAGAGAGCTGCGGCTTGTAATGAAATAGCTTTGCAGTTGCATACTTTCAGTGCTGTAGTGTGTCTGTGCTGGCTTTCAGGTTGTTCCTGGGCTAAAAATATGGCCCATTAAGACTTGTGGAACAGGATGTAACCATATTTTAAAGATACTTTATTCCTTACGTGTTACTGCCAAGTGATTTAACTGGTACTGCGTTTGGAGACCTACTTTGTAAGATCTGAAGTGTAAGCTGAGAAGGGAATCATAGAATCATAGAATCATTATGGTTGGAAGGGACCTCCAGGGTCATCAATCCAGCCTTTATCCCATCATATTCCGAACCATTAGACCATCAGACCATGGCCTCAAGTGCCTCATCAACCCGTTTGTTGAACACCCCCAGGGACGGGGACTCCACCACCTCCCTGGGCAGCCCATTCCAGTGCCCAACCACCCTCCCAGTAAAGAATCAAGTGTGTGTGTGTGTGATGGTGAGGACGTGGTGCTGCCTGGGATGGCAGGGAGCTGGGAGGCAGGACTCGGGAGCTGCACTGGTGTTGGGGCTGCTGGACCAGCTATTTCCATTACTGATCTTCCCTGCCTCGAGATGACAAGATTCAGAAATGCACAGAGAACATTAGCATTAGGAGTTTTACCACCTACTTCATTTGAAGCTAGATGCGCTTGAGATGCCTTAAACAAATGGACAGTGGCCTTTCTTCTCCCCGGGGACAGCTTTTACATGGATGGGAAGCTACAGATGGGGCCCAAGGCAGAAATGCAAATAGGCAGGGCTGTGATACGAAGCATTTGGCAACGTCGCAGGCTTAAAACCTCCCTCCCCATGGCTGCTTGATCCTGTTCTCTCGGCTGTGCTGACACAGCTGCTCGTGGGCTTCGCTGTGAACTGCACAAGTGGAGCTTTGGCCTCAAAACTGTGAGATTAGGGCTTGTGCTGTGAAGTTGGCCAAGCCCAGGCCATCCCAGGGCTGCTTGCAAGAGGCCCTCCAAGGTGAACTGGCCCCAAAGTGAGTGCCACGATTGCAGCTTTGCAGAGAAGCGCAGTAGTGAGAGCAAACAGCTAATTAGTTTTTCTAACCCTCTTTTGTTTGCTTTTGAAGACACCAGCCCCTTGCCTGGCTCCCCTTGGGTGCCATGACAATGTCAGTGCCAGCGTGTGAAGCTCGTGTTACGCGGGGAGAGTTCAGGCAGGTTTGGTTTCAGCAGAGGTCTGGTCCCCGAGCTGTTCCAGCACTTCTCTGACAACAGGCAGTTGGTGTCAGAACAGGTTTGGCCTCGAGACTGGGAACAAAACAGTTTTGAGGGGCAGATCTCCCGCGGGAATGAGTTCAGTGGTGGGCTGACTGGTTTTTTGTAGATGGAAGGGTCAGATCTGTTGCCTGGGTTATGTGGAAAGGTTTTGTTCTGGAACAGCCTGCTCCTGACCAGCTCCCATCTCTGCTGAGCTGCCAGGCACTGGTCTGAGCAGTTTTTCCTACATTTTTCTCACCAGTGAGTGTTGGAGAGGTCGCTTTCTGGTTGAGTGTATTCATTTAAGGCTGGGAAGTTTTGAGTTCAGATCAGCAGCTTCAGCAGATTTAAAAGACCCCTGGTTTTGAGCCTGCCCTACTTGGAGTTTGGTTTTAATCACAAGTTTTAACAAATTGAGTCTATTGAAAACATTCTCAGTGAAACAGCCTCTTTTTTTTAAACTCAGAAGCTGTTAACTGTCTTCAGGAAACAATATTTTAATTGAAGCCATGATAAAAGGAGAGCGGCAGTGGTTGTTGTAAAGCTTAATTTATTAAACAGCCTTGGTTTTAATGCAAGAAAAATCTGTAAGGAAAGAAAGAAGCAATGAGCTTTAAAACTGTCAAAATAAAACCTACAACTTTGAAGTCTTAAAATACTTTGGGAAATACTGAATGTTTTTGACTGGTTATATGGAACAGCTGAACTGACTTAACTGGAACAAAATTAGAGGAACAAAGAGGTTTTGTTTCCACAGTATATTCTTTGCCCTTTGACAGCACTGTCTGGCTCACACTCTGAGCTCGATACCCAGAGCAGGTCACTGTCAGCTTCCACCCTTTGGTTTGACTTTCCACATAACAGCAGCAACGTGCTTATGGAAGAGCAGAAATTACAGTGAGATCTGGGGGCAAGAGCAGAACTTGGACCTCGTGTAATTGTTGTGTTGCTTCTCTGAAAGGGTGCTGAGCTGGAGGATACCCCAGGCTAGGAGGGCTTTCCCTGGCTGGTGGCTGATGTTGCATTCTACACAGTTGGACCTTCTCAACGTGGACTCAAAGTAATAGACTTGCCTTCCATGGGAGGTGCTCTGCAAGTCTCCCACTGAACACTTCCCATGTACACAGCAGCTTTTAGCAGCGAAATGGTGAGGTGATTTCTGTGCACATGGAGTATCCTTAGCTTGGTGGCTGGCACACCAGCTCTGTGCTCTGTTCTTCTGTAGCCTATTTGCATGAAAACAGGCTCTCTGTGAAGTCTGTCTTCTGCTGGGGAAGGACAGACAGCAGGAGGAGATGAGCAGCTGAGAAACAGAGCTCTTGTTTTCATGTAAATCTCCTATAAAGAACAAAGGAGGGCGAGAAGCATGCTCAGAGGTGGGATCTGCAAGCAGAAAGGCTCCGGGTTTGTCTTCCATGAAGCGGCATCAGGTCCATGTGAATGTAATTTTTACACTGTCAGATGCTGCTTTTGTTTTGATCTTCTCGAGGGCTGAATCCTCCTCTCTGTCTGTGGGAATTTTGCCGCTGACACCAGAATTAGGACTTTTGGGGTCTGCTGCTGAAGTGATGTGAGTTGTCTGTTCTTCCCACGTCCCAGCTTGCAGAGGAGGTAGGATGCAAAATAACACAAAAGTTGCCTTGTCTGCCCTCGTGGTGTATCCACTGGGGCTGGCTCTGGGGATCCTGGGGCATATTTCACTGTCTGATTGCTTTCCAGTGCACTGGAGAGCACTTATTTCTCTTTCCTTGGCACCTGAAGGTGATGGGAAGGTGTCAAGGGAAGGGAAGCCCTGCATCCCAGCTAAGACCTCTAGCAAAGCAGTGTCGTGAACAGCAGCCTCAGTTGCCTTCTTGCAGCACTGCCAAGCTTGAAGGTCTTTGAGAGGAGGTGGGACTGGAGACAGGGACAGCCCTGTGAGGTACTTGAATTGATAGGGCACTGGATGAGCTTTAAGATCCCTTCCAGCCCAAACCAGTCTGGGGTTCTGATTCTAAATGTGATTCTCCCTTGTCCATCACTGCCCCGAGCAAGGCAAAAGCCTCTGCTCATCACCATTCCTGTACTTTTGACCTACAGGTACTGGGGTCATTGCAAGCCAGTGCACTGCCTGAGCAGATGCACACTGAGTTTAGTAGCTTGCCTGGAAATAAGTATCAGCAAGATGTCAGAGAGGCTCATTACTAGATCTCATTAATTCTGTGGAATAACCTGTAGAGAATACATTAATATTCTTATTCTGTTGATATATATTAACATATATAATAGTTGTATAATTGTTACTGGTAATTATGAGAATAATAAGCTCATTCTCATAAACAATAGTCAAAATGGATGCTCAGGAGTCCCCGTAGGTGCACTTAAATCACAGCTGGTGTGTGTACAGCATGGTGGGAAGTGCCTGGGTTCTGCCTGGGGATAGCGTGAGCCTGGAGGCTGATCTCACAGGTACAGCTGACACGTTTGTCTGTCCTGGCTGGTCAGGTCAGGCAGTTTGGGTCAGGAAGTTCCTATAGTTTTAGCTGGAAATTGCCATTCCCTCCCCTGGCGTTCTCAGCAGAAGCACAGTGATTTGGTGTGTGCCTGCTCCTCTGCCATTGCAGTGGTGCAGAAGTAGAAGGACGTTGCTGAAGTTGCTGCAGCCTGAGGTGTGGGTTTGGAGGAGCCTGTTCTGCTTTGCCTTGCAGGGACATCACCATCAGTGAGAGTCTTATCTGGGGGTGTCCTTTCTGCAAGCACCCTAACTCCAGACCACTGCCCTAGGTGAGATAAAGCTCTTGGGTGTGCACGTTACGTTTGCATATATAGTTGTTACCCCGCTAGGCTAAATCTTGCTATTAGTTAGAAAACCAGGGGGTGCCCTGATTTCTAGATCATTAAAAGAACTCTAAGACACACTGAGCTCAGAAGGTTCTGTGTTAAAATGCATTATGTTGTTTTCTGAACTACAAAAACTGCTAACAAGCACATGGAGACCCACAGTGGTTACAATACAAGGCTTGGCTCAAAGGGTGCAGCTCTTCTTGGTTTATTGGAGAATAATACCCTGTGGCATAACCTGAGAGCCAGGTACAGGGTGACAAACCAGCATGGCTATGGCCAGGAAGGAACATTCAGGATTGTCCAAAGACAGATTAACTTCTGCTGATGCAAACTGTCAACCACTGCGTTGCAATAAAGAGCAGGAATAACTCAATGTGAAATGCTGACTGATAAAGGGGACTCATCTAAAGGGCTTTGTGTTGCAAGGTTTCATGAAAATGGTTTTGAAATGTTCTGCCTTTGCCTTGCAGGGAGGCCACTTCTGCCAGCTGGCAGGTGCTCTCAGTCGTGCATCATCCAGGACATGTCCAGGGTGGAGAGTGTGTGCTGGAACATCCCGTCTGTCTCACAGGGGTCAAAGCAGGATTGTTCCCAGTAGTGCCTTTAAAAAAAAAAAAAAAGAAATGAATTAAAAAGGCTTTGTCCAGTGCAGGTATAAAAGTCTCCTGGCTGGTTTTCAGTCTCTTTTTTTTTTTCTGAGCAGCAGTTCCAAATCACTGCCTCTCCTGGCGGGGGAACGGCTCTCTCAGATATATCTTAGGGTTCCTGGTCTGTAGGATCAATGCAGGTTGCATTCAGTGAATGTCTCTTTCATTAAGTTCATATAACACAATATAAAGGACATTTTTCTTCCTTTCTAGTGTGACCCCATCACTCTGTGTTGTAGTTACCTTGCATCTGATGCCCAGTGTTACAGTTCTGTTTCCTTTATGAATTGTTCTTTCTGCTGCTTCCATTGTTACCCTTGCCTGGTGTGGGTTTTTGTAGGTTTTGTGTTTTGTTTGGTGGTGGTTTTTCTTTTTTAATAACCTGCATTGAAGTTACACGCTCTCTGCAGCAAGCATTTGAGCTTGAATTCATTTTGTGTTTGTGAAGCATCCAGTGCAGTTGATCTTCAAGCAAGACCACCCCAAGCAAAATAATGCAGCTTATCCTACTAAAGCTTAGAGGTCCTGATTTCCCTGGGTGTTTTGCCAAGATCCTGCTGGGCCAGGTCCAGAAGGTGAATTCAGACACCACCCAGCTTCTCCAGAACTTTTGTTTCCAGCTTCAATCCTTGCATCCTCTTCCCTTGGTCTAATTAAAACCCGCTGTAAGGGACGCTGTGAAGCCAGCTGCCGTGCTTTGGCAGGTAGCGAGCGCGGGGCGGTGAAACCTCCAGCTAATCCATCCATGCTATGAAGTCATAAGAATCTTGTTAATTTTTAAAAAGCCCTTGATGCCCACTAATCCAAATCAATTTTCATTTCTTTCATAAAGTCATGCTTCCATTTAGGCTTCAGCTAAGAATTACAGCTAATTTGTTCGATTTTATAACTATAATTGAAAAAGTGATTTTAATGTCCTGGCAACCATATTCCCTTTCTTTGGTTGTTAATGAAAGAATCCATTAAAGTTAAATGATTTGGGCACGGATTCAAGTTGAATCGCCTGAATATTCTAGGGGAGTGTTTCTGACCATCTGCTGCTCTGTCATTGGTGTTTGTGTTGCAAATAGGACTGAGAGAAGGACTTCACAGGTCTTGTTCGAGCCATTAAGTGTAAAATATCATTTTAATTTTTTGATCTTGGTGTAAATAGTGGAAATGCTCGGGAGGGTTGGGACTGCTCTGGTCTGTGGTGTCCTGCGCTGATAAATATCACTGCTGAGCTGTGTCTCCACGTCCTCTCCAGGCTCTCGTGGCTGTTTGTATTGATTACAGTGCATCAGTCAGTGGTGTGTTGTAAGTTCCTTCCAGTGACAGGCAAGACAACTGGAAGTGGAGCCTGTGAAGAGGAAAGTCCGTGTGCTGGAGAAGTGTTTCGTGTTTCTCCTGCTGCCCTGAGTCACACCCGATGTTTCTGTCTGCTTGCGAGTGGAGCAGCGTGTCCTGGCGTGGGGCTGGGGAGTGCGAGCAGAGACAACCAATAACTTAGAGCAGCTGTTGTCATCACCTTCCCTCTCTGCCTGTGGCTGTGGTGGGTGATTCAGGGCTGTTGGGCCAAGCTGATGCTTGGAAGCTCAGCCTCCTCGTCTACACAAGCAAGGGCAGCGTCAGCAGACTCGCACCCTCCTTTGCCTGTAACACTCTTGTCCTCTTCCCTTTGCTGCCAAGCTTTTCAGCTGCCCTTGGTGACACAGGACAGGATTGACCTGCTGGGAAGCAAAATGGGCAATGGTACTGGCTCCTGCCAGGTTTGAGCCGTGCCTTGGAGGTGGATGAGTCTCTGGGTCCTCCGTTAAAGCTGGAAGCCTGTCCAGCTTGTTGAGGATAGCTCAGGCAGCCATCCCTGTGTTGCGACCTCGGGCTGCCTATGGCAGGGTTGCTGTTTACCCACTCAGCCAGGGTGGCTCTCCATCCCCCCTTCAACAGCCTGGCAATGTGGGGAAAAAGAAATAAATTAAATTACAGACGGTGTCTTTCTTTGTCAATGACAAAGTGCAGCCCAAGTTTCTGGAGTCGTTTAAATCGGGGAGGAGCAGGGAATGCTCTGTTGGTTTGCTCCAGAGCTTTATGTTGCATTTTGCATCTAAAAGTTTGAGTTGCAAAGACTGAAGAGCTGTCTGGTAGAGAGGATGGGGTTTATTTGCTGATTTCAGACCTGCAGTAGGGACACTGTTCCATTCCTCTGTGCATTGACTTTTCTCAAGGTTTGACATCGGGTCTGATGCTAATTTTGTTTTTCCTCTGTAGGATGATGAGAAATCACCAGATGAAACATTTGCTGTTGGAGCTGAACATTATTCACCTTGATGTTTTTATACTTGTATTTTTGGAATATACAAAGCTACTAACTGAGGGCAACAGAGCTACAAACTACTCAGAGTTTTAACTGTAGCCCGTAGGTTGAGAATCCCTGTGTATTTTATTTGTCAATACAAGTTTCTAGTGAAGTGACTATTCTCAAGGGACATCATACTGAAACTTGTATCACGTTGCATACTTTTCTCTTTCTCAGCCATGGAGAGATGAAAGTATATCCTAAAAATATGCTAAATATAGTTCAAGTGCAAAAATAGGTGATGTAACAGGAGATGGAGTTTGAGACTCTCCTGTATTTGCACATCAAACGTGTATGTGATGCATGAAGTAAAATCAAGAACTTCTGTGTCTAACAAAAGCAAAGTGACTGGGTTTCCTTCCCAACACCAGTGAGAGCTGCAGGAAGTTGTTATGTGTTTCAGTGTTGTCTGTGAAATCGTGCAAATCCAAGCCAGGCATTTCAGCATGATGGGGTTCTTGAAAATGGCAAATCTCAGGCTTATTCAGCTCAGACCTGCTGCTCAGCAGCAAAATTGCAGTCACCGCGGCAAATGGGCCTTCTAATGTTAACACCAGCAGATAACAAAAATAGCATTTAATAACTTTCATTAGAGTTAGTGTTTCTAGGGCTTCGGGGCTTTGCTCTTTCAAATCATTTACATAATTTGCAGGTACAAGCTGCTGTGCCAGACTGTCCATCTGATTCTCTCTCTGATCAGAGCATATTAATGCACTTGTTTGATGGTTTGTTACCGATAATTACCTTGGATTGCATTAGGAGCATTTCCAACATTGCAGCTGGGCTGTATTTTTCACTAAGTGTATTTCAGGGCCCAATTACAGGACTCTGATGTGTTATTGTTCCAGTGTGCTTGTTGGAGCTTGTAATTTTAATATGCCTCTGCACTGTAAATTTATGAATGCAAACCCAAGGCTCTGGCTTGAGTTCCCCATCCATCCCATGTTTGCAGCAGCTTCTGCAGACAGCATCTCAGCTCTTCCTCCTTGGCTTTTTAAGAAGGGAAAGGTGACAGCTAGGAGGTGGAGGCTTCTTCAGAGAAGGAAGAGCAGAGCCTGAAGTTTGGTGGTGGAGCAGGTGGGGAAGGGACAGAAACAGCACTTTAAATAAACCTCCTTCAATGCAAGGGTTGCTGATATTACTGCACAAGGGCACAGCCCTCCCTGGTCTGCTCTCAGGAATGCAGGACAACCTGGGGAGAAGACCTAAAAACAAGTCTAGATTTTGGGCTGCTCCAGACTTCAGCTGCTGTTTCAGGAGCCTTTTTGGGGTCAGAGAGGAGAAAACACAGAGGCTTATCCTTCGTAAAGATCAAGCCCTTTACCGTTGACAATTCAACACAATTAATAAATTATTACTGCTATTGATTTATTTCATCTTTCTGGACCGTTTGTTTGCAGGAAATACACCAGGATGACAAACATCTCAGTGAAACTGAACTCGGTCCTGAGGGCTCATTTGTGTTTACCCCTGTCTGGTCAGCACCAGCTGTAGATACGGATGAGATGCTCGGGGAGACTTGGTGCTTGTGCAGAAGCATGGGAGCATTTAGTCCTGCCTAGAAATCAGTCAGTGCTTTCCTGGGTTGGAGTCTCCAGGGTTACATCAGCCATGGGTTGGTGGTTCTGATGGCCTTGGCTGGCTGAAATGAGCAGCTGCAGGTGGCTGCAGCGTTAGGAGCATCAGGAGTGTCTTTAGACTTTGGTGGAGACCTTTTCAGCTGCTTTATTTCCTTGATGCCTGGTATGTTATATTTATACACAAAGATACTCATTTACCCAGGGCTTTGGCAGCCTTTGCTTTTATCTAAGTGAGTCTAGTTGTTAACCTACTTACCTTAATTACAGCTTTAGATAACATCAAGCTTTTCAGATACGGTCTGTAAACAGTGCTGTGGCATTGCATGTGTTATAGATAACATTTCTTTCATGCCATCCCTTCTGCTCTCTTGTTTTTAGCTGGGGTTTGAGCAGAACAAAGACAAGAGGCTCTTGCCCATCATCGTTCTTCAGGGAGAGCTGCATTTGGAGCATGTGACAACAAATCAATAAATTATGATTAATTTAACTTTTAAATGGAAGGGCTTTCTATGCATATGAAAATATGATAATGGACCACTGTGGAGTGAGTGGCTTGGATCAATGTTCCAGAGCCACAAAAGCCTCGTAACTATTTGTTGGATGTGAAGATCTTTAAGTGAAGTAGAGGCTATAGGAAGAGGGTATTTCTGTGTTGGCAGCAGCTTGCTCCACTGGTCTTGTTGCAGTAACTGGGCTCCCTTTTGACCTTCCCAGGGATGTGCAGCTCACCTGCTTGGGCAGATGCAGTTGGTAGAGCTCAAGTATGTTTGTTTCCATGTAAACCTGGCCCAGAAGAGTGTTTGGACTGTGACTCTCCTAAAGCTTTAGAGCAATGCATGTCACCTTGAGAGCATATTACAAAGTGTTTCTGTCTAAAATGCAGTTCTCAAGCTGTGTAGCTGTTGAGTCTCTTGCTGTACACCGTGCTGGTCCGGCATCCAGCTGCTCCTGAAAGGCTGGGATCTGCTTAGTGACAGGGGATGATCTGAAAGTCCCTTGCTGCCAGCTGGATGAATATTCCTACAGCAGTAGGAGATGCTGCATTATTAAATAAACCATCTAGCTTGCATATATGCAGGATTAGGAGAAGGCATGTTTCCCACTGGTGCTCACTGCTCAGTGCTGGAGCTGCTCTGCTGTGTGTGGATATCAAGTGTTAATAGAATGGTCTTTCCAGCAACCCTGGAGATAGTTTTAGGAGCCTTCTGCTTCAGAGAGGCTAAATGGAGACTGAAGGTGTAACTTTCTTGTTCTTAGCTTGTTTGTGTTGCTGTTGTAAGGTGGAAATTTCCAGTAACATCTGGTAACCAGGAGGGGAATGTAGGGATCTTGACCCCTTCATCTCACAGGCCTCATTGAGCAGAAGACCACAGGCAGAATGGAAGAATATTTTTCTGTTGTACTGTGCTGTGGGGAGGCCGAAGACCTGATGCACATTGATACTTTCGTGCCTAGCTCCTCTTTCAGCCTCCTGTTCTGTAGAGATCGTGGAAGTTGAGTGCCCCGACCCCAGAGCTCCTCTGGTTCTGCTTTCAGTGCTGATGTTGCTGAGCACCCAGATTGCAAGCTTCATCAGAGACCTCCAGCCAGATTTCTTTCTGGGTCACCACTTGCCAAGTGCAGTTGCCCTAAAAACAGGCTGAGACCAAGCTATTGACTTTAATTGTCAATGCATAAAGTTTCCAGGAAGAAAGAGGGCTTTGTGGTGCTTTAATGAGGGCACACTGAAGTATAGCCACTCTTTGAATTAGACAATGAGAACATAAAGGTTTCTACAGCTCTAAGAGCTTCTGAAGAACATCAGCAGAAGGTTACATTGAGCAGAACAATGGCACGGTAGTTGGCTTGCTGAGAGGTAGGAAAACCCTTTGGAAGTCGTTAACTCCAGTTTTTCTTCAGTCCTGTTCACTCCTGATTAAATGAGATTAATTGTACTGTTGAGTTCTCGAGTCCAGCATCCAAAATAAATACATAAATTAAGACAGGCGACAGTGCAGAGGCTCCACTGCAGTTTGAATTCCTGCCACCTCCTGTGGGATGTGGAGTGGAGAGAGGAGCCCTTTCCTCCCACCGCCCGATACCCTGCAGAACACACACGATGACTGACTGCTCTGCTTGCCTCATCTGAGCCACTTTCCTTGCTCCTGGGAAGGTTTTCTTTGGCTGGAGCTCTGCAAGGTGCACAAGCCAGTTCCAAAGTGCCAGATGTGTGTGGAATAGGAAAGGCGCTGGCCGGGCTCCAGGTGGTGGGACCTGCAGCACAACAGCAGCTCCCCAGGAAAATCTCCGGCTGCCAAGAACTAGAAGTGATGTCAGCCCTGGAAGTGTGTCAGATTGGAAACCTTTGTACTTTGTTCTCTGTGAAGTATTAATCTCCCAAGGCCTGTGCTGTAATGGGTCCTGTCTGGCTCGGTGCAACTTCTGTTTGTTTTGGGCTGGAAGTGTTAGAGGGTTTTGCGTGAAGGCACTGGAAGCTGTTGGTGGTTTAGCTGCTTTGGGTTGGGTCCCGTCCTTGAGTTGTTCCTGACTCCTCACTCTGCTGAGATTGGCCTGCCCTGCCTTGAAGTGAAGGTCCAAGTCTAGTAATTGCTGGCTCAGGTGTTTGTAGGGATGGGCTCGAGTTTGTAGGAATCACTGTGCCTTGGGATCTTGTATGTGCTTAAACATCTTTGTCTTCCCCTAGCTGAATCAGCGTGTCAAAGAGAAGATCCCTTGGCTGCTCCCTCTCTGTCTGCCTTTGGGACAGCCCCTGAGGGTGGTGGCTTGCTTGGTGCCAAGGTTGTGGCTGTGATGGGGAGCTGCTGGGGCTGTCCTTACCCCAGCCAGAGAAGACCCTGGGATGAGTTTATCTGCTGAGATTGTGGTAGTGCTGCATTAGCAGCTGGGCTGTGCACCTCTGTCTGAGCCAGCACGGCAGAGCTGCGTGTCCCATTTGGGAGCTGGCAGTGAGCTTACTCACACTCCTTACTCATGGATTACGGATCAGCTCATTCCAGTTGTGCCAGGTGCTGTACAAAAGAAAAGATCACAGACATGCCAGTGGCTTGCACAGAAACCCGTCCCTTTTGGTTTATGCCTGTATGTTTTGGGTTTTTTAAAGTGATTACTAAAGCACAGCTCCTCCTCTGAACAAAGCCATTTGTCTCCTGTTGAACAGTAACCTTTTATTTGCTCGTGCTGTGTAACAGAGCTCAAGGACGTGTTTACTGCTGATAGCCAAAGTTTCGCCAGAACAAGCATCTCCCTTGTCCAGGTCTTTCCTCCTCAATTGAAGTGGTTAAATCCGAGGGAAGGGAAGCGATGCTATGGAGAAGGAGACAAGTGGGGATTTGTGCTGTGCTCAGCCATGGAGTGTGGCTCCCAGCAGATCTGTGGGCCTGGGGTGTTGTGTATCTTGGATGTGAAAGCACTACCCCGAGGGTCCTGCCTGCCATCAAGTAACTGCGTTGTCAGGGATCTGTCAAACCTCACGAGCTCACACTTCACCTGGGTATTTACAGTTCTGAAATCACAAACCCAAGAGAATTGGTTCTTTCCCCCCTTTGCTCCAGTTCCTGCCCCCATTTGGTGTCGGGAGAGGCGACCATAGGAGTGGTTCTTGGCTGTGCGTTGGGATGTGTGATTGGGAAAGAAGATGTTGGCTGGTTTAGCGTGGATTTTCAGATGCCTGCTTGGGGTCTGGAATCACTCCTGCTGCTGGCAGGGGCTGTGTTCCTGTGGAGGGCAGAGGACAGCCCTTGGTGCCTTGAAGATTTTACAGCCTCTCGTCATCTGAAATGCCCTGGGTTTATGCCACTCAGCAGGACTTTTTCATTTGCTTCACTGGCCCTGGACAGTGGAGGTGGATGGCTGGCTGGTGGAACTGGGGAAATAGATGGGAGAAAAAGAACATATTCCTTCTAGGCTGTTTTTGTGCATAATGTAGCACTGGGATTAGCAACATGGGAGAGAGTAAAATACCCCTGCAGGGGCTGGGTCAGAAAATATAATTTTCGTGGAACAAAATGCTTTTAACTTGCTGCATCAAAGACTCCATTTCAGGGCATGCTCTACCTTCTGAATCCATCTGCATTCCCCCAGAACTCTGTGTACGTGCGTGTATATACCTGTGGTGTATATCTACACCTAAGTGTGTATTTACACATACGTTTATGATCATGAAGCTGCTACTGTCTGCCTTGGAATAGCTCAGCAGTTTGCTGGGCTCAGTGGAGTTTAGTATGAGCTCTGCTGCTTACCCGGGTAACTGGATGGGCACACACTGAACCCTTCCTCTCTTCTCACAACCCACCACTCTGCTTTCATCCCCTCTTCCCCTAGAGAAGTATGTTGAGATGTTCTCAGTTGTGTTGGGTCATTTCTGGGTGGGTGGTTGGTTGGTTGGCTTGTGTAAAAGCCTGCTTTGAATGTTTATGTCCCATTTGTTGCCCATCGTAGAGCAATGCTGCACAGGGTTCCCTGCCCTCAATTTAGAGATACACGAGCTGAAAAGTTCTATTTCTGCCAGGCTTTGATGCTTGAAACTACATCCAGGAGCAGTCGGATGCTTGAAACTACATCCAGGAGCAGTCGAGGGCAAAAAGCTGTCGAGCTCCAAAGCACAGCCAGATCTGTGGGTAAAACATCTGCCTGGAGCTGATGTGTGGAAAGACCTTCTGGATTCTGTCTTGGAAGCCCATCTCTGCTTTATCATCGATGTCCATTGGAGCAGCTGTATTTGTGGCTGCTCTGGGTCATCTCCACGACATGGATTGCAGCGTTCCCTCGGGCAGGTGGGAGGGTGAGGGTGAGCAGGAGGCTGTGCAAGCGTGTGGCTGTGTGTTTAAACAGGGTTGTATCCATTTCTGTCACTGTGCGGTGAAGGATGGAGGTTGGAAATAGTCAGCAGCTTCTGTAAGCACTTAACATTCCTGATTTCATTTGTCTTTGATCTCGCTTAGAGTAATTTTACTCTCTTCTGATCCTTTCCCTTGAAGGAGCTTTTATCTCATTGTCAGGCTTGCTAATTTAGTGGGGTGTTTTGATCCAGACCTCCTCCTCCGTTTCCAGAGCCTGGAAGGTATTTTTGCCTTAATCAGGAGTGTTTATACAATTCTTTGAACAGCTTAGGGCAGGAGTTGTCCTAATGGGGCTTTTTGCAATGCAGGGGCTTGAGCCCTGCTGTGCTGACCTCTGTATGTGCAAAGGGTCTGTCCCCAAAAACTGGCCGTATTTTGGGGCCAAAGGGGCAGGAAAGAGGGATGGCTCTTTTGGGGCAGGTCTGTGTTAACCCAGCAGGGCAACCTGATGTCCATTGAGGGCTTCATTTCCCAGCTGGAAACCTCCCCAGGCTGTGTTGAGTGACAGACAGTGACGGGTTGTCACATGTGTTTGACCTTGTCATGGTTGTCTTCCAAGCATTCAGTTTGAGCCCTGAGGGCTGTGAGTACATCTCTGAGGTTTTTTTTACTTGGCTGTTTGGTCTAGAAGCATTTTTGGTGCTCCTGGAATAAAGGAGAGGAGTTTGAGTAGTCATGAGCTCTCACCATCACGTGGAGCCTTCATCGCTTGGCGGTGCTGCCAGGAGCGGCTGTGATGGGGACATGCCCCCCAGAGAACTGTCTGGGCTGTTGCTCCTCCTTGGATGTGGGTTCTCACGACAACGCTGCAGCTCCGAGCATTCCTCCTGTCCCCCAGCCCTCTCCTGTGTCACCTCCTGCCCATGTGTTTGCTGGTAATTTGCTCCGTGTTTTTTTTCTCCCTATTTGATACAGTTTTTGGGTACCAGCTGTTTTGGATGAAGACCTTCCTAGGGCAGTGTATCTCCAGAGCATTTGGGGCAGCCTTTTAGCTCCCTGTTTCCCTACTTCCAGCCTGCTTTGGAGCCAGGGAGTGAGTTTTGTAGCTTGCTGTGATCCTTGAAGGACTGATCTCCCCTAAGAGACACGGATGGGCAGACTGAGAGGAGACCTTATTGCCCTCTACAACTACCTAAAAGGAGGTTGTAGTGAGGCTGGTGTTGGTCTCTTCTCCCAAATTGCCAATGACAGGACGAGAGGAAATGGCCTCAAGTTCCATCAGGGGAAGTTTAGGTTGGATATCAGGAAGAAGTTCTTTCCTGAGAGGGTGGTTGGGCACTGGAATGGGCTGCCCAGGGACGTGGTGGAGTCCCCGTCCCTGGGGGTGTTCAACAGACAGGTTGATGAGGCACTTGAGGCCATGGTCTGATGGTCCAATGGTCAGGAATATGATAGGATAAAGGTTGGACTTGATGCCCCTGGAGGTCCCTTCCAACCAGAATGATTCTATGAGTCTATTCTGTAATTACCCTTACTGGAGGGCATTTGGTTGCAACCCCTGCGTAGTGGCATCCCTCAGCTTACTCCCTGGCCTGAAGGGCTGGGCAGAGAAATCCAGAAATGACATTGCAATGCATTCATGTTGGGAGCTCAATGGCATCTGCTGCTACTTGCTGTGCCTCCTTGCTGTGGAGTACGAGTTAGCGCAGTGGAAGCATCCATGCAGGAAAACCCTAAATCCAGGGATGTGTTGGCCGTAGCTGCCCTTTTGTTGTGAAGTGCCCGACTGTTGTGCTGGCTGCAGTGTGGTGTGAAGTGGGCATCTCTGCACTCTGCTGGAGGTCGGCTCTGAGGGCTGGGAGATTGTCCCCTGGATGTCCTAGTGAAGATGGAGCAGGGTCTCCTCTGTCTGCAATCATCAGGCAGAGAGACCAGCAGGATTCTTGTGCAGCCTTCTCCTCGATGAAGGGACATACCTGGCTAACCTCAAGTTCTCGGTGGTCATTCTACAAACTGGCAATGAGGACAAGCCTGGCAAGAGTCCGTTCCCATGGGTTTGGGCACTGACTGGCCCTGCAGTGGGCAGGGTTAGGCCCTTCACAGAATCACAGAATCCTAGGGGTTGGAAGGGACCTCGAAAGCTCATCCAGTGCAACCCCCCTGCCAGAGCAGGGTCACCTAGAGTCCATCACACAGGAACGCATCCAGGTGGGGTTTGAATGTCTCCAGCCAAGGAGACTCCACAGACTCTCTGGGCAGCCTGGTCCAGTGCTCTGGCACTCGCACAGTGAAAAAGTTTCTCCTGATATTCACATGGAACCTCCTGTGCTCCAGTTTGCATCCATTGCCCCTTGTCCTATCATTGGTCATCACTGACAAAAGCTTGGCTCCATCATCCTGCCCCTCACCCTTTACATATTTGTAACCATGGATGAGGTCACCCCTCAGTCTCCTTTTCTCCAAGCTAAAGAGCCCCAGCTCCCTCAGCCTTTCCTCACAAGGGAGATGTTCCACTTCCTTCATCATCTTTGTGGCTCTGCGCTGGACTCTCCCAAGCAGTTCCCTGTTCCCTTCCCTCCAGGGGCACCTGCACTTCCCAGCACACACCTTGAAATAATTCCACCTCCCTGCGTGTGTAATTCAGTGTGTCATTGCCCCTAATTGCACGCTGAACACACGCTCCGTTCAAACGCAGCCCTTTTATCAGCTGTAGGTAGTAGCAGGTTTAATAGGGTGTTTGAATTCCTATAAAATTAATCTGTAGCCTTCTGCGATAGGAGACGGGCAGGGAGCCATGTGGTTCATATCCAGTGTTGATAAACTTGTTATAGAGGCAAGGAAACATTTCTGATTGGAGCAGTGACAAAATAATTTGGAGCGGAGCCATGGAAAGAGTCGGATGGTGACGGTTGGAGATGGAAGTTGCCGGTGTGTGGAAGCGGCGCTGCCAGCTAACGTTGACTCAGTGTCTCTGGAGAACTCTAACAGCAAATGCATTTTATTAATGGCAATATTCTTTTCGGAAATGCTGAGCTTTTGTTTCAGAGGTGGAGCTCTCCTGTGAGCATGTGGGTTTGGAAGTCGGCCAGAGCAGGACCTGCTCAGCTCAGCTCGCTGCTGGGCACTGCTCTGGCCTCTGCAGGTTGCCCCAGGGCATGTTCTGGGTAAGACACGGTGTGACTGTTGGTTTGCAGCTGGAGTTGCCTTTTCTAGTGGGGAAAATGCATCCATCCGTTCTCATTCTGGACTCTGTTCTGTGGGATAAAACACTCGGAGGCAACAGGTCACTTTTTTTAGCCATTCTTTGTCATCTTTCCTTTGAAAGGTGTCCCAGATGTCCTTTGACGTCTCAGAACGTCAGTGGTGGGTGCTGTCTTTCAGGGTTCCCAGCTGGGCTCCAGCTCTTACTGCTGGTTCACCCTGTTGTAACCCAGCCTGCATCTCCTCTGAAGGAGTTTGCTGCTTTGCTCCCTGGATCTCGAGGCCTCGGCTTGGCCTTGCTGCCTCTGTGCAGAGAGCACTGCTCCAGCCAAGCATTGGGGTACCAAGCCGAGCTTGGACATCTTTGCTTGTGCTTAGCTGTCTTGTGGGGGTTCATCAGCTTCAAAGGAGGCTCTGGTATGGAGGCAGGTGAGGAGGAGCCTTCACTTCTTGTGGGCAGCCATGGCAGGTGATGGAGATGTTGGGGCCCTTGCTGCATCTTCTGTGCCTGCTGTTGATGTCACTTCACCTTCTTCCAGTTGTTCTTCTCTCCTTCAATCCAGCATGGGAAAAGCAAGCGTGGGTAGAAGAGTGGCTGCTGGGCACCATAGTGTGTGGCAGAGATGGTTCAGGTTGTGCTCACAGCCCTAAGGGATGTGTGAAGAAGAAGGTGGTGCACAAGTGTCATGGGAGGTGCTGGTCACCTAACAGTGCTGAATTTCACCTGTTTTCTCCAACCACTCTCATGGAGCACTGTGCTTCCTTCACTGTGTAAAACTGGGATGTGATTAACCAAGCAAAGCAACCCTCACTGCAACGCTGTCTTTCCTTTGCAGGGAGGCTGTTGGAACAGGATTCCCTGGAGCTGAGCTGCAGTGCTGGTCCTGCAAAAGTGATACTGGAGCCAAACCAAGACGTGGTTTTGGACTGTAACCTGGCCCCTGTTGAGCAGGTGATCAATATCACGTGGAAGAAGAACGGGTTTCCATTAGTGGAGCAGGAACATCTCCACGTGCTTCCGAATGGCTCACTATTCATCTCCTCCCAGGCTGTGGCAAAGGACAGTAAATATCCTGAGAGGGCTGATGCTGAGGGTAATTACTCCTGTGTGTCTCACAGCTCCTTAGGGGCTGTCACCAGTCAAACAGCTACAGTCAGATTTTCAAGTAAGTGTTGGGAATTTTTTGTTGATTTTCTTTTTTTCCCCTCCTGGTGTTTGTACAGACCATCTGCCTCCCAGAGAGTTTGAGACAAAGTGTCTATGAAGTGGAATTCTATTAATGATGGGATTTGGGATAGTTCACAAATAAGCTGTGGTGTCTTTCAGTTATCCCACTGTTAATGTCCTGTGAAACTCTCCCAGGTAAGTGCCATTGGAGTCCAAACTAGAGTGTGGCATTGGACTTGTGCTCCCAGTCCCTCCTACCATCATCTCTTTCTGTGTCCAACAAACCTTGCCAGGCTTCCATGGCTGGGCAAGACACAGAGCTCCTGGCTCCATGGATGCCTCTCCTCTCCTTTCCTCTTTGATGCAGGTTACTGGGCTGTCCTGGTGTTTCTGACTGTGTGTTTGGGTGGTGTTGGCAGTGTCAGAACTGCAGAAGGGGGAGTTTGAACTGAAATGGGCAGGCAGGGCTGGGTGGCCCTTTCTGACACCTTTTTGCTAATCTGAAGGTTCCCCTCCTGCAGTCCTGGTTCTTGATGCTGGGCCTGTAGAGCTGTGCCCAGTGGAAATCAGGAGTTGATCAAATACTTTTCCAGCCTGTCCTGCTGTGACAGGCTGGTCTGGTCTTGTAAGGACTTTGAGAAGCTCTTTTGTAAGGAACTGAGAGCAAGTTCACCTGGAAAGCTGCAGGGAGGAGGTCACAGCCCTGAACAGAGAGGGTGGCAGCACTGGGAGTGTGCTCTAGGTCTCAGGTTTGGATTTGCCCATGCACATCAGCTCAGCCACCTCCAGGTCACTATTGGTCTCTTCTGGGTCCCCTGGTGAACAGTTGGTGCAGTTTGGGGAGGAGCGTGGAGGGGACCTGGGGAGTTAGATGCTGAGCAAGGAGTGGTGAGAGGAGGACAGACAAAGCCAAGCCACTGTAACTCCCCCAGCAGCTGGTGAGTGCAGGAGGTGCCACTGGGTTTGCTCAGATGTTCCTGCAGGCAGAATTTACCCTGTCTCAGCATGGTGCAAATCTCTGAACTCCGGGAGAAGAAGCTCCAGACAATGAAGAGCAGTGCAGAGGCTGGGACAGATGGCTGTCTACATCGCAAAGAGTCTGCAGCTTCACTTGGTGACCGTCTGTCTGGTGAGGTGACTCTTTATTATGGAGGAGACGAAAGAAAGGGCTCTTCAGGCTGCTTTCCCTTTCGGTCTCTGAGAACACTCCAAGATCTGAACCGCTGGATCTTTTCAAGAATAAAATTCTTTTGTGTTCAGGAATAGCTCCTGGAGCTATTCTAAGTGTGTGACTGCCAGTAAATGATTCCTTGACCTCCCAAACAAGTGAGGTTAGAAAATAATGCAAACACAGTAACACTTCTCTCTAGTACAGCGGCTTATGTAGATGTTGCACAGCATCAGGGCCAAGGGGCTTCTGCACTTGCTTGGAGCTGTGGTAGGTGAAGATGCAGAGTGGATGTCCTAACACCCACTTTACACTGTGATGTATTTCACCTCTGGTACCCTGAGCAGGGCAGTCTGGGTTTGGCCAAGTGTCTTTAGGTCTGTGAGCACTGCTGTAGAGACCAGCACTCCTGATGGCAGGTGAAGCTTTTGCCAGATCAGGGGGAAATCTTTGACCTTTGCAACGTGTCCTGTTCTGCTCAGAAAACGTTTAGCATGCAGCACCCATGGATTGCTGGTCAACCATCTCTCCTGTTCCCTCCTTGCAGTGATGTGTAGAGCCAGATAAATAGCTGGCTCCAGTATTTCCTTAAGTGAAGGGACCTGAGGGTGGTGAAGATGGAATCAAGGATCCTGCACGCAGATATTGTCTAGGGAGGTGGGAGACCTGGGGTGGAAGAGGTGTCGTTAATCCAGGAGGATTTATTTGGCTGCTCCTGCCCTAATCCCAGCCACCCTGAACTGGGATGTATTCCTTCCTAGGGGTGGCTTGTGTTGGAGTTTGCACTGTGCCTCTTACCTGGTGGCAATGGCTTGTGCCTCTGTTACGGACCTAGGTTTATTGTTGGGTGTGTCACAGGTGACAGCAGTGGTGACATCTCAAACCCAGGAGACTGACTCAAATTGCCCTTCCCCCTCCCTGGATTTTCCCAGAGGAGCGTTATATAGGTGTCATCTCTCCATCCCATTCTGGGTTTCTCCCAGAAACAGGGAATTCCAGGTGAACTCTCTCCTTGTGTGTGCACCTGACACAACACATCCATCCCTGGATGGACAGCAGCCAGGGAATTGCTTAATGAAATGCGTCTCTCCCTTCGGTTTGTTCCGTGGGTTGGGCAGAAGGGCTTCTACATTAGCATTCAGCTGGTGGAAATGAGGATTGCAAAGGCCTTTTTTTAATGCCTGCTGCTGGGTGCAGCAGGCTGTCCAAGGCTGGCTGTGTGCAGATGGAGTTACTCTGCGTGCTGATCGCCCTGGGCGCTGCCGATCAGTTGGGGCAGTGGAAGAAAACCTGTTCAGCAGGTGGGAAATGTTATCCCTGAGCTTCTGACCTGCCGTGTATTCCCTTCCATGGGCTGGAGATCCATCTGTGCTCGGCCATCCACACCTCATGGCAGTGGTGGCAAACGATGAGGAGCAAGTGCGTGGGTGCCTGTGGAGCAAGAGGCTTGCAGGTTCCTCCCAGCCCCGTGTGCTCCCAGGTGGGAATCCCAGGGGTGGTGTTGTAGTTGTGGGAAGGTGTAGCTTTCTACCTGTTAATAACTACTTTGGTGAAGGTTTGGTAAAGCTGTTAATTTAGCTTAAACATTTCTTGTGAGGGAGGTTCTAGAAGATGACAGTAATTGTGGCTGTCAGATGGAGATGTTTGCTGTGCCTGGAGGGAACAGCCCGCGTTGCGTGGCTGCCGGCGGCAAGCACGGGAGGGGGCTGGCATGTTCCTGCACCCGAGGGACCAGCCACAGCAGGAATCCATGGACACGGGTTCCTGAGCTGCTCTCCATGAGGAGAGCATCTCTTCTCCATGATGTGTGATGTGCCTGGGCTCTGAGGAAAGGCAGACTGGGGTTTACTCTTAAATTAAGAATAGATTACTCTGTTACTCTGTTACTCTGTTACTCTGTTACTCTGTTACTCTGTTACTCTGTTACTCTGTTACTCTGTTACAATTAAATTAAGAATATATTTTATGGATTTTATGCTATTTATTTTGTGGATTGGTTGCGTGGGTGAGTGAGAGTCAATGACTGTAGGTAGAGCCAGGCTGGGCAGGACCTCCAGAGATAAATGCACAGGTTCTGGACCATCCGACTTACAGGTGATGTTTGGAGTAGCTGAGGAAGTGGCATCTGTGGGGAGGCAGGAGGGAGCCCTGTGTGGGTTATGGGACCTGTGGTGCCGCTGAGAGGAGACTGAGAGGAGATCTTATTGCCCTCTACAACTACCTAAAAGGAGGTTGTAGTAAGGCTGGGGTTGGGGTCTCTTCTCCCAAATTGCTGATGACAGGAGGAGAGGAAATGGCCTCAAGTTCCATCAGGGGAAGTTTAGGTTGGATATTAGGAAGAAGTTCTTTACTGGGAGGGTGGTTGGGCACTGGAATGGGCTGCCCAGGGAGGTGGTGGAGTCCCCGTCCCTGGGGGTGTTCAAAAAACGGGATGATGAGGCACTTGAGGCCATGGCCTGATGGTCTGATGGTTAGGAATAGGATGGGATAAAGGTTGGACTTGAGGACCCTGGAGGTCCCTTCCAACCATAATGATTCTATGATTCTATATGGCCAAGCAAGCACTGCCCGGGCTCTGCCTCCACCACCCTGCCAGGCAGTGGCAAATCTCTTCCATGGCTTTGTGTGCGTGGTTCCCTTCGCCGCCCCGGCCGGTCCAAGGTGTGAGCTGCTCAGAGCCACGTTGTCTGGGCAGTGTAAGTTACCACCATCTTAGAAACACCTACTAATAGTTGCAAAAGACACAAAGGGGACGAGCACACGGAGCCTGGGGGCCAAGCGCTGTGGGAGAGAGCAGCGAGCCCGTTTCAGAAGGCTGAATTCCTCGCATAGACTGCATTTTCTGCCTGGGGTGTAGTGTTGCTGCCTGGCAGGCTTTCCAAGCTCACGGCCTCCTGCATGGATCAGGCTGCTGGGAGAGGGGGAGGGTGCTGTGTTTCCCCATCCTGCAGTCACCCCTGGGCTCGGGGCTGGGAGCCTTGGCACACACAGCCTGGCTCCAGCTGGGAGAGGGCTTCGTGCTCCGCTCCGGGAGGCGCAGAGCCTGGGGCTGTGATGTGTTGCTGAGGGTGGTTTGCTGTAATGCTCTTCACCCTCTCGCCTGCAATGGGTAATTTTTACTGAGTGGCCTATTAAGGTGTTCAGGGTAATCAGTACAACAGGGCTGAGAGGTGTTTTGTGGCTTTGTGAGCTAAACCCTGGCTGAGGAGTTGAAAATAACGTGAGTGTGTTTCTGTCATCTTTGTTTCCCCTTTCCCTTCAAGCACCTTCTTTCCCTGCCTCCCTGCATGGAAACCTCTTGCTTCCTGCAGCAGTCCCTTCCATTAGAACGTGTTCCTGGGAGGAGAACAGCCCCTGCTAAGGATCCCTGTGGCCCTAGGGTGAGCAGTGTGTTGGAGCCTGTCTTGTGCTTGCTGTGACCCACACGCATGTCTACGTGGTGGAGCAGCAGGACCTGCTTCCCAGTCCTCTCCTTCCACAGCAGGCTTGCCTTGCTCTGGCTGGTTCTCTTCTTTCCTCCCAGCACCAGCTGTTTGCAGCACAGCTCTGAGCCTGGGTTGGGTCACGCTGTAGGTGCTGGACATGTTCTGCCTCCTGTTCCACCCTGGTACCCCTTGGGATGAGAGAGGAGAACACAAGGGCTCGCAGTGTGCTGTGCTCTCGGCCCCAGGCTGATGCACAGGATGCTCCAGTGCTGAGATCCAAGGTTCTTGTTTGCATCAAAGCCTTTTCACCATCCTTACCTTCTTTTGGTGTTCCCTTCTCTGCACAAATGATCCCTGTTCATATTCCCTGTCCTCTCCTTCGGCAGGGAGGCTGCGGGCTGCTTCTTTCAGACCTTGCAGAGGTTGTTTGGGGTTTTTTTCAGCCTGTCCTCCATGATTCTCATTATCCCTGTAAAAGGATCTTGATCCTGTAAAAGGAAGGTGACTGAGCTGCCTTCTGTGACCCTGTTTGGGCAGCCTGGCTGTTCCCACGTGCCGCTCGGAGCGGGAGGGACGCTGCGCTCCCTAATCAGGGTCGCTGTTTGGTCACGCTCCTCCACGTCCTAATGAGAAATCTGTCACGGGTGCATTTCTTGGCTCTTTGCTTCTGAAGAGCCGTTCCGGAGCCTGGCACAGCAGGCAGATGGGGCTGGGTGGAGGTGAAGGGCAGGATCCGTTTCTCAGCAGGGAATTTGAAGCTTGCAGACGCAGGTCTGGCAGGTGATGGGGAGGAGCAGCCAGCAGCCCCTTGCTTTGGGACAGGCTGTTGTCTGGGCAACCCCACTGTCACCTTTTGTACCCCTTTATGCCAAAATATGCAGAGGTAAGACTAAACATCCTGCATCTCCCACCAAAATGTACAAAATATGCCTGGCCTGCAGCCGTGGGGGAGAGCAAAGAGACCAGGGAGCTGGGATTCACAGAGCCTTCCCACCACTGTTGGGGGCAGTGGTGTTGCTGTTCATGTGCTACTCAGCTTCTCCAGTCTCTGGAGACTGGTCTAAAGCTGCTGTAAACTGTGGGACTGCATCATATCAACTTAGATGATGCCACTTAACAGTGAACAGAAGAGAGGCAGGTGACCTGACACGAATCGGAGAGAACAGAGATGCCAGATTTCATCTTTTCAGAAGGATTTCTGCCTCCCATTGTGACTTTTCCAGGTACATGACCCTTCAGAGCCCACCAGAGTATTCTCATTTACACTTGTAGGATGAAAAGGGAATAACTGGAAAGAGCATTAAGGATATCTGCTGCCAGGAGAAGGTGGTTTTGGTGGTTCCATCCTGAACTTACGTTTGCTGGATTTTCTTTTAAACTTCAGCAAGTTTTATTAACATGAGCTTAGAAGATACTAATCTGTGTTAGAGTGGTCTGGAGTGTATATTTGAAAATACTAAAGCAGTTGACTGAATTGGGACCTTACATAGGAATTTTTCAGGTTTTTCCAGGAAAATGTTTTTCATTGCCATTTGTATTGAATTGATGGACTGGACTTGGCGGAGAGCTGGTGGGAGAGTTCAGTCTGTAGCTGCTGCAGAGTTGTTCTAAACATGTGATAACTATTTAAATTAAAGAAAAACACTAATGGCAGCTGAGAACATGCTGAGGTTAAAATAGGTCATGTAAAAGCATTTAATTTTCAAAACTGTACATAATTTCTCAAGCTAACACTGCAGTGAAGTGTGTGTGTGATGCAAAGAAAGCTTCAGTTTTGGAGTCCTGTACAATCCAAAGCAATGATGGATGTTCTTGGGAAGCGGTGGTGGGACAGACACATAATTGTGTTGTAGGACCAGAAGGTCACTTGGGGTCCTCATAAGCACAGTGCTGTGCTTGGCTCAGCAGTCAAGCCTGTTTTCTGACTAAAGTTTATGTCAGTGTGCCACATTCAGGGTTTCTGGCACTTGTGTTAGAGCCTTGCTGGGTGAATGTGTATGGCAGTGAGAGTTTTAAGAGCAAAGGTGATTTAGCAGAGACTGGAAGCAGGAGCCTGTTCTTCTGGTGGAGTAGAATATGAGCTTTCTGCTGCCACCAAGGAGCCTGCATTCATTTTCAAAGCTGCACTGTGTGACTGAGATGCCTTCGGGTTATGCTGTTGATAGGACAGATGCTGGCAGTCCCAGGGGGAGGGTTTCTGCTCCGCTGAAATCCGCAGGGGTTTGCTGTGTGCTGGGAGGGGAGGGAGATCAGGCAGCTGTGTACAAACCGTGGGGAGGGGTTGGTCCAAGAGCAATCACAAACGTTAGTGCTTTGTCTCCTGAGCAAGTTCAGCTTCTCTAGTATAGAAAGAAGCATATAGACAGGGGTGAGCCTCAGAGAGCAAGCAAGTGTCTGAGTGTGTATGAAATCCATCCTCCTTTAGCACAGTGGCTGTGTCCCCCTGGCTGCGTTGCATCTGCTCCAGTAGGACAGAATTGCTTTCTGTGGACAAAGCTGATTGCTATGGAGAAAGAGGATCTAAGTCTTAGGGTCTCTCGCCCCAGTGGCCAGCACTGCCAGCCTGTGGGCAGTTGTTTTGTGTAGCTTGACATCTGGCTTGATTCTTCCCCTTGCCTTGTTTTAATTTCCTGTGGTTTCGGGAGTGCTGCGAGGCATGGGGAAACTCTCGTCTCTCGAGGTTGTGGCATTTCCCCTCTTCCTTTTGCCATTCTACATGTCCTTCCCAAATGGAGCAAGTAAACAGACAAGTAAGCAATTTAGGAAGGCAACTGCTGGAAGCAGCTAATTGCCTGTCTTCCCTCTTACACTGTTGCCTTAAAGGAGAAAATGAGGCAAGAAGCAAATTTGCCCGTTGAAACCTTTCAGTTGCTGTTGTTGGGACTGCTGAGGATCTGTAGGGCATGGGAAAGTGAGGAATTCTGTTCCAGGAGAGAAAAGCCTTCCTCTTAACTCGTGCATCATAGCAGGTTTGCATTTCTCAGCAGAAACACTGTGTTATTAACCTCCTGTCTGTTCTTCTTCCCCCAGCATTATCACGCTTTTTCCAACAGCCGGAGTCGCAGACAGTGGAAGAAAATGGCATGGCCAGGTTTGAGTGTCGGATCGAAGGGCTGCCCTCCCCTGTCATCACGTGGGAGAAGGACCATGAAGCTGTTCCAGCAGAACCCAGGTGATTCCCTCATTGCTTTCCTGTGTCAGCTTGAAAAAAGCAAAACAAAACCTGACCATGGGATGTGGAAGTTCTTCATAAAACGGTAGAATGAAGAGAGAGATGAGAAACCAGGTTTGGACCTGATAATTAAGGGATATAAGAGGAGTTGTTCAAGGGGCCCGTGCAAACAGATCCATAAAACACCTAAATAAAATCAACTTTCCCTCAGACATCCAACCCACCAAAAAAAAAAAAAAAAAGGAAACAAAAGAAAGAACAATGTCCTTTATTATTGCTGATCTCTTGTTCTGGAACCTTTGCCATGATGGAGCCAGTGCTCACTCTATGAAAGAAAGTTTCAAGGAAATGAAATTGGCTAGAAATTGAGTGATAAATGAAATAGTTGAGGCTCGAGCTTCAATTCTCCAGCAGCCTGGAAGGTCTGTGTGCAGGGGTGTGTGATTTCAGCAGGTCACTGTGTGTCTGCCGAATGGGGCACAGCAGGCTGTGGTGGGGACTGCCTTTGGCTTGTCCTCCTGGTGAAGTTAAGTGAACCATAATAACCCACCAAAAAACCTGGCGTGGGGAATATTTTTCCAGCTGACTCTGGGGTTACAGCACTCAGGGTGCTGGGCATACCCACCTGAACTCTGTGTCAGATTTTGGTTGTGGTTTCAGAGACAGTCGTTTGCTTCAGTGTTTTCCCACACAGATTTTTCTCAGAGTTAATGATTCTTACAGAGCACTGTGTGTCTAGTTACCTGGGAGGTCTTTCCATTTGTTTTATTCCCATGTTTAGAGGTCACTTAGTAAAATATCCTGAATTTTCTTTCTTTTTTGAAAAGATGATACCTTTTCCTTCATTAAAGTTAGTTACAGGCATGAGAAGAGGATAAGCCATTAGCTGGCTGTTACAACTGGAGATGTCACTTCTGCAGGGGATCACTGACTGCATGGTCCTTTAGTTCTTAAAAACACATTTTCTGTGCTGCAGAAGAAGCTGTTTCCCTCCCAGGGAAGTCAAGTCAAGAGGCAGGAGGAGAGAAAGGAAAGAGTGGTGGGGTAAGGTTTAGGAATAATTTTGCAGCAATGCCTGTGTAAGAATAACCACTTCTATCCTTGAGTCTGAAGTGTGGCATCTAAAGATTTGTAAGAGGCTGTTGCTTTGTAATGAGAAGAAAATTAATTAATTAAAAAGAAAGAGGAAAAAAAACAAAAGGGAAGGGATTGCAGAGGGGGGTGTGCCATAGATAGGGCAATGGCTTTTTAATGAGACAGCTCGATGGATGTTGTGAAATTACTTGCTCGGAGATTGCTTTCAACACGGGCAGCCTGAAAATTGTTTTCCTTGTAAAAGCTAGACTGTAATCTCTGGCTGCAGATCTTGCTTTTTAAAACATGCTTTAGCTAATATGCTTTTTCAGAAGGATTTGCTTTTTTGTTGTTGTCTAGTTGTTGTTGTTGGATTTAATATAACCGGCTTTCGAAGGAATTAAGTGAATTCCAGGAAACGTTGGCTGCCAACCAGAGCTCTCTGTTATCCTTACCCCATCATGCCTAAGGACCAGATCTCAGGCCAGCCTCTGATTACTGTGGACTCCCTCCTGTGCACACATCTGATGAGCCTGTGAGAATGCAATCATTTGGATAGGTAGGCGTTAGGGTGATGATTTCATATTCCAGAATAGCAAGGTTAGGTGGATGTACAAAATCAGGCTCTGGGGCTATAGATGCAACCCTTGAGATAATGCTGCTACATCAGTGTTTATGATTTATTTTAAGAGGGATAGAATAGTCATGGCAAGCTGGTACTGCTTTTTATTTATAATTTTTTCTTTTTTGTGTTAATCTTGCCTTTGTGCACTCTCTTCAGCGTCTGCCCTTGGGTGTAGGCGCTGAAGGCTGAGCTTAAAAAACACTTAGACAACCCGAAGGGTAGAGAAGTGCTTATTGAAGTTTTCAGAGTACCTGTCCTGCTGAGGTTCAGGACAAAATCTATCTTTCATAGTGAGTCAGGCACAGAAATATTTTGCAATTTGGGCTCTGAAGTACTTTTTTTCCAAAAACATGGTCTTAAATCTGCAGCAGCTGCTGAGAGGTGGCTTGCAGGATTTCTCTGGATTGCAGTTGCTACATCTCTTGGCGTAATCTTGTCTCTGTTTTAGGTGCTGGCTGGGTTTCACACCAGGATCCAAATTGCTCTTTATTTTCTCTAGAGGCAAGAGGACTACTTGCTAAGAACTGAAGGTCTCTGGAGGTCTGCACATAAGCACATGCCCTGGGGATCACGTGGCCTGCAATCATAATAGCTTTTCCCACGTTCTGGCTAAGGGGAGGTTTTATCTGTGTGGAGAGTTTGCTTCTGTCATGTGTCAGGAGTGTCTTAATGTGGCTCACGGTCATGTACAGAGCTCCTGAGCTGTGAGTAAAAGGACTTGCAGAATTTGAGTCTGCAACAAAGCTGCGAGTTCCGAACTTGTCCTGAGGACTGGTGCTTTAGTGCATTTTGGACACCGTCGAAAGGCTGCGAGGAAGGAGGTGCCAGCAGTTCACTGAGGAGAAAGTAAGAGAAGGAATGGGGCTGTTAATAGTGGAATATTTATTCTATATGCAGTGTGCTGAGCTGGAGCATTGCAGGGTTTGGACACAAGGCAGTGGTGCTTGATTTCAGTTCTTGTAATCACCTCTGAAGAGGTGAGCAGCCTCCTGCGAGATCCTGGTGCTGCAGGTGTCAATGGCAAAGCTCTTCTGAGACTGCTGAGGTTCTAGCATTTCTGTTTCTCCCAGGCCATTTGTCTGTCTGTCCTTAGGTTTTTATTTTCAGCTTAACTGTGGTGAAGGGGAGCAGACAAAAAGATCTGCCCTTTGTGTGGAAGAGAAGCAAGCACCAACTGTCTGCTCTGGATCATCAGGCAAATGTAGTTTCCCTGCAGAGAGCCTGGGGATGGAGCAGAAAGCCCTTACAGGCTGCCTGGAGCCTTCTAGTTCAGGGCTGCCAGGAGCCTAAAGAGCTGGAGGCTTTGTGAGCAACTGGGGGAAATTGTGGGTAGAGAAATCCTGCCTTTCTTCCCTCCTTGCATCCCCGGGCGAGCAGTGCTCACCTCTGTTGTGCTTTCCCAACAGGATGCACTGCACTGAGTAGATCTCTCTACTGCTGGCCTTGCTGAAGGGTCCATCTTTGAGCTACATGTTGATCAAGTCTCCTGGCTTCCCCTTGCCTCCAGCTCCTGCTCTCTTTACAAACACAGTGGCTTGTTTTCTGCCCTCAGGGGAAGCTGAGTGTGTTGGCTGAGCATGACCATGACCATGGATGTGTTCCGGAGCAACCTGGTCTAGTTGACCCTGCTCTGAGAGAGGAAAGACCATGGACAATTTTCAGAAGTCCTTCCCACCCTCAGTGAATCTAGAATATAAAACTGAAGTGTCTTTTTGTGGCTGGGAGATGCCTTCCCTAGTGTTTGAAATATGTTGATATTAATTACAGACTCAAACAGCAGATGCATGACAAAAATAAATATTATCGCAGTGGGAGGCTTTTCCTCCACAGAGCTGAGAGGATGCAAATATTTGTCTTCTTTCTTCTGTGTCCTGATGAGGCATCCTGATGAGGGCTTTCTGGGTACCACCTCCTCTGAAACCTCTTGAGCTTGATCTTGAGAAAAGTATCTTTGTAAGTAGAGGGAGCATGGCTTTAGGGGTGTGGGGCAGTTGGCTTTGTGCACATGAGAAGCTTCAGCGAGTCTGTGTCCATGAATTGGGCTGTGTGGTTGTGCCAGTGGAGATGGCACAGTCACTGGAGGAGAGCTGTTAGCTCTTCTGTTTCTTCATCAGCTGTGAAGAGGATGACTTGTATTGGGGATATCTGCCTCTGGAACAGACTGCTTAGGGCAGGGGAGCTGTTTCCAGTAGTGGAGACTTAGGGTAAATGTTTGCAGGAAGATGTGTGCTGTGGGTGACCATGTCCTGGACGCAGGATGGTGATCTCTTAAGGTCCTCCTGGTGCCATGAGCCTTGCTTATGTCACTTTCTCTATCTCAGCACCTGCAGAGCCACACTTTTCCTTATCAGGTACACTTATTGGGATCTTTGTGGATGGAAGGACTGGCATTCGTGGTTATAACTTGTCTTTGTGCTGTTCCTGTGGAATAGCTGCTATCCCTCCCCTTAGCAATTGCCTTTGAATGTGTCCTCTTCATAATGAAGACTGATAACCCAGAGCTGCCTGTCAAAGCTCAGCAGCTCTGTTTATAGAGGCTTGCAATTAAAAATGGATCTCATATATAATTAAAAAGGATCACGTAGGCTTTGTGCCTTGCATTCAAGAATAAAGAGGCTGCCATCTAGGAATCCAGGCAGAAAATGGAGATGCTGACAGCCAGCTCCTACTTTTATGCTAATTGCTAATCATCTGCTTTGTTCAGTATAATGCAGCAAGGATTGTGTTCATGTTGTGAGCCATGAAGCCATTTCACTCCATGGAAGTGTTGGCCAGTACAACCCCATGGGCCAGTGGGGGGGCTGCTGAATGTCTGGCTGTAAGTTTGTCAGCTTGTGATAGCCAGAAACTCTTGGAAGAGCAAAAGCAACCAACACAACCCAGGAATGGTGCAGCTTCAGGCAGCTGTGTCCTGACTGCCATGGGCCATGGAGGTGTAGCCATGTCTCAGTTGGTCCCTCTGTGTACTTGAGGTGCAGCAGGAGAAAGATGATGCTCAGACTTCTCTGCGATGTATTTTTTCTCTGGCTACTGAACCTTGATGAGAAGCAAGTGGGAAAACTGGCACTTGTACGCTTGGGGACATCTGCAAATCTGTGTAAGTGGGCATGTGTGTACGTAGCTGGTTTATTACCGAACAGTTGGTTTGTACCAGCAAAGCTCTGTTGGCCTGGTCTCTGAAAAGCAGCTCCTGTGTTGTGAAGACTCCAGGGCAATGGATAAGTCTGTACCTGCTGCTTTTTAAGAACCACCAGTTGGGTTGCTCAAAGATTTCTCAGTCTCATTCTGCTGTGGTTACCGGGACCTGCACGTGGTACATTTTGCAGGAGAAAAGGAAGGGATGAAAGGGCTTTGAGTTGATGAGTAGCTCAGGTAAGGCGTAGCCTTTCTCACACTCTTCCTTTTGGTCACTCAGGTTTATAACTCTTCCAAATGGTGTCCTCCAAATCGTGGACGTCCGGGAGAGCGATGCTGGGGCTTACCACTGCGTGGCAACCAACGCTGCGCGGAAACGCTACAGCGACGATGCCGTGCTCAGTGTCCTGAAAGGTAAGGAGCAGGCAGGAGTGTGGTGGCCTGGGCACGTGGCTGCCAGATAGCCATTGCGTGTGATGGCAAGCTGAGCCGAAGCATCAGTGATGATCTCTCTTGCTGGTGTGGCTCTGCCCACAGCAGGGTTTGGCCTAAACTTGCAAATGAGGCATTTTAATAAAGATTTCTCTTAATTTTATAAGCAGGATAAGCCAACGGGGTTGGGAGGTGCTGCTTGACACCTGGGAGTCACAGCTGACTGCTCTGCCCAGCCCCAGGGCTGGACATCCAAGAGCAGTCATGGGCTTGTTTCTCTCTGTGTCCAGGGACCTTTTCTGCAGGCGAATTGTAACCGCAGGTGGATTTTGACAGCCCTGGACTCCTTTATGCTCTGGGACACTTAGAAGGGGTCAGACACCCTGCTTGCACCTTGGGGGAGTGCAGCATTGTTGTGATCTTACTCCAGTGGCCTTGGGTGGCAAGACAAGCAAGGGCTGGCACGGAAAGAGGAGGATGCTTGCCCAAGCTAGCAAGAGAAATGGTTGGAGGTCAGAGTAGCCGACAGGGCTGTGTCTGCCCCGGGGTGCCTAGCAGAGTCAGGAGGAGGTTAAGCACAGTGACATCCAGCTTGCATTCTGTGTTCATACTGCTGGCTCTTTGCTGAGCTGTTGGGTAGGCTCCAGGGATCTCTTTGTGGTGTTCGGGAACAGCCTCAGCTGGGATTTCTGGTGGCACAGACAGTTGGAGCAAGGCTTTGGGTGGGAGCTGTCTTTCACCTCCTGACCTGGGCCTCACTCTCTGAGTGCATTTTTCTCTGAAAACCAAGAGTGCAGTGGGCAAGTCTGGACATGAGAAGGTAGCTGAGAGCATAAGTGCAGTGGGGGTCTCTAGACTCCAGCATCCTTCCCACCACGCCTGGCTGCCTCCCCAGTATTGTATAATCCCAGTCCTGTATAATCCCAGACTGGCCAGGGCAGGGGGTCTGGCTGAGCTGTCCCTTCTCTGGGGACAGTGAGTTCCCCCCTGCCACGTCTGTCTCCTGTTTGTGCTGACCCCAGTGTATTTTGTAGGCAGCTTTAACCTTGAAAGCTCCAAAATCCTTCCCAGCCCCTTTTGTCTTTGTTTAGGATTGCATTGCTTGGCATTCTGCTACCAATGTATTTTCACAGCGATGGTTTTGCTGTTCATCCATCAGCAGGGAGTGTAATTAACTGTGGAGCCTGAGAATACACCTCTGATCAATGGATTGTGTCACGGAGGTAATCTGTGTGGAATCTGCAGAGAATTCGTGAGCGGTTGAATGCTCTGTATCTAATTGCCAGCCCCTGCCAGATCCTCTGTGTGCTTAATGAAGCACGGAGGCAAGGGGAGAGCTGGCTATGGATGGTTCCACACTCCAAAGACAGCTCCCGTGTTGGGTCTGGTTAGCTATTGATAAGTAATATTGATCAAGCTATGAAGGTGAATATGCTGTCCTTGGCATCATAACTCATTCTGCATAATTGTATCTTGTAATTCTGCAATGTTTAATCTGCTTTGCAAATGGAGGCAGTGGAAGAGGTTAAATGGGAAGCTTTCCTTCTGGAGCACCAGCCGGCCCGAGCAGATTTCTGCCTGGAGTTCTCACCCAAATCTCACTTCTGCAGCACCACACCACCCGCTGGCTGCAAAAACAAATATGCGAGGTTGAGTTTTGCACCAGATTGAGCTGATAGTGATGAAAAACATGCCTGTTAAATCTCTGGGGTTTTTTATAATTGAGGGAGAAGTATCTCCGAGACAGATGGGAAACTGCAGCGACCTGTGCAGGCTGCAGACTCCTCCGTAAGTGACTGGCATGGTATTGATCCTTTTTTTTGTTTCAGCACTTCACCATCACATATTTGGGTGCCTGGGCTGGCTGGAGGAGTCTTTTCCTGTCTGGTCAGAAGCAGCTGGAAGTAGTTGGAGTGAACTGGTTGAGCAGAAATCCCTTGCCACTTGTTAAAAATGAAACCAAATCAAACAAAAAAAAAATCCCAGGAAAAACCCCACAAAACAACAAAAGAACAATAGCCTGAAACACAGCTTGTGTTGCTTGAATTGCTTATTCAGAAGTTTCAGGGGCCAAACTCCTATGTGTCTACAGGCAGGAGCATCCAAATGACTTCTTCCCTCTCTGCTGATGGGAGTTGTTTGTGCTCAGGTAAGACCAGAGTCGAGTCTTCCAGCCCTGCTGCACTGCCAAGGCTGCTGGAGGAGGTTTGTACAGTGGGACCTGGTGTCTCCTTCCCAGCTGTGGCTGCAGCGTTGGTGTCCCAGTGACAGCACTGGGCAGTGCTATGTGATGCTGACTGGGTCTGTGTGCTCATGATGGATTTTGGGGCCATGCCTGGTTGTAATGCAGATGCTTCCCCTCGCACTGGGTTGCCAGCCCTGAGGCCTGGGAACAGCTCATGTTCCTGCCTCTGCCCCTGAATTTGAACTGCCTGTGCATAGCGAAAGAATCCGTTTCCCTGTAGTTCTTCTGCCCAGTTGTCCTTCCCCAACCC
>VZRW01007566.1:1248136-1297179 GCA_013398125.1 Aegotheles bennettii | reverse complement strand
ATCTCCCCCCTGTTCCCAGTATGATGGCTGGGAATTGTTCCATCTCCCTTATTATAAACCTTTTCCCAGTAGAGGCAGCAATTAGCACCATCCCCTTCTGTTAATATTTGCATGGCCTAAAAACCCCAAAACTGTGGTTTCCCTCGAGGATGTGACTTTTGCCCATCATGGGAGGGCTGTGCTGTGTCTCAGTGCCTGAGCACACGCTGGCCCTGCACAGGCAGGGCAGGGAGCAGCAGTGCGTGGTGGTGCTGCAGATGTTTCGGCTGTGCAGACTTCATGGTGCAAATTTCCAGACGTTCCCTGGGGAAGCGGCGTTTGGAGCTGGAAGGGAAGGGAGCAGACGGAGAGCGGGATACGGTCCGTGCAGCCCTGAAACAGAGCCTGCTGTCGAAATAGGGATAACTTGGATTTTCCCCTTGGATCTCCGCTGCTCTCCAGCAGACAGAGAGCCAAACACATCTGGCAGCTCCGTCCCTTCACCCCTCACCTGGACAGATGAACACTGCTGGGCTCTGCCAAGAAGGGCATTAAGAGCTGGCTGCATGGTGCTTTTCCCAGGCACTCCGTCTGTGTGTGCCTCCTTCCCTTGGAGTCAGGTCTTGGTGGGGCTGTGTCTTGTTTCTTGTAGCTCCTTTATCTGGAAACAGGCTCTGGAGCATGTCTGGATCAGGTCTTGGTGGGGCTGTGTCTTGTTTCTTGTAGCTCCTTTATCTGGAAACAGGCTCTGGAGCATGTCTGGATCAGGACGTGTGGTCTCAGCAGGTTCCTTTGCCTGTCACTTCACTTCTCCCCCCCATGTCATGCACATGGCTTGCTCTTTGTGTGTTTTCTTGAGGATAGGGGCTGCCTCTTGCCATGTCTTTGCCCCACGTTTGGTACAATGTGGCTTGCAGCCCCAGTGTGGCACAAATAACCAGCAGAGACTGCGCTTTGCTAGCACAGTACATTTTTTCAAGGACTTCATCCATTCCATTTTTAAATGACACAAGGAGTGTGGCTCCCCTTATCTCCCATTGCATCTTCCCCATTGAATGGATACTGGGTCTCTCTTCCCCACAGCTAACCCAAATCTCACTTTCCTATTATTTTTTAATTGCACAGTGTTGAGGGTCTTGAAAAAATTCTCCTTCCTCCTTGGTTTTTAATCCCTTTGAGTGTGTGTAGGCAGTGTGGTGTTTCCTACATGACCTAAAGAAAGTTGAAGATCTTATTTTAGAATATCATAGAGTTATATTTTAGAATATCATAGAGTTTTGGCTGGGCTAGGAGAAGTACAAGAGATGAAAACAAGGACCATTTTGAGATCCTGGCCCCACAGCTCCTTCCTGTAGGTTCCAGTGTTTGGATCTTCTCACATTTACAGGATGCTCATTGAAAAATGGTCGTTTTCCTTCCTTGTGTCCTCTGCATCCTATACGTGCTCCGTTGCCTGCAGAGCAGCCACCACTGCTGTGACATGTCACTCTGGCGTGTGGATAAAACCTTTGACCATCAGAGTGTGCAACAGCCTTTCCCCAGCACCAACAAAACACCTCTGCAGCTCTGCTAATGCCGTGTGGGATGCAGTAAATGCAGGGACAGGTCAGGGTGATGGGTGCATGGCCAGCAGGGCCAAGGGCTGGGCTGGTCATGACACGGAAGAGCCTTCCAGCAGCTGAGCACATCCCTGGGGAGCTGGGATCCAGGACTGTGTTATCAGAGGTGACATTGCGAGATTGCCGTTGGCAGAACATCATTTACAGTGACAGCTGCAGCAGAGTCCCAGGAAATGCACTTTTCAGCCAAATATTTGTATGAAATATGATAACAGGGACAGAGCTTGGAGGCAGCTGAAACACCTTCACGTTTTATGTTCATCTGGTGTTTGCATTGCGGTGGCTTGCGGGTACCAAGGGAGAGCCTGGATCTGAGTGCTGGGACCTGGCTGGTTCCTCCTCCAAAGGGTTGTAGGAGAATGCAGCTATGGAACGGGCTGAGCTTTGAGGGTGGAGTGGAAGGTGGTGATGAAGTGAGCAGCACTCGCAGTTGGCCACCACCTCGCAGAAACAGACGTGCTGTTACCACAAGTGGATTTTCAGTCCCTGCATGTGCGAACAACGTGCTGGCTGCTGGCTTGGCTCTCAGCCTGAGCCCTGACACCACGTGCTGTGCTCCCCTCACAGCTTTGAACACAGGCACCGTGCAATCCAGGGACAGGGACAGGTCAGATCTGGGTCAGTGCTGCTCTGCTCTGACCTCCCTGACGGCAGCTGGGTGTTGATCCCATTGTGTGTGCTGCCGTGGATGGAGAAGGGCAACGTTAACCAGTCCCACCTGGGCAGGGGTGGCAAGAACCCACGTGGCAAAGACAGTGATGCCCTGTGGTGTTGTGGGGACAGAGCTATCCACAGCTGGTTGTGGGCACAGGCTGTGCTCCTGGGAGGCTGGGGGGTCATGGAAATGCATAGGGAAGGAAAACATGGGGTGGGATAAGGCAGCTGTGTTTTTACTTTGAGTTCTGGACTTAACCAGCAAGTGATGCTTCACCTCTGGAGAAGGAGGCATCCCAGTTCCAGCCTGCAGTTGCTGTGTCCCAGTTCCTTGTGCCTCTTCTGCTGGGCACAGACCTCTGTTACTTTTCCTTCTCTTCTTTTAGCATCCTGTTTTTCTTTGCCCTCTGCTCCCTCGCTTTACTGGCAGTTAAGCAGGGAACCGCTCTCCACTTGATGTCCCAAAAACCCAGCCATGAGGGCTCTGCTTGTTTATGTTTTGAAGCTCTGGGTTCCTGGGCAGCAGGTCGCTGAAGCTCTTTGCATAATGTGTTTGCTGGGTTGTGAAGGATTCTCTTGATCCTCCTCTGTGGCAGAGGATGCTCGGCGAACCACGGTAAGAGTGAATTCAGAGAATGGCAAGATCAAGGAGGGGATACGCAGCATTTCTAGCTTAGTAAAGAGATCTCTAAGGCTAGAAGTGACCTTCTGCCTAAGATGAGCTGTGAACTTCCACTCTATCTCCCTTTTACTGAGCCCAGCAATGCTGGTGATTCAAGCATGTGTGGAGCAGGGCTGAGACCACAGATTTCGGGTGAAACTCGTGAAGGGCTGGTGTAGACATGCAGGCACCCACCTGAACACACAGCTCTCTCCTTCCTGGGGTTTGTGCAGGGCCAGCAGTGCATCCACACCACTCGCATCACAGAATCCCAGAATCCTAGGGGTTGGAACAAACCTAGAAAGATCAGCCAGTCCAACCCCCCTGCCAGAGCAGGGTCACCTAGAGTCCATCACACAGGAACACATCCAGGCGGGGTTTGAATGTCTCCAGCCAAGGAGACTCCACAACCTCTCTGGGCAGCCTGGTCCAGTGCTCTGGCACTCTCACAGTAAAGAAGTTCTTCCTGATATTTACATGGAACCTCCTGTGCTCCAGTTTGCATCCATTGCCCCTTGTCCTATCATTGGGCATCACTGTAAAAAGCTTGGCTCCATCGTCCTGCCCCTCACCCTTTATATATTTGTAACCATGGATGAGGTCACCCCTCAGTCTCCTTTTCTCCAAGCTGAAGAGCCCCAGCTCCCTCAGCCTTTCCTCACAAGGGAGATGTTCCACTTCCTTCATCATCTTTGTGGCTCTGTGCTGGACATTGCCGAGGGAAAGCTGCTTGTAGCTCAAGTGTCAGCAGCCT
Source organism: Aegotheles bennettii (assembly GCA_013398125.1). Taxonomy (NCBI): domain Eukaryota; kingdom Metazoa; phylum Chordata; class Aves; order Caprimulgiformes; family Aegothelidae; genus Aegotheles; species Aegotheles bennettii. The sequence continues at coordinate 1,293,512 of VZRW01007566.1, read as the reverse complement.
GTTCCCAGGAGCCAGAGGGAGAGTTTCAGCTGAGCTGTCTGTGAGGTTCGGGAGGGTTATGATACACCGTGCTCCTGACAGCTCGAGCAGCCTGCGGTGACAGAGGGTTTGATAGGAAATTCAGAGCCCTCACCTCCCATTAAGCAGAACAGCTAAGCCCGGGGGTGGCACCACAGTGAGTGGCAGCAGGGGTGTCAAGGATAATAGAGCAGAACAAGGGACGTACGGTGGGGAATAGCTGAGTGATTTCCAGGTCCTCAGGGGAAACTGGTGTCTCCTACGTGCCGCGTTGGCTCTGTGTTATGTTTGGAGCTGTCAGGTATGGCCAGGCTCATGTGTTGCAGGCAGCTCTGCCTCCAGCTCCTGAAGATCAGGGATTGCAGGATTCAGGGATGCTTTGTAATCCTCTGGTGTTCTCCACATGCATCTCTTACTAACCTAGATCTGCTGTGCTTTTGAGGCTTCCCGAAACAAGAGCTGGTGTTTGGTAAGGCTCTGACTGAGGCAGGGTTTAAGCAGCAGTCTCCATTCAGCTCACACACACAGAATCACACAGAATGTTAGGAGTTGGAAGGAACCTTGAAAGATCATCCAGTCCACCCCCCCTTGCCAGAGCAGGACCACCCAGAGCAGGTCACACAGGAGTGCATCCAGTCGGGGTTTGAATGTCTCCAGTGAAGGAGAGTCCACAGCCTCTCTGGGCAGCCTGTTCCAGTGCTCTGGCACTGACAGTGACAAAGTGCTTTCTTATGTTCACCCGGAACCTCCTGTGTTCCACCTTGCACCCGTTCCCTCTTGTCCTGTCACTGGCCATCTCCTCTGGTGGTGCTGGGGGTAACTCTGTGGTGCATCAGCACATCTGCACTGCAGGGATCACACCTCGCCTTTCCCGGAGGGTATTGAACAGGCACGGTGAGGCTGGAAGGGAGCTAAGAACAGAGATTGTAATTAAGTCACCAGCTTGCAATGGGCTGTGGGACAGGAAAGTTGATGTGGTTGGGTTCCTGATGGCACTTGTTAATTATTAATTGTCTGTGTTAAGCAAAGCCTCCGTAGCACTCTCTGGTCGAGGGCTAGTAGTGCCCTACAGCACTTACAGCATCCTAACAGCTCGAGTGAAGATGTTGCAAGTGTCCAGATGCATTGCCAAGCTCATGGTGCTGATGCTTTAGACGTGGGACAGACATACAGAGGGGGCTTATCCCTGTCCCAAACACCTACCAGTATCTGTAGGCCCGGTGGTGCTGGTCTAATGGTTAGGAATATGATGGGATAAAGGTTGGACTTGATGACCCTGGAGGTCCCTTCCAGCCATAAGGATCCTATCCTATCCTATCCTATTCTTTGGAGGAAGAATAATGGAGGAGGCTGAGCCAGGAGCTGAGCCATGCTGCCCTGAGCCCTCACTTGGATATCTCTTGGATGCCAGGGATCACTCAGGACACAGCTGGGAGTTTGCCTTCGGTACCTGGGAGATGCTCTTGCCCGACTCTCTTTCCAGTGCAGCTGAGGGTGATGCCACGTGGCTTGTGGACCAGAGTGAGAAGCAGGAAAAGGGAAGAAGGATGGGATAAGGAGGGGCAGGTGGTGTTGCCAAACACACTGTCTTCAGGCACAGCCTTTGACAGGTCGGGGCTTCTGCAGCACTCAGCAAGTGTCCAGCTGAAGGGCTGTGACAGAATCTGTGGGTATCACTAATGATCTTTCCCCATGGAAAGGCAGCTTTCCTTCCAGACTTTTCCTAGAAAAACAGATTTGCATTGTCCTGAGTTAATGCAGATGCATCCATCTGCTTTTACTTCTTCCTTCCAAGTTGGCACTCTTCGTTTGATGCCAGACTGTGTTACTGCAGGCTCCCAGCATGTTGTGTGTTCCAGGCATCGCTTGTAGGAAGCCTTCTCCATACCTGGCATCAGGGACACCACGCTAGGAGGTGCCTTCCCATAATGTTTCTCTTTCCAAAGCCGTGCACGACAGTAATGTGAGCGGCCGCCTCTGGCAGATGGGATGGGGCAGAGCACAAGCCTTGGTCACAAAGAGAGCAGGTTGTGTCCTTCTGCGCAGTTCAGGGCCTCCAGGCTGTTCCCTCTCTGCTGTCACTGGATGCACATGAATTGCAAATAGATCTGGTGTTGCAAATAAATCGGAATTGCAAATAGATCTGATGAAATAGGTGTCAGCCCCTGGGATACATCAGCCTCTGAGCACAGGGAGGGAGCTACTGGAGTGAAATGGCTCCATCACTGAGATAAGGTGAGGTGACTGAGTGAGGTGGAGTTTTGGGACTTGTGACCTGTGAGCCAGAAGGATCTTCTGTTGACCGTGTCTCTGATGCATTTCTGTGTAAGAGGTAACAGAGTATCTTCACCTGCCCTACAGCTTTTCTCTTGGAGACTTCTCCTGCATCGTCCTGGCAGGTGATGTGCTGGCCTAGGAAAATAACAAAGAGAGCTGGTGCAATGGTTAAAGGAGTGTGGGGATGTTCCCACTGAATCCCAGAGGCTGGCAAGCTTAGGTCCCCAGGGTCATTGGGGTTTGCTGATTTGAGGGGGTGCTTATATTGAAATCTCTGATACTGTGGCTTCTGTTAAAGTTCTTCTGATGCTTTCTGGCTATTGCTTCTGCACTTTTCGCTTCTGTGGATTAGCTCTGTTACAAACTGAGCCGCTGAGATGTGCCCACAGCAGCACATGGTCTAATGGTTAGGAATATGATGGGATAAAGGTTGGACTTGATGACCCTGGAGGTCCCTTCCAACCATAATGATTCTATGATGCTAAAGATGACAAATGATGTGTAGCTGCTTTGCTGCAGCACTAACTTAGGAAGTAGGAAGAGACTCTGTCTCCATTCCAAAAGGTGGAGGTAAGTTCTTCCCTGTTCACCTTTCCAGCCCTGCAAGGGTTGTGAACCAAAGCCTGATCCCCTGCAGAGAGGAGTGTTCAGGGCTGAGGACCGTCAGAGTGGTACCAAATGCTTGGGGGATTGAATTCATAATCTTGTAACCAAAAGTCATCCCTCCTCAGCTTCGGTGAGGGAGGAGAACAGAACCTGGATCCAAACTGGTCTGGCATAACAAAGGCAGAGGAAAACCTCAAAGAAGCAAGTGGTGATTTTTGGAAAGGATGTGTGGTTGCAAGAACTGCGTTGGGGGGGAAGAGGAGGCAATGTTTGACTGGTGATCCTTAGAGGAGGCCTGAGGGTATGGAAAGGCAGCACTCCACATCTCTGGCCACTTCTGAAAAATCCCTGGTGCTGATCCTCTCTTGGCTGCTTTGCTTTCCCATTTGCAGAGCTGTGCAGTGCTGTGTTCAGATGAGAACAGTTACAAAAGAACAAATCCTTGTTGCTAAGCATGCTCAGGTTTGAGATCTGACATTGTTTATGTTGCCCCCAAAGCAGATGTGCCAAAGTGTTAAGATGCAGTTAGGCAAGTGTCCTGCCAAGAGATGTTACATGCTCGTTATCTCCTGTCCTGGGTCTGGCTCAGAAGTAGAAATAAATTGGAGATAAATTTCCAGGAAAGTGTCAAGGGAGGAGGAAGGCAGGTGTGGAGGATGTTTTTTCTCCTTTGTGGTTTCTGTCAGCTTTCTCCTTGAACAGTGCAGGAGGTCTGTGAGTTGTCTGAGAGAAGGGGGAGAGCCGAGGAGTGGGAGCAGGACACGCTCTGCAAACACAGCGCCCGTGTTTTTGAAGGTGTGTGCTTTTGCAATGGGTAATTTGCTCCTTTATTGTCTGCAGAATAACAGCAGTGACAGCATTGACTTTCTCTAATGAACAGCTGCTCAGTGCTAGAATCTATTCCCGGAGGAGGCTCGCAGGGATGAATAAGGTTTCATGCTCCTCCTCCAGAGAGGGTGAGAAAGTTCGCAGAACAGAAGATTGTTGCTTGGTTGTTGGATATCTCCAAATCTTGAACTGCTGACAGCTGAGAGCTGAATGTGTCACCACACAAGTCATGTTTAACCTTCCAGCACTTTCACCCAGGCAGGGTGCTTATGGAGTCGGGAGAGAGGTGTTAGTTCACGTCCAAGAAGTCATCCTCTTGTCACTGCAAAGACCGTCACAAATTGGCTGAACAAAAACCATTTCCCTCCTGTTGCACTGCCCGGATTCTCTGCACTGACAAGAGCAGGGAGGCAGGAGAGGATAGCTGATGAATTATGGATGCAGTAGAGGCAGACTCGAGTTGTAAACTCTTGGAGTTTGAAATCACTCGTGTGTGTTATAACTCAAGCTATGACTTCAAATAAACATTTTGAGATTTGTCCCGAGCAGCTCCTCCCTTCACATCCCTCCCTTCACATCCCTCCCTTCACATCCCTCCCTTCACATCCCTCCCTTCACATCCCTCCCTTCACATCCCTGCTCACAGCCCCCCTTCCCTTGGAAATGATACGGATTGGATTTTCAGAGGTGAGGCAGCCTGTGTGCTGAGATCTGTCTGGCATGCTCACTTGTGAAGGTTCCCTGTGCTCTCTCCCCACCTCCTTTTAGTTTTCTACTACTCTCGATCATAAACAATGTGTTGTATTTCCTCTGTGCCTGCCCACCACTGGGCCCTGCACTCATCTCCAGACGCTGAGAGATGCCTGTGAGAGCAATGGTACAAACCAGTGGAGCACCTGAGCTTGGCCTGCTTTTCCCATCTCGTGATAGGAGAGTGGAAAAACACATAAATTGAGAAGTCTGCTGGAGTGAGTCGTTCATAAACGATAAAACCTGGGGGAGTATTTTGAAATATTTCTGCAGATATCAGTAAGTGCTGTCTCTTGCTCTGTGATGGCACCCTGTGCAAACACAAATGTGTACATGGAGTCATAGAATCAAAATCTGCAGGAAAAGAGCTGCCTTCTCCAACTTTTCATGCCCAGAGGATTTCTCTCAGTCCTAGTGCACCTCCTCCAAGTCATCCCAGGGCTGTGTTTCACACCCTACAAGTATTTTTTTCAGTTGAAGAGGCTAAAATTGATCCATCTGATGCAGAAAGGCAAAAAGTCCACAAAGGCAGTGACAGCCAGTGACAAAAAGTCCACAAAACCAGTGACAGCAGGTTTTGGTATGAATCCACGTGTTGTGCCTTGGGCTGTGTGCAGCTTCTGCCTAGAACAGCTTTGCTACTTGGAGTACTGTTCTTGGAAACTCTTCAAATGAAACCATAGCAGTTAACCCAGGATCCATCCTATCCAAGCAGCCGACTGAGATAGCAGGTGAAATTCAGACTCCAAAGGGGGCTCAGTTTAAAGAGGAGCTTGACTTGTAGACTTGTTCTGGCAGAGCCATGGTGAAATACAAAGCTGGAGAGAAATGCATTTGTGTGTGCAAGAGGTGTATGGGGCATTCATCCATGCACACGCCCAGGAATGTACTGGGAAAGCAAGCAGAACTTTGTTTTTGTAATATAATTTGAATAATAAGCAGCGACAAACAGACTTGGGGTCGGGTTAATATGTTTTCCCAACAGTTTTTCAAGGCTGAAACCAGAGTTTTGGCTGAGGGAGAAGGAAGCAGAAATAGATGTTTGAGTTACAGATCCCTGTGGCCGTTACCGCTCTTGGTTGCCAGTGAGACCTGGAGTTGTGCCCTTGGATTTGACTGTCAGGAAGCCCCAATATCAACCCTCTTTCTACCTTCTGCAGAGCAAGTGTGGAGGTGGTAAGTAGATAGTCTTCAGCCCTTTTGGGTCACCAGGCCTGGTTTCTGCTGGCCACCAGCAAGCTCCATGCTCTTTCCCTTCTCGAGCACCTAGGGTGTGGGATGAGCAGCACCAGAGGGAAGGGTGGCCCGTGGTGCTGCTGTGGGACTGCTCATGGAGAGGGTGGTGAAGTGTTTTGTTGGTCCCTTCCCAGCCAGGAGAAACAGGAGGCCTCAAGGAAGGTTGAAGCTATCGGCTGTGCCTCTACAGCAGCACTTCATGGCAGCTCTGCTGAGCCAGGGGATTGCAGAGCTGGGCTGGTGGCTCCTGGGGCTGTTTCACAGTGAGGGTTTGTGCAGCTCATAAAGCCCTTCTCCTAGTGACTGGCAGCTGGCTAGGGACCAAGTGATGTGATCTCAGGTGTGGGACAAGTGCCTTCACATAAAGTTTCTATAACCTGAAAGGTGCCTTTGCCAGCCAGCACCTGGGCTGTGCACCTGGTTGCAAGAGGAGTGTTTAAGTCAGGTTTGAGGAGCTTTCTGTCTTTCTCTGCCCTAAGCTTGGAAAGCTGCTTGGAAATCTGGCAGGGAATATATTGCCATCTGGCTGGTGCTATTTTTTTTTACTCTAGATTTATTTTTTTTCCACTAGCACTGCAGAAAAGGATGGCTTCATGCACACAGGCACGATTCAGCCACCTCCTGTCCAGCAGGTACACTGGAAGCTCACTCCCGTGATAGACTGGAAGTCTGTCCCTGTGTACACTCCTGCTCCCAGGACCTGGGGTGTAGGCTGCTGCCCTGTTTATTTTAATAATAATAACAATAACAATAACAATAATAATAATAATAATAATAAGCTGCCCAGGGAGGTGGTGGAGTCACCATCCCTGGGTGTGTTCAAAAAACGGGTTGGTGAGGCACTTGAGGCCATGGTCTGATGGTCTAATGGTTAGGAATATGATAGGATAAAGGTTGGACTTGGTGACTCTGGAGGTCCCTTCCAACCACTGTGATTCTGTGATTCTATGATCAAAAGCTGCCATGGCCCCATACTGGGAAATGGGTCTCCAGGGTGGGCAGATGAGGCTCACTGAGCGCTGCACAGGGTGAGCAGGGCCTGAGCCTGCTGTCTGTGCAGAGGTGTGACCACATCCAGCCCCACAGCAGAGAGCAGCTCCTCACATGGCTCCTGCACACCTCTTTCCCTGACTTGCCTTTCAAACCAACCACATCACAACTCAATGGGTTCTCCAGTGTCTTCCCAGCACTGTGGTCTTCCCTGTAATGGCTACAACAGAAGCCTTTTCCTTTGCTTCTGGTGCTTTCTCATGTCTTTCCTTCAAAGTCCTGGCTGGAAACCTTTTCCTTGTTCTTTCCCCAGTGTCACCTAATCCCTCTCTGCTGTATTGGGTAGAGGAAGGGTAGAGGCCTGGCATTAGCAATGTGCTGAGGGGCCTCACCTACCCACCCGGATCTCACTGGGGTCCCTGCACTCAGTTTTTTTGCAGGACTGATGATTACTCATGGATTTTAGTGCTTTGTTGAACTGGAGCTGGAGTTAAAAGAAAGCTGCTGTTCCAAAGAGCCTTGGCTTTCTCTGATCCTTCAGCTTATGTGCCTGTTGGGGAAGCTCTTGTGCCTGTTTTTACATTAAGCCCATTTTCTGTCTCAGTAGTTCCCAAGCCCAGCCTTGGCGCCGCGGTGAAGAGCGGCCGGGACTTTGATCTGGTTCTCAATGAGGCCTCTGAATCCATAATCTGATGTTGTTTCTTCTTGTCCCTGTCCTGTCCCCCAGGTTGTCCTGCTGTGGCTGGGTGTGATGGCTGGTAGGCTGGAGGTGTCCATAGGCATGAACATGTGAACAGCTGAAGTAGGTGAATGTGGCAAAGCCCTGGCCAGCCTGGACCATGCTGTGAGCACAAAGGGAGCTTGTGTGTGCCTGTTGCATGGGAAGGAAGGTGTCTGGCTTGGCTTTTTCTTCATGCCCCGTGGCAGCTCCTACTGCTGGTGTTTGCCCAGGGCTGAGGTTGTAGTTTGGTGTGGTCCAGCCATTGCCCCAGGTCAGGGACCGCTGGCGCTGCTTGGTCTCTGCTTCCATCTGCTGGACAAGCACTGGCTCCTGCTCTCTCCCTCCTGTTTTCCCTTGGTGCCTGAGAGATTTTGCTAGCTCCTTTTAAACTGTGCTCACATAATACTACAGGTGTAAATCCCTTTCACTCATGGATGGACTGCAAGAAAATCTCAGTGTTGAACCAACTTTCTTTGGCAAGACTTCTGTGCTGGAGTAAGTGGTGATGAGCCTGGAGGTGGGCTGAGTGCAGCATGTTTGGGACAGCAGTGAGTAGCCTCTACTCCTGCATGCTGAGACCAAAGCTTCTCTGGTTTATATTCACAATAAAGTCAAGTGTGAATGAGGCTGCCATGTGAATGGCCAGTGTGGATCAGGCCAGAGGTCCAGCCATCGCGGTGTGCATCTCCAAAAGTGGCCACAGCTAGAGGAAAGCACATCAAAAACTGGGCAGGGAGGACATGGTGATTTCCTTGGACATCTCCCTCTATCTGTTAGTCAGGGATGTGGGGACATCTTGGGCTGGGGACTGCAGTGAGACCTTTGTATTTAACAGTCCTAGTAAATGTGTCCTGCATGAGTTTATATGCACCTCTTGGTCTTTGAACTCTGCATCATCTCGAGACAGTGAGTTTGTACTGTGCAAAAAGATCCTGCTTTCATTTGTTTGAGACCTGCTGCCAACAACTTTCTTTTCTAGATCACAGGAGCACCTGCAGCAGAACTGAGAATTACTTGTACTGTGTGACTCCTCTACAGTTTTTTCTCCCTTCGTGGGGACAACAACAGAAGTGTCCCTCAGAGTGAGACATATTTGGGAGAACTGCAAGGACGAGGTTACTGCTATTGAGGGTCATGAGCAGTCTGATCTGCTCAAGAGTGCTCCAGGTGTTTTCATCTGACAGCAGAAATTTGGCTGCTGCAGAGGCATTTCTGTAACCTTCCCTTAACTCTGCTCAGCAGTGGGCAGACACAGGCAGAAGGTTCATTTCAAGCAAAAAATCCCCGTCCTGTTCTCAAGACATTGTGAATGCAGCCTATAGATCTGTCTGTAAATGCTGCTTAATTTACATGTTGGCATCTCTCCTCCAGGTGTGTAACCATCAGGTGAAGGCCTAGACACAGAGGCTTGACATCTCTACAGCATCTGGATGTTAGAATTACTTTAACCAAGTTACTAGATTCTTCCTGAGCTGTTACCATGCCTGGGCAAAGGGTGTGTTGTGTAGCTGTTGCTCTGTTGGAGGATAACGGTGTCTTCTTTCATCTAATTAACAAACATCTATTTAGTGACAGTCTGTGAAGGCTTAAAACTCTATCTATTTTCCATGTGAAAATCCTGAGAATTTTTAGGTCCAGCATGATTAGAGTAAATCTACAGTGCAGTCCTTCGTTGTTTTCTTTAGCAAAGTTATTGTAGTCATGTTAAAGCAAGATCTGCTTTTCTCCTCCAACTAGGTGTGAGCTGCTACGTGCTACAGGAGACAACGCGGGAAAGCAAAGCTGGGGTGGCTGGGCTCTGCTTTCTGTGCTTTTTTAGGGGCTTTGCAATTTGGAAAGATAGGTATTTTTTTTTTCCTTTTATTTTTGCTATTAGGGTCCCAGCTAGCAGGAGGAGATGTCACCATCGTCGCAGCGCCGGAGAACACCACGGTGGTGGCTGGGGAGAGCGTGGTGATGGAGTGCATGGCGGCTGCAGATCCCACCCCCTTTGTCTCCTGGATACGACAGGGTGAGCATGAGGGACAGAATTAAGCTTTTGTTGTCAGGAGGAACCTGTGGACACTTTATTTTAAAAATCTGTTAAAAGGCAGAAGAAATTGTGGGACAGAAAGGGTGCTTTGTACGTGGGTACCTAATGATGCAGGTGGTGTCACAGTGTAGGGTGTCCTTGCTAAACTGGAATTACTAATTAAATCTAGAAGGTTACAAAGCATGCAGTTCACTTTATAGTTGTTTGACCTGTGAAATACATGAAGTTCTACTGCCTGGATGCCTTTTGATCTAAATTAGTCATCCTCACTGTATGAGCTTGAGCAATGAGGGTCATGAGATGGGGTCAGGTCTATGCCACTCCCCCAGGACTCGGAGGTTAGTGGGGGTTCTGTGGAATCTGCCATTGCACTGGAGAAATGACTTGTATTATCTTGCAGGATTATAAACTGTGATAAGATCTGTTAATCATTGGAGTGCCTGGGCGTGTTGCTGGGAGGCTTTTCTTCAAAAAAAAAATCTTACTGTGGTCAGGTTGCTAATGGAAGGATCGAGAAGATGCTTAGGTCTCGTCAGAGGTGTACGAATGAGCCAGACTGGCATATGTTACCCAGGGCTGATAACCTAAGTCATGAGTAGGATGCTAGTGTCACTTCACAGAGTGTCACATCCATCAGATGTGTTTCACAGGCTCTAATTGAAGATGTTCTCTGCTCAGGAGTCAAATCTCCCCCAGAAAAGGCTCTCAGTCATATTCATAAATCCGGGTCATGATTTAAGACTCCTCTCCGCTGTAACCATTTATTGTGGTTGGTCTTCAGCCCAGACTTGTCCACAGGCAGTGATTTTAGTGTATACAAATATTTCCTCTTCCCCACAAGAAAGCAGCAAAAAAAATCTCCGAGGACACAGCTTTGGAAATCAAATCAGTGAGGATTAAATGTTTTGGCAGAAATGTTTCTGGTTTATCTTCTGCACTTCACAATTACAAATGCTCAGCTTTCCCATGCTAGATCACTGATTCATTGCTTTACTGAGAGCTACTGATGCCCACAGCATAGTAGATATTAATTATCTCTATGTAGCATTTTTGGATGGGGGGAAGAGGGGTAGGTTGGTGAAACAGTTCCTTGCATGCTTTATTTTAAAGCGTTTGCTTGGTCCCTCTCCGCTTCCTGATGCGGACTCTTCAATTAGAAAGATGGATTAACTGTGCTGGCAATTCTGTGTTATACAAGCTTGTTTCTTTCCAAGACTTCATTAAGGAGCAGGCTGGGTTACTGGACGATTAGTCATGTAGGTAACACTGAGGATTGTACCTTCATGTTGCCAGTTTGGCTCTTGCCAGCCTTAGTGGTGTCAGCTAATTGCTACCATCTGGAGTCAGATTTTCAAACTGCTCCAGTGCACATGGGGTGCACAGATTTTCTCCTCCTCTGAGTGCACAGCCACTGAACTGTGAGGCCATCTGAAGGCCCCCAAAATGGATGGAAGGGGCAGAGGATCTGATCCCAGCTGCATTCCCTGCTGATGGTGCTAAGTAGGTGCAGCTGCTCACAGTGGAGGTGGAGGGCTTGCTTCTGTCTCCAGACACAGGCTTAGCTGAACCTGTGAGAGCAAAGGCAGGCAGATACTGAGTTTCTGCTCTCTGAAGGACCTCCATGCTTCTACAAGATCTGGTGTTGCCCAGGTGCTGCACAAGCCAGCTGGTCTCACCCAACCCTCTAACTCATGCCAAGAGCTGGCCCTGGGTTCCTGACCTACCATTCGGGGGTCTCTCCACTCCCCAGCCATGATCCTGGCTCGAGTAGACACGTTGCTTGCAAGCCCTCCTAAAGGGCAGCTCGGGGCTCCCTCCCACATTTGTGCACGTTTCTTCCTGCAGATGGGAAGCCTGTTTCCACGGATGTGATTGTGCTGGGCCGGACAAATCTCCTCATTCCTTCCAGCCAGCCCCATCACTCGGGGGTGTACGTCTGCCGTGCTAACAAACCCCAGACCAGGCAGTTTGTTACAGCTGCAGCTGAGCTCCGGGTCCTCGGTGAGTAGAGAGCAGGATAAACGTTCCAGGTAGGAACACTGGCCAGGTAGCTGTGAATTACCTGGACCAACATCCAGGAGCTCCCCAGGGAGTGGCGTTTGTGGCCCGTGCTGGGTAAGATGGGAGCCAGGTTAGAGCCAGGAGGCCCTGTGTTGGGATAGCTCTCAGTGGGAGTGTCACCTCTTTAATTTGGGGTTTAGTTCCTTGTATTTACTGAACCGTTTTATGCCTTATTCTTGTTCTCCAGGGTTCCCCCATGGAAATCTGTATCAGCAATTAACTTTCAGTATCGTAGAAGCCAGCAGGGAGAACAGCCTAGGATCAGGGAACGCAGCACATGATTGATACAGAATTTATTTTTCCTTTTGGACAGAGTCTAAATTAAGCCTCTAGAGTCTGCCTGGCAAATCCTATCTTGTAAGAAAAGCTTCTACTGAATAAAACATCACCGAATGGGGAGGAGAAGGGATTTGCTTTGCTATCTTTTCCTCCTCCTTCTTGCATTAATTCGTGCTCTCTCCTCCCAGCTACACCCAGCATCTCCCAGGCTCCTGAAACCATCTCCCGCACCCGAGCCAGCACGGCTCGGTTTGTCTGCAAGGCAGAGGGGGAGCCAGCCCCAGCCATCCACTGGCTGAAGAACGGCGAGGCCATCCTCTCCAACGGGCGGGTGAAGGTGCAGAGCAGCGGGAGCCTGGTGATCAATCAGATCGGGTTGGAGGATGCTGGCTACTATCAGTGCGTGGCTGAGAACAGCCTGGGCATGGCTTGTGCCACTGCCAAGCTCTCGGTGATCGTGCGGGAGGGTTTGCCCAGCGCTCCCAAGAAGGTGTCCGCAGTGTCCCTCTCCAGCACCACAGTCCTCGTGTCCTGGGAGCGGCCAGAGTACAACAGCGAGCAGATCATTGGCTTCTCGTTACATTACCAGCGTGCTGTGGGTAGGTGTGACCTGCCTGTAGGTGTGACCTGCCTGTAGGTGTGACCTGCCTGTGCAACACAGCTGTGTCACGGGTACAAGACACAAGGCACAGGTTGACTTTCTTTCCCTAGTGGCACTTGATGCTGTCACTAGTGACACGAATGACGTGTGTGAGGCAATTCCAGTTAGTTCAGCCCTTTTCACTGCAGGTAAAGGAATTTTCTCAGAGTCAGCATCAGCCTGGGACAGTGGCTGTGGATGAGCTGACATACACTAACTCATTGACCAGCAGTAGCGTGTCATAGGATCATAGAATCATTATGGTTGGAAGGGACCTCCAGGGTTATCAAGTCCAACCTTTATCCCATCATATTCCTAACCATTAGACCATCAGACCATGGCCTCAGGTGCCTCATCAACTTGTTTTTGGAACACTCCCAGGGACGGTGACTCCACCACCTCCCTGGGCAGCCCATTCCAGTGCCCAACCACCCTCTCAGTAAAGAACTTCTTCCTAATATCCAACCTAAACTTCCCCTGGTGGAACTTGAGGCCATTTACTCTCGTCCTGTCATTGGCAATTGGGGAGAAGAGACCAACACCAGCCTCACTACAACCTCCTTTTAGGCAGTTGTAGAGGGCAATAAGGTCTCCTCTCGGTCTCCTCTCAGTCTCCTCTTCTCCAGGCTAAATAACCCCAGTTATTTATGTCCCATATAGCTGAGTTGTCTGGATTCTAGTGGGACAAGACACTTCTGGAAATGTATTTCTCTTCTTTACCTTTTCCTCTCCAACACATTGATTTTTATATGCAAAGGGTGTGATTATTAATGGAGACATTAAACAGCTACATTATGTACAAGGGGGATCACTAAACCATTCACACCCAGAATCTGAAATGGGGCACTTGAGTCTCTTGGGGTCTATGTTCCCAAACAGCCAGCAAGCCTATGCTCTTTCTGAACTGTGGCCAGAGCTCCTCTGAAAATTAAGCTGATAATTTCAGCTGCTTTAGTGTGGATTAAGGAGTTTGAGTCAAAATGGAGAGGTTAATACTGAGACATTGAATGTTTCTGCCCAAAGAAATCGCACAAGAGATGGGTTTTGTGCAGGTGCTGGGCACATTGGAGAAGATGTAGTGAGTTTTAAGATGGATTTACGCTATGGACCTTGTGATTTGAGTGATGTTTTTGAGGTGTGTCTTGGCAGTTCACTGACCTGCTGATCAGTGTTTCCTTGGCTCTAGGAACAGATAACGTGGAATACCAGTTTGCTGTCAATAATGATACCACCGAGCTGCAAGTCAAGGACCTAGAACCCAATACCAACTACGTCTTCTACGTGGTCGCGTACTCTCAGCTCGGAGCCAGCCGGACGTCCTCTTCCATCATCGTTCAGACCCTGGAGGATGGTGTGTTGAACTACATGGGTACTGGTGCCTAAGCAGGCCTGAATAATCTTCTTGGCCTGTTTCATGATGACCATTGAATATGCTATAGAGAATGGTATCAGCTCCTAGAAACCTAAACCTGCTCCTCCTACAGCTTCTTGCCAGAAATCATTAAAAAAAACCCCAACAAAACAAAAATAAACAACAAACTACCCAGGACCAAAGCACCCTGGTCTGATTGTCAGCTTGGGTGATGAAAAGCATGAAAATGACCTAGCTGACACTGGGGCCCATGAGAATCCTGGGGGAACTGCAGTCAGCTCCTCTGGGCTTTCACCTAGCTAATGTGGTATTGCTCCAAACTTGACTCTGGGCCAGACTTGATTTCAGCTCGAAAGAAAGACATCTATTGCAATTTGTAGGGGTGGGAACAGCCTTGAGGTTGGATCCCTTGAGAGGCAGTAGTTTGTGTTGATTTTACCATTTATCACATAGCATTTTGGGAGCAGTAAAGGCAAAGTGCCAGGAGGACAGCTGCCCAACAGGGGAGGACATGTACAGCTTTCAACAGACTGCAGGACAGAGGCAAGGAGCAATGGTTTTGGCAGACCTCGTGCAAGCCCCTGCTGTGCTGCAGGGTGCAGGATGTGCTTTTAACACTCCTGATGTGATGAACTGTGTGGTCCTACATGTGTGTGTCTGCAGCCTGAAAAGCAGAGTTGAAAGCCTGAAAGCTGCCTGCAGCACAGAGCTGGGATTCTTGAGGGAATGGGGATTCCCAGACTGAACTCTGTATCCAGGAGCCATTTCCTTCAGTGTCTCCTTTGTGCTCCACAGCGTTGGCTGGTGAGCTGCTCTGTGCTAACCTGCCCGGTTTGCAGTGGCCACAGGGTCCCTAAGGAGTGGTGTGATGGGGCCAGCAGGCTCTGAGCAGCCTGTTCAAGCTGAGCAGCCCAATGTCTCCCCTCCCCAGACACCCTGCTGCTGGTCTGAGCTGTTGGAGAACTGTGGGGTATTGATTCACCCTGTGACAGACAGTGAAGCACCAGTGGTTGGGCAGACCCAAGACCAGGTAGTGGTCTCCAGCCAGCTGAGAGAGCTGGCAGAGATGCATTGAGGTCTTGCCCTGGACTTTGCTGACTTTCTGTTGTTGCTTCTGCCCAGTTCCCAGTGCTGCCCCTCAGCTGTCCCTGTCGAGCATGACTCCTGGTGACATCCGTGTGACATGGCTGCCTCCTCCTTCAGAGCTGAGCAATGGCAAGATAACGAAGTACAAGATTGACTACTGCACCCTCAAGGAAGGTGAGTGGAACACCATTTGGGGGGTTGTGTTTCTTGCTCCAGCATGTCATGTAGAGGGGAGGAGGCTGGAAACAGGGACCCCATTTTAACCAAGGGAGGAGAAGAGCCCTCTCCTAGCCTGGCTCTGCTGGTGGTGGTCACTGCCAGTGCTGTGCTGCTTCACAGTGCTCCGAGATGCTTTTTCCTGTGATTGTGGAGGAGCCTGTGACCCCAGGGGAATGGGCTGGCACTTGCATCTTTGTGCTGCCCCATGAATGTCTGCGTGAGTGACCCTTTGGTGCCATCTCTGCTGTGTGTTTTGGGGGAAGAGCTTTGTGCTGGCTGGGGAAGAAGGGTAGGTGCATTTGATTCCTTTAAAATGGAGTCCAATCAAAGTGATCCTGGTGAAAACAAAGCAAGTATCTTGGCCAGGCTTTGTTGCTGTATTGCTGAGTTTTATCCAGTTTTATTTATATTGTCAGATACTCTAAGAAGCCTTCAGCAGGGATGGTAATGATTCCTTATGCTGGATGTGGCTGTTCCAATTCCATGTGTGCTTGCTTTGCAAATCCTTTTGGGTATTTGCTCTTAAAACCGTCAAAGCTCTGCAGCTTCTCACTTCCCAGGGTCGTGATTCTTACTAAAAGAAGGATGGGGAGCGTGATGAAGTGCTGGACATGTTACCATGTGTTTGATCAGCATTAGTAGTCTGTGCTGTGACTCCTGGCTCTTGTTTTTTTGCCCTGAGCCTGCATGTGGCTTTGTAGCATCGTAAAACCTTGGAAATGTTTGCAGCCCAGGAATGACACTCAGCAATACTCTGTTACACAGCAGAGACAGTGCTCCCAGCTGACTTTACACCAGGTGAAGCTGGAAAGCAAGCCCTCTGCATTCACCAAATGGGCAATATGAATCTACAGCAAGATCAGTTTGTTGTTACAGTGAAAATCCCAGGCCGTTCTCAGTTTAAATTTCCTGTTATCTCCCTTATGAACTTGGGTGGGCTGAAGAGGGAGCGATAAAACCTCAGTCTGGTGTGGATGAAGGTGTGAGTTTTGCAGAAAGCAGGACAACTGCAGTTCAAACTAAGGTGAGGATTTAAATACAGCAATGAGAAGCACTGAGACACACCATGAGCTACCATCAACTGTGCTTGTATCTGCCATCAGGTCAGCAGCAGCAAGGTTTCTGACAGCTCCCTGCAGTTTTGAGTGTGATGAAGGGGGCTGTCAGTCAGGATATCAGCTCTGCCTCACCTTTACTTCTAGTTTTTTCTGGTGGCATGAGATCACACTGGGCAAAGCAAAGCTAGCCCAGGACATGCAGCCCACGTGGGGGTAGCCAGGCTTTCTGGCTCATCAGTTGTATTTCCCTTTGACTGGGAAAACTGTGTTTTTAATGGTGTCGCCTTGGTTCCAGCAGATCAGATCACCTCCATTGAAGTGGGTGGAAATGAGACACAAATCACTCTCTACTCGCTCCATCCCAACAAAGTGTACAAAGTTCGCATCGCAGCCAGCACCAGCGTGGGCTACGGGGCCCCTTCGGAGTGGACGCAGCATCGCACTCCTGACAGAGACAACCAGACACATGGTAGGAGGCTGCTTGTTGCTTCAGATTTGGGGTGGGGTTTGCAGGACATTGGGGAACTTGAAGATCGGAGATGTTTGCTTTCATTAAGGAACTATAACTGTAGGGTTTGGTTCTTTAGTTTTCTCTTGAGCAGCCCCTGAATGTCTTGCTGCTTGCCTGGGAAGTGGGTAGACAATTCTACCAATCAGAGCTGAGCCCTAGCCAGACTCCAGCAGTGGTTGAAGGTGGTGGTATCTCAGAATACATTGAGAAACTCCCATAGTGGCTTCTTGGCACTGTTTTTAGCTCTATCATCCAGCTGGTAAAGTCACAGTAGACTGCAACTGTGTCATTCTGTCAGGTGGTGGAGATGTCCCACTCACAGGGTGGCCTCTCCTCACACCCCTCCCTCATGTCTGAGCGTGGGGAGGATTCAGTAGGATTCAGTGGAGCAGGGAAATGGAGACAAGTGGCTGAACATTTTTTTCTCTTCTTCTTCTAGTTCCATTTGCCCCGACAGAATTAAAAGTCCGAGCGAAGATGGAGTCTCTCCTGATAACGTGGCAACCCCCAGCCAACCATGCCCAGATATCTGGGTACAAGCTCTACTACCGAGAAGTGGGCCCAGAGGAGTCCAGCGATGAAAGCCCTTTGGATGGTGCTGAAGATGAGAGCTGGGATGTAGGACCCATCAAATTAAAGAAGAAAGTGAAGCAGTATGAGCTGACCCGACTAGGTTAGCTGGTTACATCTTCTTAGCAGTTGGTGTGGAAACCCAGGGTCTGTCTCGTGCACTTTGTAGTAGTCCTGGGGTGCTTCTGCGAGGCTCAGTTATCTGCTTGGCTGCAGAACTGTGTGAGCTTTTCTAAGAGCACCCAAAATCATTTCTGCAGTGGGATTCTTGGGATTCATTCTAAGCAGACTTTAAAACATGGAAATTTCAGATGCCAGTGTAGCAGGGATTGTATTTTTAACCAAGGGCTATTAATACACTTAGTATGCGCTAATAAGTGGATATGAATTAATTAGTGGTTTTTATTGTGTCACTTTAAAGAGTGCCTAGATTAAAATCTTCAACCAGGACAATGATCTCTCCTTCCCTGTGTATTTCTGAGAAGCTCTGTAATTGAATGCTATTTGAAAGCTTTCTCTATTAAAATGCAGAGATGGGTTAATTCACATCATGCTAATTTTGGGTCCGTATTCTACTCCACCCTCCCCCTAGGGGAAAAGGGGTAGAAGACTGAGTGTCCATGGCTGGAGAACCAGTCTGCACCACCATCAGATCTGCTTGCCTGGCCAACTGCATAGGGAGTTACGTTTCTAACATCTGATTGTACTAATTAGTTGATTTACCCATTGATACAGGATGGAGAGAAGAGAGTAATGGCAGATGCATCCTTGAAACAGGATTCTGCTGCTTAAGAGTTCTTCCATCCTCCGTGCTTCATCCCCATTACAGCCCAGTGAGCTCAGACTGTGGGGCAAGTGTTTCTCATGCTGGCTCATCTTACATGTCTAGCATATACATTATCCATGGTGTAAAGGTCAGGCTGTAGCACCTGGAAAGACAGTTTGTGTCATCGCCGAGTAGGTTCCCAGCCATGTTGCAGCCATCCTGCCACTCAGAGGGTGTTAACAGTTACGAGTTTCTCTGAAGAATTTAGGTCTGTAATTATTGCACTGAAGAAACCACATGTGAACATCATCATGTGCTGCACCAACCACTGGCAAGTCCGTTAATGGAGGGACTTGGAGTGGGCTGAATTGGTTCCAAATGCTCTGGCACAATGGTGCTGAGAAGGCTGCTTGTTCTTCTGTAATTACTTCCTTAACTTTGGGCATCTGTCAAGCCCTAATGGTTTCCTTATGATTTGGTGGTTGTGTATTGGCTGTCATTGTGTCAGGAAGAGAGGGTCGGATTTCTTCCAGCCGTGGATGTTCTCCTTGCCCCCCCTTGCCCTGTGGAATGATGTGCTCTTGCATGAGTACAGCAAAGAAAGGGCTCAGGAATCTGGCTGTGCTTTGAAAGGTGGGGGGTCTGGGCATGAAGCAAGGAGGAGGTGTGGTTGGGATTTGGAAGGGTTTTGTTTTATGGCAGGGAGCTACCCTGCACAGGTACTTACGTCTGAGTTAGGGCTCTTGTAGGCAGAGCAGGCAGCAGTCTTGGGAAAGGTTGGCAGCCCTGATGTGATCTGCACTGCTGCATGTTGGCCGATGGGGAATCCGCTGGGGGGATTCCACAGCAGTGGAAACCTTCTGAGATCCCTCTGTAAAAACAAACAAAATACCCAATACTGTCTCTTGGGAGCATTTCTTGATGCCAGGGTAAGGGGGCTGTGAACAGTGCTGTCTGGTGGGAGAGTGAGGTTTGCCCAGGCTGGTGCTATGGGAGAGGAGCTCTTCAAAAGGTGACATGACTGAAGCTACAAACTGGGAGAAGTAAAACACAACACAAATGTTCTTTGTTTACATGGAATACAACATTTCAGTTGGAAGAGACCCACAACAATCATCTAGTCCAACTGCCTGACCACTTCAGGGCTAACCAGAAGTTAAAGGAAGTTCTCAAAGGTGTTGTCCAAATGCCTCTGAAACACTGACAGGCTTGGGGCATCGACCACCTCTCCAGGAAGCCTGTTCTGCAGTTTGAAACCATGTCGGGAAATCCCAGGGTTAGGCACTGGGAAGACAAGGCTGTAGCTCAGATGTGGTTGCATACCATGTCAATGCAAACAAGGTCCAACTTCCCTGTTGGAGGCTCTGTACTGCTCCAGCAGTCACTAAATGCCTCTGGGCTCCACGGCCCTGCAGTGTCACTGACGCCAATGTTCTGCCCCATGTCTTGTTTTCATTCGGGGTGTGACCTGAGAAACAGAACCATCCCACTGGTCATTCCTGCATAGCTCAATTTTGATTTCCTGATTTTCCTTGGTTGGTTGGTTGCTTTTTTTCCAGGAGCACAACAGGGCAAGAGGGGAAGCGCTTTCTCGGGAGATGGCTCCTTTCAAGGCACCCCTCAGACAGAGGTGGATGGGTGTGCAGAAAGCAGCTTTGGTCACAGCTTCTTGAGCACAGTTACTCTTCATTCCCAGCGATAGCACAACTGTTGTGCCAGCAAAGAGCCCTGCCCACGTTTTCCTCCCCAGTGGTCTGTGTTTTAGGCTACAGTATGTTCCTTGTGCTCACCCGGTGCAAGATTCTTGTTTTGTCTTCTCTTGCGCTGGCTGGTCCTGCTACTGAGATGGTGCCAGCTTTGTCCACCACCTCCTCTCTATCCAGTAAACTTCCTTATCTTTTGCCTTAGCCCCAACATCTGGCTTCTTGATTCTGCCTTTGGTAATCATAGAATTGCAGACTGATTTGGGTTGGAAGGAACCTTAAAGATCATCTAGTTCCAACCCCCCTGCCACAGGCAGGGACACCTTCCACTAAACCAGGACTCATCTCTCTCCATTGGAGCTGTCTGAAAGAAGGGAAGGCTTTTCTCCCATGTTTGTGCTAACCTCTGGAGCAAACCATGTCTCCTTAGGGTGATCTCACTAATGACACACCTTGTGTCTTGTCTGAGAGGTGTGTGCTGAAATCCTGTAGGAGGGGTGGGCAGCTCTTGAAAGGCACTTAAGAAGTACAGCGATTTCATGAGCCCATGGAATCAAGAGGAAGCTCTCCTGAATCACGAGGAGGGCTTTTTCCTGAGAAATTCTCATTGATTTCCATCTATGTTCTAGCAGTTTGTCTCTGTAATGGTTTGCAACTACCAAGGCCATTATTTATATGAAAAATAAACAGTAAGGATTTGATCCTGTCTTTCACATTCCCATGAAGGAAGATTGCATTTCTCTGGGAGTGACTCCCTAGAGATCAGGGTATTTTCCCACTTAGAGGAAAGTATGGTGTATGGCATTTGGCCAATATGAACACCTTGAAAAACTGAATGAAACAGCATATTTAGCATATTGAATATATTATGCAGCCATCCAGATTAGTGATTTGAAATGATCTGGACTAGATTATTCTGCTTATATTTAATGTATGATGGAATGCAGTGAAATACATCTGTTTTCATGCTGCCTACTAACTTCTTGACAGCTTGATAGAGCTTTATGTCTGCATGTTCTGAGAGCTTGAACATCTGGGCCTGCATATAAAAATTGAAGCCAAGCCTCTGACTGAGAAATCCAAAATAACCCTATTTTGAGAAGGTGAATTGCTTGATCTTGTAGTAGAGCTCCTCTGGCTTCACGTGTGAGCGACTGCTGTATTGATCCTACTCAGGGGTGGAGGACTTGTCCTTTCCTTCACTTCATTCTCCAACAGGAGCTGCCCACAGCTGTATCACATCTGTGAGCGCTTCCTCATCATTTTGGATCACATCATCCATGATGAGCTCGTGTCCCAGTGAAGCCAAAGGCTTGGGCAGGAGGCGGAGTGTGTGCGTGCTGGTGAGAGGCAGGCTGAGAGCTTCTTTGTTCCACCAGGCTCGTGGTCTCAACCGTTTGGAAGTTGAGTGCCCTTTGGTCTCATCCCCCTTGTGTGGGTTTGAAATGTTTTCCTGTGTGTTGGAGAGTGTGGAAATGCAGATCAGGCTGCCTTGGAGGCAGACAAAACTCTGTTTGCTTTTGGGATTCTTTCAGGGAGAGAAAAATGTGGCTGAACTGTTTTTATATTCTGAGCGCGAACATGTGTTGTGGAGCAGAGAAAGCCTTTAGTAATTGGTACCATTAGCCTCTGGGAGCATAATCAGTGCAGTAATAATAAAATTGGCATCAATAAGAAAGGTTTTATTCTGCTTATGTTGTCTGGCAAAGAGAGCAGTGATCTATCAGGGCAGGGAATGAAGAGACATGTCCCAAATTAACAAACTTCATCAATGTGCTGCAGCCAAGGCAACCAAAGACAGTCTGGGCTGCTCTTGCTGAGCTTCTGAATGGGTTGGTGGCTGAAGGGAGAAGCTGGCGAGTGTCTTATTTGAGAACTTTGTATCTCCAAAGTTGTTTCCTCAATTAAACAACTCCATTACAAAAAGCCTCATATTTTACTTAACGCAGCAGAGGAGTTGTTCAGCTGACGAAAGGCCAGAGGAAAGAGGGAAGTGAATTTTGGACCAGGACAGTACTGCTTGGAGACAGAGCATAGTTTGGGTCTGAGTGTGAGGTTCCCTGTAGAGTGTGTGGCTGCGTGATGGGACGAGTGTGTAATGAGGACCCTCATGTTTCTGGTGTGGTTTCTGTGTGAGCTGTTGCTTTTCTAATTGCAAATCAAGAAACTCTGCTGTGGAGGACACCAAAAGCTGACAGTGACTTAACAGGGCGTGTGAGAACTCATTGGAAGGAAGAGCCTCAAGGCAGAAAGGAGGTGCATTTTGGAGAGAAGAGGATGTCCTCACTCCTCAAGAATACACAATGCAGTGTATCCAATTCCAGGGGGGGAGAGAGGAGTCACTGTGTAGGTTTCTTTAGTAGTTTGCAAGGGAGAAAGATGAGGAACCCCTGAGATGATGTGCTGCAGGCCATGATGCTGGTTAACCCTTGGTGGCTGGGGCAAATCCATTTATTGCTGATACTTTCTGTAAAAAATGAGGGGAGAATTTGAGAGTAGCTGTGATGATCTGTGCACCAGTTGTGAAGCACTATGGGAATGTGGAAACCCTGAGTGGAAGAGGGGCTCCGTGAGGTGTTTCAGCAAATAAAAACTTTGTTCAGGCTGCTTTCTCAGATGGTGAGAAAAGTCTTAACTGGGGAGGGTTGGTCACAAAAATAACCCCAGACAAACCCTGATTGATTTTTCCAGCTCCTGGGAAACTCTATGAGGTGAAGCTGGTGGCATTCAATAAGCACGAAGATGGTTATGCAGCAGTTTGGAAGGGCAAAACAGAAAAGGCACCTGCGACAGCAGTAGGTGAGGAATGCCCTTCATTTGTTGTCTGTCTCTTCTGCTTGGCATGTGGCTTCAGAGGAGGGGTAGAGGTTCAAGTTACAGAAGATGAACTTGAAGAAGGACAATACAAAAATGGGGAAGGTCCCAAATACAAGGAAACTCCCTCTGACGGTCATTGCAAATTGTATTGGAGGAATTATCTTGGGAAGGAGAGAAAGGAGCAAAATATTCCCCCTCTCATTAGGGTTGTTCTCATACTGGGTGTGGATGGCTCTCACCATGTTCTCTCTGGCTCCATTAGTGGCTTGGGAATGGTTTGGAAATGCCAAATAACCTGGGCTTCATCTTTTACATTATAGAGCTTCCAGAATGTGCATTAGCAGCACGCCAGGCTTTTTGCAATGTTACAAAGAAAGTAAAATCTCTGAAGGTGTGGGCTCCATCCTCAGCTCTGCTGGTCTGTTGTGGGATGGTGAACAGCCTGGGCTTCTCCTTACCCTGGTGTGGGCCTGGCAAGCAAGTACCTTTGATGTTGACCTGTGCTCCACAGCAGCACACCACCACCTCTGTGTGTGGGTCCTCATTGGGATCTTCCCACATGAGAGGCAAAGCAAGGACTGCTGCATGTACCGAAGGGCTAAGCTGGGCATCTAGGCTTAGGAGGCCAACATACTGGTGCAGGCTTCACCACCTAAGCCTGTTTGGTTCTGTGTTTTCTGTGTCCATGGTGGCTGTCCCTTGCCATGCTGTCATGTGCATCTCCACATCTCTTTTTGGCTTGTACCATAGATCCCCCTGTGCAGAAGGGTCCTCCGCTGCCTCCAGTCCAGGTCTATGCAGAGTCCAACAGCTCCACTTCCATATGGCTCAGGTGGAAGAAACCTGACTTCACCACAGTCAAGATTGTCAACTACACCGTGCGCTTCAGCCCCTGGGGCCTGAAAAATGCCTCTCTTGTTACGTACTACACGAGGTAAAGAGGGATGCTAAGGGTTCATCTGCCATGTATTGCTCTTACCAGGAATAAACACAGGGCAGGAGGAACCTGGGTGGGAGTTCCGGTACTGAGCAAAATCCTGGATGTTTCACATGCTGGAAATGTTTGTCTTGGTCACAGATACATTCAGAGCTACTGAAACGTGGCCCTGGGACTTATCTGTGACTCGAGGGGATCATTTACTGGCTGGTGTCTGCATCTTTTCTGCTCTGGTTGAACCTTACATGCTTGGTTCCCTGTTAATAGCATAGCCAGGTGCAATTATGGCCAGACTGAAAGCATTCATTTACGAGAAAGTCCTTAAAAGTTTGATTTAAAAATTGCTAGATTTTAAGCAGTTACAATAAATTGGGGATGTATTTTAAATCTGGGTTCCCATGCAAGGTTTCAGCCTATAACCCAGGCTGTGTTTCCAAGCTTTCCTGGATAAGTACATCAGAAATGGTCCCAGAGGCTGGGAACCTACTTTGCTCTGTAACTGGGAGCTGAGTTCTCTTGCATTCACATGACTGCAGGAGATGAAGCTTTAGATGAAAAATCAAATACTGTGGGAGTAAGGATAATCTCATACAGTGCTCCTGGTTAGGTACCCAGGTGGCAGTGGGTGGGAGAACCATCTAGTGATCATGGCCTTGTCAATGTGTCCTCTTTTGGCAGCTCGGATGAAGACATTCTCATTAGTGGGTTGAAGCCCTACACCAGGTATGAGTTTGCTGTGCAGTCCAATGGTGTTGGCATTGATGGACCTTTTGGCAGTGTAGTGGAGCGCTTCACCCTTCCTGACCGTGAGTATTTGTTGGAACTGAATCCTCATATGTCCTGGCTTTCTCCAAGTCTCTGTCAAATCTCTCCTAATGTGCCCCTGAGAGATGTGATCTCAGATCACCTCTGGTGTCCTTGAGTGCACAGAAGGCTGAGAGCTGCTAAGCATCCTGGTGACTTTTCCAAGTCCATCAAAGGAGTGCTGCTTTGGAAACAGTCAGGCATGTAAAGAGAACTAGGGCAACAGTTGTTACTGTGGGATTACCTCTGTGTTCAGAGAAATCCTACTCATCAGGGAGAGCTCTGGTATTCAGCTTTGTAGAGCAGCGTTGATGGGCTTTGGAGGAGTTGTATGTCCTGCCCCTAGCTGGATGTAGATGTAGTTCAAGCAGGGCTTTGGGGAAGATGAAGAGAAGGCAACAAGGAGCAGGGATGTGCTAGGAATATTCTTTCAAATATGACCAACATTGCACAGTCTCAAACTGAGCTCTTTTCTGCTGTTCATGCTGGGTCTTTGCTTGTGTCCACCAGGTCCCTCGACTCCTCCATCTGACCTGCGGCTGCACCCGCTCAACCCCTATGCTGTCCAGGTGCACTGGTGCCCCCCTGCCGAGCCCAATGGCATCATTGTGGAGTACCTCATCCTGTACAATGCCAACAACACACAGCCTGATGACATGTGGACCTTGCTGACACGAGAAGGTGAGCCTCCTCTGGGTACTGTGGTGCCCCCCCCCAGGTTCTTGTCCTTCTGCCTTCTTCCCTGGCTGTGGAACCCTGGTTGATCAGTCCTGCTGTCCTGATTTCTGCTTCACTTTGAGCACGTACAGAGAAACATCCAAGAGCTCGTGCTGCCAGCTTTCTTGGAACATGTGCTGGGCCTTGCTCCTGGTCATATAGGGGAGTCCAGGGACACAACTACTGAGGGACATGAAATCATGCTTGTCTAGGGCTGAAATAGCCTTTATCACCCAGCAAACAGCCTGAAGATCCAGGCTGGCAGCCAGTAATTCCTCAGAGAATGTACACCAGCAGCACCATCTGCAGTCTGTACCATAAACTCCTTAAGCAGCAAGTTCATTATGGCTGAAGAGGTGTATGAATTACCTCTTCGAGCTCATGACACAAAATCCCTCACTCTGAGGGTCCGACAGAATTCCACTGCTGCTTTGCAGGCTCTGAATACTCTTGAAACTGCACATTATAAACCTCTTTTGACTTGCTTTTGATCAGGAAATATCTTCAGCACTGAAGTGCATGGCCTGGAAAGTGATACCAGATACTTCTTCAAGATGGGAGCAAAGACAGTCGTGGGGTCTGGTCCCTATTCGAACGTGAAGGATGTGCACACCCTCCGGGAGAAGCTGTCTGGTACGAGTTCCTGGGGCAGGAATTGGGTTGTGTTGCTGGAGATGGCAATTTGTCAGCAGTGGCATTTCTGTTTGCCAAGCAGTTGCCTGGTGTCACCAGGCAGGATGTGAGATGTAACTGTGTGTAGGCCAGTGCAGAGGGTCGTGGCAAAGTCCTCAGGTGTGCAGCTCTACAGACCTGAGGCAGCTCCAGAAGCCATCCCACAGCCAAACATCATCTCTCTTCCCCCTCCCAGCTCCCATGGAAGGGCATGTGCAACCTGCATTGTGCTGCCTTTCTGCTGGGGCTGTGTAGTGTGGAATTAATGCATGTGCATAAATGCCAGTTTGCTTTAAGCTGCTCTAAATTGTCACTGCCAGGTAATCTTCTTCCTTTACACACACAGAGGCATCGCTGATTGGTTTTAGTGAAGCTGATGCTTCTCTGAACATAAGACACTTTGTACCTTCTTCCTGCTAGCAGCTGAAATGGTGTGTCTGTCCTCTCCCTGCTAGATGTTCTGGATATCCACTCTGTCACGGGAATCATCGTGGGAGTCTGCCTGGGGCTGCTCTGCATACTCTTCTGCATGTGTGCCAGCTTCCGCAACAGCAAGCAGAGGTAGGTGTCACCTCACCTGGACAGGAGGAGGTGTGGAAGGAGACAAAATCCACTGTGAGCTGCTCCGTGTGTTCAGCTGGGCTGTTTGGGATGCAGTGCATGGCATCAGTGAATACAAAGATTGAGTCTCGCTAGCTAAGGAACATATTTAATATAATCTTTTCATCAGTTTATTTTCTCAGTAGTTTCTCTTTAATTTGTGTTTTTAGACTAACAGGGGTTTTTTCAGACAAAAGAAAAAAAAACAAGAGAAGGAAAAAAACCCCACTATTTGTTGGATTATTACATGTTTCCGTAAGTGTGGGCTGTATTTTGCTTCTGAGATTGGACAGCTCTAAGGATGTTTGGAAAGGGTTCGTTTACTTCCAGTTGGGAGAATGATGAAAGAATTCCCAGGGGGCGACAGGCTGGGTTAACGAGGTTTGGCCTCAGCCCAAAGCCCCCTGTGGTCCCAGTGGCCTGAGTCCAGCCACCAGCACTTGAAGGACCGTGATCACAAACCAGCTGAAGTTGTTGAGAAGAGCTTTGAGCTGGCAGCAGATCTCAGGACTAGGAACAAGCATCTTCTGAAGTTTAGTCCTAATGTGGCCATCAAACCTTCCTGTCCTGTTGCATCTCTTACCTGTAAAGCAGATGACACAAGGGACACGACTGCCCATGGATGGGGCTTAGAGAGCTCTGCTCTGCTGCTGGGACTCCATGCACCAGTACAGGCTGGTACACTGGGACAACACCATGCACCAGTACAGGCTGGGGGCTGACCTGCTGGAGAGCAGTGTAGGAGAAAGGGACCTGGGGGTCCTGGTGGACAGGAGGATGACCATGAGCCAGCAATGTGCCCTTGTGGCCAAGAAGGCAAATGGCATCNTGACCCTGCTCTGGCAGGGGGGGTGGACTAGATGATCTTTCGAGGTCCCTTCCAACCCCTTGGATTCTGTGATTCTGTGATTCTGTGATTCTGTGACTCGTGTTGTCTGCTGCCCTTGGGATCTACTGGCAAGGGGAGGGCTTGGCATCCAGGCCATGCTTTGTCTGAGCTTTAGCACTAGTGAAGGTGGTGAAGAGATGTGTCTGGGGAGAGGCTGCTGCAGCGAAAGCTGTTACAGTAGGATGTGCATAGAGGGTCCCCTTCCTCAGATGTCAACTCCTGCCTGTTTTCCCTCAGGGAGGCCCTGTCAGGCCTGGATTCCCAGGCTGCTGGCAACCACACTTACTACCACCGGAACAGGCAGGGGATGGCCGCTCCCAGTGCCACCTTGGACTCACATGAGCTGGAGTCCCTCATGTCCCCACTCGCAGAGGATGCACTCGTGCCCCTGGGGGACATCACAGAACTGACAGAAGTGCACACCCTCATCCACACGAGCCTCCCTGAGGACGTCGTCCATGGGAAGAGGAAGGTAAGGACCTGTGCACGTGGTGACTGGGCTCCCACCCTTGGCAAGAGCATTTGGTGTGTTGCTGGGTCTGGTCCTGTCCTGGCTCTGGTAGTCTTGGCTGCAGGCTGATGCTGGGCAACCGTGCATCTCCCTCTCTGTAAAACTGACTGGCTCAGCCCTGGCTGCCAGATCTAGGTTTGGGATCCCCATGCCATCTACCAT
Organism: Aegotheles bennettii; assembly: GCA_013398125.1. Classification (NCBI taxonomy): domain Eukaryota; kingdom Metazoa; phylum Chordata; class Aves; order Caprimulgiformes; family Aegothelidae; genus Aegotheles; species Aegotheles bennettii. Next base: position 1,265,680 of record VZRW01007566.1, on the reverse strand, counting down.
CCCTTTTCATCTCCTGGGACAGTGACCACCACAGAGAGCTGCACTGTTCCTGTTCCTCTGGCACACAGATGGTGCAAGACAGTGTGGTGTCTGGAGTAGATGCTCTGCCCTCCAGGATGCTCTCTTGCTTAGAGTAAGAGGAGCTTTGTCCATAAACAATGTGTTCACTGGGATACCCTTGAAGATCTACAAGAGGTGAAACTGTGTTCTATTTGTGAGCCTTATTTTTTGAAGCAGTCTCTTCCTGCCCTGCTTGTTTTGCCTGACATTGCATTGTCTTTCAGCCCTCCCTGCCCATTTCCTCTCTCTCAAGCTTGCCTGAAACATTTCATTCCATTAGGGAACCTTTAATTGGCCTAATTTAGTTAATCTGTTTATGTCTCTCTTTGTAGCCCAGGGAGAGCATGTAAAGTAATTAGGAGGTTCAGTAAAACAAATGCATTGCGAGCACATGGGATTTCAGCGATGCGTGTGTGTCACGGGAGGGAAGGTGAGTTCAGGAGACCTGGAAAACCCTAAGACCCATCCCATGGTCTTTTGGAAAAGCAACATCTTCTGCTGACTTTAATAGTCCTGTGAGCTGGAGCACTGCTCTCACCCATCCCCAAGTGCTGTGGTAGATCCACGCTCAGCTCAAGGAGAGGTGGTTGCAGCCAACATCTCTGGATTTCGGTGGAATGTGGCTGCCTGTCTGGACCCAAGCCGAGGGGTGTGAGGAATTTCCTACAGCTCTTTCTGTTAAATAAGGAACAAATGTTTTCAGGGATGGTGGCTTACCCTGGGAACAGGTCGGGGTGGAAGTTCTCTCCATTGGGAGGTCTTTCTGGGGGCAGCGTGTCCAGATCTCACTTCCAAAGCAGCAATCCTGCCTGCAGAGGTTTACACAAAGGTTTTCATGTGTGCAGAGCAGGGGCTGGAGAGGGCAGTGCCAAGGCCTGGCCGGGGCTCAGCCTGAGAGCTTGGGTCCCCCAGTGTCTGTCAGAGAGGCTGGCAGTGTCTGGCAGCAAAGTTCTGTTCAGAGATCAAAGCTTTGGGAAGAGGGGCTGTTCTGGCTCTGGTGTCTCTGCCTCCCTAATTGGATGGGGAAAGGCCACTGGGAGTTAAATCCACCAAGGATTTTGGCCAGCGGAATAAAGAGCTTGTTTTTCTGATGGATGTGGAGAGGGAAGCAAGGATCAGTGAGGAGCAGCCACCCGGAGAGCAGTGTTGTCACCCGTGCTGCCCAGCGAGGAGGGCCTGGCAGGTGAAGGAATGCATGAGTGGCAGCTGGGAGCAACAGGCTGTTGTTGCTGGGAGTGGGCACTGGAGGGAGATGTGCTCCCACGCAGGTGGCCCCGCTCCCTCCGCTGCCCAGTTCCTGCTGGAAGTGCCACCTGAGCCAGCCCTGAGCACCCTCACATCCTCTCTGTACTCTGATACGTATAATCCAGGGTGGAAGGACTCCAAATCACCTTTGTGTTGCAGTTGCCCAGGGGCCACGTGTCCAGGTGGTGATGTGGTTTTACCTGGCTGGGCAGTCAGGAAGTTGGGCAGGTCTCATAGAATCATGGAATCATTATGGTTGGAAGGGACCTCCAGGGTCATCAAGTCCAACCTTTATCCCATCCTATTCCTAACCATCAGACCATCAGACCATGGCCTCAAGTGCCTCATCAACCCGTTTTTTGAACACCCCCAGGGACGGTGACTCCACCACCTCCTCTCGAGCCATTATAAGCAATGCTGGGGGTGTGGGGTGGTGCAAGTGGAAGGTGGGACAGTCTTTGTGCTGCTTGACAGCCCCCAGGAGCCCTCTGGCCACCTCACCCCTGCTTTCAGGACAGCAAGGTGCTGCTGCAGCTGAGCTGGTGGCACAGGGCCCCTCTGGACAACTGACAGCTCCAGTAGGCAGCAGTATGCTCAGCCATTTAGTGGGCCCTTTTCCTTCTTTTCTGTGCATTTCTCAGTGGTCACACATGAGGATTTACAAATACACTGACAAGTGATTTTCCTCTTTTACTCTCGTCCCCTTTCAGGTGACCCCCAGCCCGATGCCCTCAGTAGTCCACATTATAAATGACACTGTAATGCATAGGCTGTGGTGATGCAGCTCTGTTTCCCCTGACAGATGGACTAAGGATGATAAAGTGGCTCTGCTCCAGACATCTCTGTCACTGCTGGTTTTGGGCCAAGTAGTTTAGAGGGTGGGGGGGAATGTTAAAAAGCATCTGCTTTCCATGGAGGACTTCAGCTTTTCACTGAAGGCAGCCAAACCCAAGTGTTTCAGCTTGGAAGTGTTTGCCATAGTGCTACTTGTGAGCTGGAACCTTCCTTGCTTGCTGCCCCACTCCTTCCCCGTGGGCCTCCTCCCCGTGGGGACTGTGTTTCCCACGAATGATCCCTGTGACTCCAGGAGCAAAAGCTGTAACACATCAGGGAACTTGGCTCTACCTGGACTCTTTTGTCGTTGTCGTGTTGAAATGTTTCTGCGTGGAAGAAAGACTTAAAAGTCTTAAGATGAGAGCTGTGCTCCTGCTGAGAGCGAGCAAAGATTCTCCTTTATCCGGTGGGGGAGAAGCCTGAATTATGTTACATCTTATTTAGAGGTGCAGCTGTGGGCAGGGATGCCTCTATTTTTGCATGACACGGAGCTTCCCCACTCCCACTGAGCCATGAATCCTTCCTCTCTGCTACGACACCCTTCAATCTGGGCACATCCAAAATGTCCCCAGCCTTGTTTTTGCACAGGATTTCAAGCCGGTTTAAATAACCATCCTCATAAAACAGAGAAGGCTTCAAGATCAACATTTCCTACATGTTCATTCTCAGCTCTTGGATTTGCATGAAATCATTACTTGTCACTGAAAAGGTAACGTGATCTGGGCACATTTTTACCAGCTGGAGCTTCTATAAAAAGGCTAAAATGAAAAGGCTTGTTTGCTTTGATAAGGATTTAGCTGTAATGGAAACACCTCTTATTGGAAGATGTTTTTATTAGTTTTCATTCTTGTGTTTGCAGTGAGCTGACAAAGGGATTCTTCCCTCTTTAGTATCAGACTGACACTCCTTGCTTTCCTTTTTCTATTGTAAAAATCAAGAGAACGTTTCCTTGTCTTCCTTCATCCATTCTCGAGCCCCTCTCAAGTAGAAAGAAAGAGTCTGGTTTATTACACCAAAAGATGCTGCTTAAAAAATACCAGAGAAGCTTTCAGGCACACAAGACCTTCTTCAGGTCTGTGGTGAAAACAGACCTGGAGTTAATTGCTGCTGCCCAATCTCAGAGACTAAGCCCCAAGAGGTGTTTTTTTTTCCTTCCTCTCAAGCATAATGTGCTTGAACAACATGTGGGATATAGGCCATGTTGTGTGGCTGATGGTTTTTTTTCTGTTTGTTGAAAGTTGCAAACTGGTACAAAACAAGTTTGTTCTTCATTGCAGCCAATTCCAGCCAGAGCTGAACAGGCTGTTCCCAGAGTCATCAAAACCTATGTAAACATGGCAGATTGACATTTCCGCTAACAGATGGTCCATTGGGGACTGCCTGTTTCTTTCCACGTTTTTTGGTATTCACAAGATGCCTGCAAGAAGGTTTTCAAGTTTGCTCTCTCTCTCTCTGTGTATGTGTATGATGCTCAGATCTTTCTGATGGCAAATATGCATGTAAGCGTCTATAATAGGACACACATTTGTCGGCGTGTGTACATATTTGTGTAGGTTCCACGCTGAAATTTCCAGGCAGTATTTGCTCAGTAACGTATGTTCCTTGGAAAAGGCACAGAAGCCATCAGTCAGCCATGTAGCTGCAAGAAAGCCTTTCAGATGGCAGCAGAAGCAAATTGAACACGTTCCTCGGCTACTCGCATGGAGTGATATTGCTTATTGCGAGCTGTGTGTGATCGCTTGGTTGATCTCTTGCTATTAAAGTGTGGTTTAATGATTGTCCACTTAGAAAGGGAGCAATTAGGAAATGCTTTTGGCTCGGAATATATCGTTGAGTATTGCAGGGAGAGGAATGGCAAAGACTGCCTCCAGCATCCGCTTCTAAATTAGCAAATGCTTGGTATCCCCAGTGCTGGGTTAGAGCATCGCTGTTTCACAGGGTGCTGTCATATAAATGAGGCCATTTGCTACTTGTTTTTGTACAGTTTGATCCTGAGGCAGCAGCTGAGCTCCTGTGACAGGGGGTTGGTGTGGGGATGTAACGCTGCTCTGCCTCCTGCAAGGTGTTGAGCCCCTTTGGCTCTTGAGTCCAGGTGGACAGAGCGCTCCGGAAAAGCTCCGGCAGCTCTTCAGCACATCCCTGAGCGCTTTAACTTGCCTTCTGCCAGCACCGACGGCACGAGGTAGCATTTGCTTCTTGCTAAATAGCTGACTTAGGAATGCCTGGCTCACATACAACATCTGGTCATGTATTTCTACCTAATTTCCAGCCAGATGGACTGAGGCACGAGGAGGTCAAATGACTCACGCAAGGTCAGGCTGATGTCAGAAATCTCCTCGCCATCCTGGCTGGACTCATGCTATGTTGACTGTTGCTGGGATAGATCTGCTCCGTGTAAGTAGCAGCCACATGTGCAGAGCAGAAACATGGGTTTCTCCTGCCTGCCAGTGAGTATCAGGGGAGCAGTGGGTTTGAGTAGATGTGCTGTGTATCTTCACCCTACGCAGCCATCATCCGGTGCTCTGTGTGCGCCCACACAGTTGTGTCAGGTCAGGATTTTCTCTTCACTTCAGCCTCGTGTTGGCCTCTCACTTCTATCCAGGCAAAGTGCAACATCTGTGGAATGAGCACAGAAATAACTGGCTCATTTTCCTTAAATCTGAGCATGCATGTGTATATGTGCATGTGTGTATATGTATGTGAGTCAGTAGCAAGGCTGAGCTCAGGTAAATACAGGACAGCCCAATAAAATCAAAACCTGGGAAGAAAATGCTTTTCTGCCTGTGAACTACTAGTCTGAGCTGTTAAATAACTTCAACTCTTAAAGGCACACATTTCCCATGCACAGAGGTGTGCATTCAACAGTTTATTGCAAGGGGAAGCTGAGAGAACCCAGAACAAATTGCGTTCAGCCCATATAATTTAATTAGATCTACAAACAAGGTAACACTGGTTGCCCAGGGGATTTAAAGCTGAGCTAAGAATTGCTTGGTGGTCTGTTGAAAAAAAAAAAAAAATTTAAAAAATGAGGCCCCCCAGTTTTGTGCCTCTGTGTTGTTGGGGAATGGGAGAGTGTTTACCCGAGCCCTGGGTTACAGCAGGAAATCTGCACCGCAGAGTGAGCAGCGTAGCCTTGTCCTCATCTCTTCCTGGAGCACACGTGCCAGTGTGCATGGGTGAGGGTCCTTCTCCATGCTGCAGAGCATCACTTGTGCCAAAGCAAATGCCACCATCATTCTGCTCCAGATTTCCACCGCCCCTGTTCTTTTCCAGCTCTGCAGGAGTTTTCAGCAGACCCAGAGCTCTCTGGGTTGTCTGCAGCTTTGCAGGGAGCTGATTTCGGTGAACCTTTAAGTGATGTCCTATGCCACGTTGTTCCTGTTGGCCTAAAACTCTGCGAATCAGTGGAGAGCCCGCTTTGGTTGTCAGCCATCTGTCAACTTCCATCCACTTGCCCTGCACCAGACCACCCAACAAAGCAATAAAGTCTGTTGTAACGGGGCGGTGGTGCGAGTCCATCCTAGCAAGGGTTTTTATTTCAACACCATCAGAAGTGATCTCTGCCTTTAACTTGAGTCTTCTCACATCATGGTATTTTCTCCAACTTGAAATTTCCTTTTTCAAGCTGCTTCTCATTTCAGGTTGACGAGGATAAGAATCTGTATCTGTGATAATTGGATCTCTTCTCCTTCCACTTTTCTTTTGCAGTCTTCATGGAATAAATCAGCTAACCAGCCCTGGACAAACAGCATAGCCAGATACGGGGACACCATCACAAAAGAGCCTCTCTCTGCTGTGAACGGGTCACTGAAGCTCCCCTCCAGTGCAGGACAGAAGCTTTTGTTACAAGCTCTGGTTTACGATGCCGTGATGGTGGGTGTCTTCGGTGCCTTATTGACTTGTGTATTCTGATGTGGGGTTTTTTATATTTATGTTCCCCATTTCCTTTTCTCCTTTTTGCAGCACAGGAGAAAATGTTTCCTTCTCTGAACTGGCTTTAGTTTGCTTTATTATTTTTTCCTGGGTGTAGGAATGTGTGCCAGTGAGACTGATGGGATTGGAGTAAAAGCTGTTTGTTTTTTCCAAGAACCGTTCAAAGCCTCAACTCTCCCCTGATCTTCTCTCTTGACTCCAGCCAGCCCTCCAGGGCCTGTGCAGTGGGATTGTTCTTTTGGTGACAGTGAAGTGGGGTCAGGCAGCTCAGTTGTCAGCAGGGTGATGGCAGTCCTGGTTCCTGAGGGCCTGGAGCCAGGCACCAGCAGTCTGCTTCGAGTCTTTGCTGCGGCCATGCAGCACGAAGCTTGATGAATGGGTTAGGATCTGCAGTGCTCAGCACAGTCATTAAGATCTACAGTGTGCTTGCCTGAAGGAGGGATTGCATTTTTGCCTGTAAAAGGAGTCAAAGATCAAGGGCTGATTTAAACTCCTTCTCCAGATAGGGTAGAGCAATTTCCACTGCACTTGTCTTCTCGATGAGGGTGCATAGATTGGGAGGAAATCCCGGTTCTGCTATTGCTTCATTAGAATAAATATGCACTCCCATGTTTGGGAGAGTTTGTACAAGGATGGTGATGTCTGCCACAGTCTCAAGCAAAGCAAGCTGCCACCTGCTCAGATTGACTCTGTACCAGAAGATTTCTTTGGTTATTGCTTTATAAAGTTCACCCCCCTCTCTCCACCCCAGCAAATACTTCTGAGTAACCTACCTATGTTTCCTTCCTAGTGGTGTGAAATCAATTATACACAGGATGTAATTAACATTGTGGATAGAGTAAAGACAGTGTTTTACAACCCAATTACAGGGCACCATTTACAGCACAGCTTACCCATCAGAGTTTGTCAACAAAAGGAGAGAAGTGTTAAAATATGTAAATGATGCACAAAGTCAGCTCCGACAGAAAGCGCAGTTTACACGCGGGATGTCACTGCCATACTTTTAATGGTCTTGCTATTAAATCACACTGAGTGCAGAATCTGAGCACTGATGGCCCAGAGAGCTCTTTGTGAGCTTCCAAAATAATTTACCTGTTCAATCATTGAATGATAATCCTGCAGAATGACCAGACTTGGGGAGAGCTGCAGCCTGAGCTGCGCTTAAACACCGCGGAGCAGAACAACCGATTGTTTTCTTTCTGAATTAGAGTGCCTGAATTTACACCAGCTTTTGCAAGCTGCAACGAGGGGTCTAACGAGCATTTTGTGATATGTGACTGAGATGAAATCAGGAAAGCGAAGGGAGCCCTGGTGTCTAGTTGTGGGTCTACATCATGAGCTGTCTCAGAAACCACTTTGCCAGAGCACTGCCCACTCGCCCTCTAGAAATCTGGCCCTTAAAACTCACCAGCTTGTTTCCATGTTGAAGATTGTGGTCTTTGACAGAGGCTTGCTCCAGCCTGCCAAGAAACTGCGGACAAATCACCTCCCTCCCTTGGGACTTGCTTTCCCAAATGTAAAGTCGGAGTAATGATCCTGAGGTGATTTGAGATGCTTCTGTAAGACTTCAGCCTTGAGAAACACGTCAAGATAACGCTTAATAGAGGCACGTGTACATCCCATTGCACTCTGTGGGATTAAAAAGAAATGCATTTCAGTGCTTGGTTGGGTCACAGCCTCAATTATCTGAATTTTATTTACTTTACCTTCTTATTTTTTTCTTTTTTATTTTTTTCCCCTGTTTGATAACAGAATGAAGCAAAGAAAAGCCACCTGCCAGCCAGCCTCCATCAAGTGGAAGCAGAGGTCATTGTCCATTCTGATTTTTCAGCCTCTGACAGAGACTACGACTCCCAGCTGCAAACCCTGGAGAGCGAAGAGACAGAAACAGAGGACCAGGAGCCTGAAGAGCTCCCCTCCGGAGAGCTGGCTCTTCCCAGCTCTCCCAGCACCCAGCAGGATGCTAGCCAAGTGTTGGTGGACTGCACGGGCAGTTCTGAGGTTCAGGCCCAGGATGAGCCATTGTGTAGTGACAGAAAGACTCAGCAAGCAGAGGCCGTTTGCATCCACGGGCTCACCAATGGCTTCCACAGGCACGGGGAAAGTCTGGATTCAGTGGAGAGCGGAGATTCGGACTCCACCCAGGAAGGTGGGGGGGATGTTCAGCCAGTCAAGTGCCAATCGCTCTCCCCAGCCTCGGAGGAGGCCCCCCTCTGTAGTAACTCTGGTTTAACCAGTTCATCCTCAGCATCTGAGAACGTGGCATGTGTCCACAATCATTAAAGAGTGAACTAATCTGCTTTTGATCATGGGAGAGCTGGAAGCACTAGTAAGGGTCTGGCCCTGTGAGGTGCTGCGTGCCCTTGGCTCCCTGAGCCTGGCGGGGGCTGTGGAGGCACAGCATCTCACCAGGACAGGGTTGGGACCTGGTGGCTGTACATATCGCCTTCACGAAGTCAGCAGTTAAGTTGGTAAGGGCCCATCTTCTTCCCACTGAAGCTGATGAGTAACTCGGTTTTCGTGGGAGCAGGACTGAGCCATCTGCCAGAGTCTGACGCGGAAGCAGGGCTAGAACAGAGCCTTCTGCACTGGGCGGGGGCTGTCACTTCACTGTCGTCCTCGAGGCGACTGGCACGGCGTCTCCTACTGCTGGGAAGAGGCAGGGTGCACCCAGCCACTCTTCTCGACTGTCGCCTTGGCACCGCCTACTGCCTGGCAGCCTTGGGATGGATTTTGTCAGAGGAGTCCTGCAAGGAGGTGGAAGCCAACACAAACAAATCCAGCAAGCTGTAACCACCAGCCTTTTCTGCCCTCCCGTGGTTGAAAGGATTGTAAGGCTCTCTCTGTGCGCTACTGCAGTAACTATTAGTAGCAGGCTGATGTAGTGGCCTTTTATTACACACTCTACGAGTGCCTCTAACAACTTGTACTATATAGAACCTTCTTCAGTGTCTGGGTCGTTTCACCAACCTGGACTTTGTTTTATGTAGGTTCTTGTACCTAATATTTTAGGTACGCATCTGTCCTTTTAATGTACAACATGTATTTTTATTTCCTTGGAACATCTTTATATTATTTAATTTTATAAAGTGGAGTAGCGTGTGGTATAGAGTAGCATTTTTACTACTTCTCTCTTTCTTTATTTTTTTTTCCTCCCTAACAACACAACTACCTCATGTCTGTTGGAGAAAAAAAAAAAGCAGTAGATCTACTCTTTTGTTATAGTCCATTATAGGTTTTAACTTATTCTTATACTGCCTTTTTCTAAAGAATATGTTTGCACTGGTTGTTGACTTTTTTTACTGCACAGTGCTGCAGATCTGGTGTCTCTCTTGCTTTGTTTCTAAGTATTGCTGCAGGACACCTTCCCTACAGCTGGAGAGTTGGGTTGTCTTTCTCTGTAGGACTGTTTTGCAGGAGCTGGCCAGAGGAGAATGCTTCAGCTGACAGGATGTTGATCCATCTTTCCTTAAGAGGCTTGTACTAGGGAAGAGGAAAAAAAGTCAACAATTGCAAAATTAACTTGTGATCTTGGGGGAAAAGGAACCAACAATTGCAGAAGTAACTTGTGATCCTGGGGACACCTATTGCTTCTTTTAGTGCTCAAGTGGAGATATCTCAGATGATTTTGATTTCCAGAGAGCAGTGCTCAGCCTTCTGTAAGCAATGGACTTGCTGAAAGCTTTGGATGAACAGGTGGAATTTTCCAGTCACCTCTGAGAGTCCTGGCCAAAGTGCTTTTTCTTTTCTTTTTTTTTAAAAAAAAAAGACCAGAGCACCATCAGGGCTCAAAAACTAAAATAAAATCCTCGCTCTCATACCAGTTGGCCTGGGTTTATTACAGATAATGTTTGAAAACCATCCAGTGACTCTACCTTGCTGTTACGGTTTGCTGTCCTGTCTCTCAGCCTGGCCTTCTGGTGTGGGCTGAGCTTTTCTCTACCTTCTCTTTCGCCTGCCTCTGCCCTGTTCTGGGCTTGCAGAGTTGGACTGGGAATGCTACAGATGGGACCAGCTCCTCTGGAGTAATGTGGATCGGTAATTCAGTTCATTGGGTGTTTGGTAAATGTTCTGCCTTCCTGGAGGATTCAGACATCTGGCCATTTGTTTATTAAAAAATGAGGGAAAAGATGCCGAACTCCCTCTTTTCCTACCAAAATTCTCCCAAAGCTGTATGGGGAGCTGTGTGCTGATCTGAGATCCTGTAAAAGGCTTTAGGCTTTGAGGTTTTTTTTGTGGTGAAGTCTGGACTAGAGATACCACTGCTTGCAGCGAGGAGAACCTTGCTCCACCACTGTCTTATTGCCACTTCTGTTATGAAGATCCCTGTCCCAGTGTGCCCTGTGTTTGGAGCTGAGCTGGAACAGCCCATGTCCTTGCAATCCTCCATCAAACCGTGTTAGCTCTGGCTCTTCTGCAGAGAAGTACCTCTGTGTACCCCTTTGGGAAGGATGTTGGAGCCTCTCGCCATCCAACAGCCTCTCCTCCCAGCATGACACATTGCTCTGGTCAATGGCCCTGTGTCCACTCCTTGCACTTGCTCTGTTGCTCCAGCTGCTGCGTGGTATCTCGAGGAGTCTCAGAAATGCTGTTCCATGCTCTGAAGCACCGTGACTCTGAAAGGCTGTGGCACAGAGGCTGGAAATCGGTGCTGGTGAGCAGGAGTTGGTGCGTGTGCGCTGCCAGGGTGAGGAGCTAGAAAGGCAAGGAATCATGACTGGGCAGAGGAAGTGGGCAATTAACCTCCAGAACTCACTGCCACCAGACTTTGAAACTAATGACTTAGCAGGGTTACAGATAAAGCAGTGAAGTGTTATTGCAGGCAATAAGGGCAATTCACAGCTCTATGGGAGCGGATGCAATTGCAGAGGTATAAACCCTGCAGCTGGGGAGTGCTGGGCACCAGCTCCAGGGAGGGGAAGATTCCTGCAGCTGAACCTCAGTTTGCAGTTAGTTTTGTGGAAGAGTCCTTGCCCTTCCCCAGTGACAGGATGGACACTGTACATGCCATGTGACCACCGCTGACGTGCAGAAAGGGAGAAGGACCCTTCTCCACAAAGCTCACTCCAGAGGAACCCCTGGTGACTCCCTTTCACTTCCCAAACCAAGTCACCTGCCTGAAGCATGGCAGTGTGCTGAAGGACTGCTGCTGCTGAGCATCTTGGCTGGCAGAGGGCAGCGCCAGGAGTTTGGCCAGCAGTGGGTGTGACCGGGGCACTGGAGTTCTCCCTGCTCCCTGTCATGACAGTGCACCTGGGGCAGATCACCTACCAGTCCTGAGCTTTCCATCTGGGGGCCTGTGAGGATGCAGGCCTAGTCCAGGGGCTGTTTAAGGAGCGTGCCACAGTTTCTGGGGTACTCCTTTGTACAATCACTGGCTGCTTTGTCTGTACTGACTTCAGCAATCAACATAACCATGGGGTGAGTGTTGCTAATCTGCCTAAAATCTATCCCTGCCTGCCACTGAAGCCAACACAAGCAGGCACAGTGTGGCACCATTCCTCTGGATCACCTTGGGCTGATCATGGAAGCACCAAGTGCTCCGAGAGCTTTGGAGGAGATGCAGCAGAGTGCAAGCTTACGCATCACAAAAACACCTTGTCTCCTCATGCTGAGGCTGCTTCTGATCTCCTTCCACACACCGAATTGTTCCAGAGTGCACAACTGGCAGTGTTTGGATGTCCAGGTACTGCGGTGGCTGTGGACTGGGGCGCCAGAGCTGAGCTACAGAAATCAAGGCAGTTCCACAGAGCCAAGAGATTGAGACCTTATTGCCCTCTACAACTACCTAAAGGGAGGTTGTAGTGAGGCTGGTGTTGGTCTCTTCTCCCAAATTGCTAATGACAGGATGAGAGGAAATGGCCTCAAGTTCCATTAGGGGAAGTTTAGGTTGGAGATTAGGAAGAAGTTCTTTACTGGGAGGGTGGTTGGGCACTGGAATGGGCTGCCCAGGGAGGTGGTGGAGTCACCGTCCCTGGGGCTGTTCAAAAAACGGGTTGATGAGGCACTTGAGGCCATGGTCTGATGGTCTAATGGTTAGGAATGTGATGGGATAAAGGTTGGACTGGAGGTCCCTTCCAACCAGAATGATTCTATGATTCTATGACTGCCTGGCAGTAGCAAAGCTGTTCTCTGTATGGACGCGTGTCCCTGCGGGGTGCTGGGTGTCTTTACCCAACCCAGCTGTGCCCCAGGTCCCTCCTGTCCTCAACGCACATGGGACCTTTCTAATCTCAGCTAGAAATGAATGGAAGAAGACAGGTAACACACATTTTGTGTGTACAGCTGAAACAACCAGTGCATATATTTTTTTATCATGAAATAAGTAGCTTTCTTGCAGATTTCTCACAGACACACAAACTGTTGATACCTTTAATTACCCATCATACTTACTACTACGTTCCTACTCATAAGGCTCCTTTCTCCCTTCTCTTCCTTTCGGTAACTCTAAAGATTATTGCTGTTCAACTTTTTGCTGGTGTATATTGTTTTACATTGTTAAAATGTCAGGTTTGTCTCACTGGCAGGATTTTGTAGTATTAATGTTACTGTTTGGCTACACAACTGTATATTCCCCGTGCTGCTGTGAGAGTCACAATTCTCATCCTTTTATTTCTTTCCATTCCTTGTTACATGAAACACATGGCTTGGATAAAAATCTCTTTCAACTTTCTGTTGATTTGATTTCTTACTTAACAGAGAGCAAAGTTCTGGTTTAAATAGTTCAAATGAGATAATTTACAATTTAAGTTGTGAGAATTTTTTACATTACTAGCTAACAGTCCTGAGATCAGCTCATAAAATACGCTGTGGAAGAAAGCAACCATTTTACTAGAGCACTCTTATGTTTTTGATCTCATTAGAAATAGATGTTTTGAAGAGATCATCGTGTCTTTTCTAATCAATACTTTTGTTAGAAAAGAGGTGTTTAGTCCAGCAGAAATCTACTATCTAGTTCTGTTACTGTATTCCCTTGCTTATATTTTAAAATTGAATCTAATTTAATTTTCTACACGGTGCATAAGGATGTGTAACCAGAACTTGATCTCGTTTGAAGATTGTGTCTGTGTTTGGTTCCATGCTGTACTTAATTATTAACTTTCTTTCTTCAGAGACTGTTCTTACTCCACAAATACTCTTTAGTGTTAAAAGTGTACGAAGACATTGTCCTTATATTCTTTAACTAATGGGTTATTAATAAAATATTTTAAAAACAAGAGTGGAATTTGTCTCGCGATTTAGGGGTCGAGGTGTGTGTTTCCTCACAGCTCAAATCCAGGCTGGTGCTTGTCTGGAGTAACTCACTCCTGGGTGGATCTAACAAGAGCTTGCAGCTCCTTTCCTGGCAGGGTTGTACCTCACTGGTGGGAAGCAGTGGTGGGAGCAGGATGCAGGATTCACACTCATGCCAGTTCAGTGCCTGAGCTCTCAACACCAGAGGTTGGGTGTGTGGGATGATGGTGAGTGCCTGGCTCCTTACACATCACCACAGGGATTTCAGGTGTGGGCAGAAGTTGAGTTCATTGGGCATTTCTTGATGCTTGCTTGTTTCTCAGTTCTGAACCGATTCCTATAAGAAAAAAATAATTTTAAAAAGTGTCAATTTTCATATTTTATCTTGCTGGGGGATTTTTTTAATGTGAAAAATGAGCAGAAGCACCTAGCAAACGAATGGTAAGACCACTCGGGTGGCACGGTGGGCTGAGCAAGGTTGGTGAGAGGATGCCTGGCAGTGCCCGAGGACACACCATTAACCTCCCATGCATCTCCCTTTCTTCCTAGGATGCATTCCGTGCTGGAGCAGATAGTTTCCATTATTACTTTATGCTGCCAGGACTACGGGGCCATAAAATCTCATTTTATCTGCATTACGGAGGTAATAAATCTGCGCTCAGCACAGTGCTCTGATAGTGGTTTAACTGTCTCAGACTGCATAACTCTGCTGCATCTTTCTCCTCATACCAGGTAACCCCACAAATGAGCAAGGAAGGACCTTGGGGGGGTGACAAGTGACTGCAAACACCATTTCCAGCTCAGGTGGCAGCATGAGATGCTGGTGGGAAGCTCCCCAGAAGGGACACAGTGGGATGGCTGGAAGCTGGGCAGCGCGTGGGTGAACTGAGCAGAGGGATGGACACAGCAAGTACAGGGGAGCTGGGACCATGGAGAAGTGAAGATAACTGGGAGGCATTTGTGTTTCTTTCTCTTGCAGCCTTCACCACAGCATACCAGGTTATGATGTGGGCAGCAACATGATTACAGCAGGCTTGGGGTTCTTGTGCTCTCAGGTGACTCAGTAAGTTACAAGCAGACGGTGCAGCACATTGCCCAACTCAATCCTCTGGGAAACAGCACAGTGTGAGGAATGGGGCGACCAGGAATGCTCCACTGGATGCTCAGCAGGCATCAGTGGTGAAGACTCCCTCCAGCCTCCTCCATTCCAGCAAAGCACTGGAGCAGCAGTTACACCAGCACAGCCAGAACCTCGTGATCAGCGTGGCAGGTACAGCTGTGTGGGTTTCATTGTTTGCTGGTTCCCCACATTTGTTTCCACTGATGGGGAAATGGCCGGTCAGTGGCACAGTTGTTTTCAGTTAGTGGAGAACACACAGCTCCTCATCAGCCAGGCAGCTGGGTGCCAGGAGGCATCCCCTTAGCATGGCAACAGGCGCTGGCCCCTGCCACCACGACACCTGTGTCCTTATGCAGCCAAAAGTAGAGGGAAAAGGGTTTCTGCTGGGGAAAGCAGCTTCCAGGAGCACATCCTGGGGCTGTCCTACCACTGTTGGGATGGCTCAGTGCCTCGAGATGGGTACCACGGTTTTGGCTCTCCTCCCTGGTGCTCACTGACCACGAAACAGATGCTAAAACCTCACGTGTGTGTACGTAAGTGTAAAGCTCCCGCGCCGTTAGCAGACGGGGAGACCGCAATTACACACAGAGTAATAAATGGAGTGAATTCAGACAAGTTAATCTCCCTCTTCATCTGCTGAAATGACTGCTGGTGTCTTGAGGACCTCAGTTTGCAGCTGATGGGTGTAAATCAGGAGCATCACTGGAAATTGGCTGTGTGAGGGGTGAGTGGTGCTCTCTGGGGCTGGCTCTCGTGGAGGATAACCTTGGGGGGGGGTAGGACAGATGGACAGACTCTGTGTCCCTCTGCGTGAGGGAGGGTGGAGGGATGGAACCCACAACCACTCTGCAGAGAATGGGGTTTGGAGCCTTGGTTTGGGCTGGGCACTGCCACTCCTGCACCCCTGCTGCTTTTTGAAAGGCTCCGATTCTGCTCGCAGGGTGATGAGCAAATTCCTGACTCCAGTACAACGCGATTTTTTAAACTCTTGTGGTTACATGGAGTGCAGAAAAACAGGAATGCTGCAGATTCCTGCTCTCAGGTGGCTTTAAGAGCCCCAAACCTGCCCTTTACTTCAAAAATCTCATGTGAATCCCATTGTTTGGCAGAACCACTCACACTTGCAATTTTTGCACATGACATCAGCAATGTCACCGGTGCCATTTGCAAGGTGCAGGGCTCAACTTGGTGATGCCCTAAACGTGTAGCTACATCCCCATGGTCCTGCCACTGCTACCCTGGCCATCACCTCCTCATGGGAGTAAGAGCACCTGAAATCTGTGGTTCCTGGGGAAAATGAGACTGTGCTTCATTTCCCTTGGAATTATTAATTCTCACAAGCCACCCTCAGTGCCGGTGGCATCCTAGGAGCTGCCACAAGCCCATGATGGCTGACAGTATTACAGAAATGCTGGTGGGGCCCCGTGGCAGGAGCCAGGGAGACGGCAGAGGAACAGGAGCGGGGTTGGTGCCAAAAGGTCAGGGACAGCACAGAAATTCAGATGTTACCGAGAGGCTGACGGAGCCAGAACAAATTCTTCTCTGGCTGGAAGCAACCTCGTACAGCTCAGCTCTCGGCTAAATGAGGGAAGCTTTAATGTGGAGCAGATGTAGTGACATCTCCTCTCCTCATGAGATGACTCCAACGCGTTCAGGGTGCACTCACTGTCCAGGGGAGCTGCACATTGCTCATCTTTACAAAGGGTTTTTCACCAGGTTTCTGGGCAGGGCTGCAGGGTTTGGTGACCTGGTCTGTCAAGCTCTGGTTTTATTCTGAAAAAAGAAATGAGTTAGGATCCACTTCTTTTTGTTTTAGTTGTTTTTCCCCCAAGCAAACACCACAGAAGACTTTGAGCTGTCATTGAAGAGATGAGTGTCACTGCTGCTGCTGATGGTAGGGAGATGAGTTTGCAGAGAACGTGGGCCAAGGGACCAGGTAGGATCAGATAGAAGGGTGAGCTGGTTGGTCCAACCTCTGTGTGACTGATCTGGGCAAGTCACCTTACAATGGCATTTAAAATAAAGAGCACTGGGACAAGTCAAGCTCTTCCTAGTTCCTGACCTCTGAGACTTCCCAGAGGTGGGATCCCCTCATAGCTGTTGCTCTGGGATCACACCTGGGGACACCAGTCACCTTCAGACATTGCCAATCACCCCAGGGGGTAGTTTTGTTTTTCGAAGCAAAGCCTGAAAGTGAAACGCTTGGTGGAACCAGTTGGAAGCAGAGCCATCTAATCAGAACTTTTCATGGGTTTAATGCCAGATTTTTGGGTTCCATCCCTAACAGCACCCTGCCCTCGCCTGCTGCATCAGACCTGGACACTATTGCCAAGACTGGGTCACTTTGAGCAGCAATGGATGGGAGAGAGGCCCTTGGACAGACTGCAAGGAAACTCCTTCCCTTATTGATACCACAAGCTTGGGAAAGCCTCGTGTCGGCTGCCATCCCCTGGGCATGAGAGGGCTGGAGAAGGCTTCAGGGAGACCTCATAGCAGCCTTCCAATGCCTGAAGGGGCTCCAGGAAAGCTGGAGAGGGACTGGTGCCAAGGGCAGGGAGTGATGGGACGAGAGGGAACGGGTTCCAACTGCCAGAGGGGAGATGGAGATGGGATGGGAGGGAGAAATTGTTTGGTGTGAGGGTGGTGAGAGCCTGGCCCAGGGTGCCCAGAGAAGCTGTGGCTGCCCCTCCCTGGCAGTGCTGAAGGCCAGGTTGGATGGGGCTTGGAGCACCCTGGTGTGGTGGGAGGGGTCCCTGCCCATGGCAGGGGGTGGCTCTGGGTGAGCTTTAAGGTCCCTTCCCACCCAAACGGCCAGCCGGGACAGGGCATCCAGGCTGGATACCCGGAGCCCTTTCCTTGCCCTGTGGGGCTGGTTTGGAGGGACACCGGGAGGAGGCACCAGCTGTGAGGTGTCCCAGGTGCGAGGAGTCCCGTGAGGGGACTCGTGCGGGCGGACTCGCGCTGGGGCTGTGGTGAGGGGAGACCCGGTGAGAGGAGACCCGTGAGGGTCCGGGCTCAGTCCCCGCAGATCCCGGGGGTCACGGCCGCCTCGGGGGCCCCACACGGCGCCCGCCCCCTCCCCGCTGCCGCCTCCCTGCCCCGCGGCCCGGCCGCTGCCG
>VZRW01007566.1:1169368-1247649 GCA_013398125.1 Aegotheles bennettii | reverse complement strand
CGGTGGGGTCTTGGCTTCGGCTGGAGGCTTCTCCCTCAGCCCCTCCGCCACCGCACCCTGGGGACAGCCCCAGGTGTCCCCCCGAGCTGTGTTTGCGCTCTCAGAGCCGGGGGGCTCGGGTGTCCCTGGGGCTCGGGTGTTTCTGGGGCTCTCGCCCCCGTGGCCAGTGCTGGGGAGGGACGGGGTGGCCGTGGTGGTGGCCGTGGTGGTGGCATCCACACCGAGAGAGCAGCCCCGAAGCCACCGGCGATGCCCGCACGAAGGAGTCGCGATGGTGGGCAGAGGAGGGGATGCTGGGCTGCAAGTTGTGGGGATGATGCTGAGCGACTTTAAACCTCCAGGCTCGGTTCGGTTCACACAGCCCCGGCCGGTAACGCCGCCCACCAGACCCAGAGCCCGGCTACAAAACCAGCGAAGGGATTTTTCCCCCGACCGCCTGTGCACATGCCCTGCTGAGAAATGGCAACGTCTCCCTTCTGCTGGTGATGCTGCTTGAGCAGGGGTCTGAACCTGAGGGAGATGCTGTTCCCTGGGCTTCCCACCCCCTCCTTGCTTAGTGGCTTTAAAGATAAAGAAAAAATAGGAATTGCTTAAAATTGGTCAGAGGGAGCAAAGCATGTGTTAGATTCATCAGAGATGAGCAGGCAGGGTTTTTAGGAAACCAGGCTGTGGGCTATTCCCACAATAAATCTCGCCACGTGGTTTGGAGCCACCGCAGCGAGGAGAAGCCAGGGTACTCACAGAAAATGGAAGTTTTCCCAGAAAATGGAAGTTTTCTCAGAAAATGGAAGTTTTCGGTGCAGTGGGTATAACAAGGCAGGGCTCGTTACTCTGCTGGGATGCCCGGGTGTGCAGCAGTGTGATGAGAACAGCTGAAAAACTGCTTCGTTCTTGGGGAAGGAAAGGAAAAAAGTGAATTTTTGAAAGCAGAACTTCAGTGAGTTGGGTTTGTGTGTGGTTTATCACTTGCTGCTGCCCACCTTGCCCTGTGTGTGTTTATGCTGCGGCTCAGTGGGTTGGCAGCTCCTGACTTCAGGGTGCATTTTGCTCTCCCCGTTGAAGAGCGCTTGGCTGCACTTGAAAAGTTTTTCCGAGCTGTTTTTTCCCCCTCTCGGTGGGCTGATAGGCTGCAGGCGAGGTGACACTGAATTTAACAAACCCTGGGGCGCTGGTGCCGGTCCGAACGCCGCGGGGACGGGCGCTGCGTGGGATGCGATGCTCCGCTCCCACCCCCGTGGTTTGCAAATTCCCCCCCAAAATGCTGGTGACTGTGAACTGGGAGCTGCTGGTCAGTGGGCTCAGCAGGGAGACAGTATTTTCTTTTTCTTTTTTTTTTTTTTTTTAATTTCCTGGAGCTCTTTGTTCTGGGCAGTGGACAGCTTTTGTCTGTTATTGCTGAGCCCGGCATTCAAAGGCAGGCATAGGATACGAGCAGCTCTCCGGCTCTGCTCAGTAACAGCCTTGGAATTAAACATCATCATTTATATTTAAGTGGGCTTAACTTCTAAATTATTGAAGCTATAAGCTTTCATTAATTCCTACTCTGTGTGGCTTTCTTGGTTTTTTTCCAGCGCCCTTCTTCCCTTTTTCCTTGCTTTCTCCTAAATTGGTGTAATACCCTGTCTTTTTTTTAATACACATAGACAATATCTGGTATCATTTTTCCCCAGCAACACTCGGAGACACTGTATGAAATTCAAGCCCATGCTTGGGCTTTGTCTCTCTCTCGGGGAGTTCAACAGGAGAATCCCAGGACATGGTTTTCCCGCGTGGTGGATGTGGTGGGCAGCCCGTGATACGGACCAGTCGTCTCCCAGCCCAGTCCTTGTGTGCTGTGGTTGGGACTGGTGCTGGGTGTGAAGCTGGTGCAGGGGTGTGAGTGTGCAGCCACACGTGCCAGTGGCACGCAAACATCTGCTGGGGCCACCACGGTGCCAAAAGTAAACTTCTCAGTGGAAGGATTTAAAACCCAGCCGATGGAGAGGGGGGGATACAGCGGGTTGGTCCCCTCCTGGTCCATCCTGCCACCCTGCACAGGGAGTTAGAAATCCTAAATGAGTCTAATTGCTCCTCTTCTCGTTACCTGTCAGGCTCTGGATCTTGCACAGCACAAGCTCCCGCGCTCTCTTAGGAGCTGGCAGTGGCAGAGGGGCTCAGGGTGAGGAGGTGGTGAGAGAGGCCCAGGTCCAGGATTACAGCAGGGTTCCCCACTCCTCTCTTCCCTGCTCAATCCCGGTTTTGTCCCACGTACCCCCGAGCAGCTCAGCAGCAGTGCTGCCTGGTGAAGAGCTGCAGAACAGCTTTCATTTGATGTGTGCAAATGAGAAAGCCTTTGTCCCTCTTTTCTGTCTGTCTGAACTTTCTCCAGTCTCCCTGTTTCTGGAGGGTCCCATGTGGCAGCGTGTGAAGTGCCACGCAGTGACCCCTTGCTTCGAAAGCCCCACAGACCATGCATTTTATTTTGCAGCCTGCAACAGATCTGGTACAGAAGATGCTTTTCTCCGTGACCCTTTTCCCCCCTTTTATTCCATGCTTTGCTCTCCCAGGCTTCTGACCCTGGATATTGTCCTTTTATTTGACCTAACAAAACAGTGCAGGAGCCCCCCCTCTACAGATTAAGAATTCCCATTTAAATCAACAGAATAACGTTGGGCAGGAACCCGAATAGTCCATTCAAAATTACTTTGAAATCACAAACTTATTTGAACTTTACTGGAGTTTTTAGTTTTACAGAGTTTAGAAACTAATAAATTATGTAGCAGGGCTCATGAAAATCTCCCCGAGTCCATTTATCCCAAAGAATATGCAACATTTTGGTTTTGCAAGAAAATAAAAATAATTGTTTGCACATGTTCAGGAGTCATTGGTGAGCATATAAAACTGATGGTTAAGGGGGTGAACATGTCAATAATTGCACTTTAAGAGAAGAGGGAGGCAAACAGGCGAGAGCGCGTGGAGGAGAGCGCTGATCCGGCCTCGCTGTTATATCAAATGTCACTGTTGTATCTAGAGGAGCCCGGTCACTTAACAACCCAGCCCTGCTCCTGTGGTGGTAATTTAAAACCAGAGTTTCAGAGCAGAGTCAAGGATTTGCTGCCTTTTTTTTTCCTGTTCTCGTGCGTGTGGTGGTGTTGGTGGAGCTGGCGGTGAGGCGGGAGGACGCGGGCTGTGGCGGGTGATGCTGCTGAGTTGTGAGGATGCTTTTGCAGAAGGATCTTGGCTGCTGACACCTGAGAGTGTGTGGACGGGGAGAGGAGTGCTCATGTTTCGTTGAAGCGGCTCTGGTTCAGGGATCGGTGCAGTGCTCGGCTCCTTTCTCCATCCTGAATGTCAGGGTGGGAGGTGATAAGGCAGAGGGGATGGAAGGGAGGTGAGTGCTGGGTTTCCTTTCAATCCCCTGGATGCCATTAAGAGTTTTAAAGGTTTTCATGTGCACAGAAACTTCTCTTCATCCAAAAGAGACCTTGCCTTTCCTTGCACGCCATCCAGTCCTGCCTGCCAGTACTCCAGCTGGATTTCAAGGCTGGCAGACTGGGCTGTGCTGACTGGTGGGTTTTGGCACCGTGATGGCTCGTGCCATCACACTCTTCCCAGCCACTGCATTTCTGATCCACCAGCATCATTAGAATCATAGAATCATTCTGGTTGGAAGGGACCTCCAGGGTCATCAAGTCCAACCTTTATCCCATCCTATTCCTAACCATTGGACCATCAGACCATGGCCTCAAGTGCTTCATCAACCCGTTTTTTGAACACCCCCAGGGACGGTGACTCCACCACCTCCCTGGGCAGCCCATTCCAGTGCCCAACCACCCTCTCAGTAAAGAACTTCCTAATCTCCAACCTAAACTTCCCCTGATGGAACTTGAGGCCATTTCCTCTCGTCCTGTCATTGGCAATTTGGGAGAAGAGACCAACACCAGCCTCACTACAACCTCCTTTTAGGTAGCTGTAGAGGGCAATAAGGTCTCCTCTCAGTCTCCTCTTCTCCAGGCTAAATAACCCCCACTGGGTGGCCAGTCCATCCCCTGCTGGGTGTGTGCAGGGGGCACAGGGACAGCCACCTCCCTGCTGCTTTCTCACAGGGTTGGGGGCTGAACCTGGGCACCTCTGCTATTCCCCCATTCTGTGCTACAGCAGTCTTGGTGGCTGAAGCCAGACTCTGGGTGCAGCATTGCCCATTTTGGACACTGCCTTTGCCATCCTCTCATGCACGGTTGTTTCCTGCTCTGTATTTGTATCACTGATGCCCTCTGGTAGGACTGTGATCTGGTCAGGGTGGTGAGAATCGTGGGGAGTGCAAATAACACATCCTGTGCTCAGTGGATGCCTCGCTGTGGATGGAGCTGTTGTGGGCAATTAGCTCCGAAAAGGTCTTTGCCCTTTCCAGCTATACCAACAGGTTGCACCCTGCTTTCTTCAGAGGTAGGGAAGCCCATCAGGACTCTGAGCTCGTCCTGGAAAGGGTCTTTGTGCTGCGAATGCTTCCAGCTTCCACGCTGTGTTTAACAAGCGACCTCCTGGGATTTGCCCAGTCTGGTCTTGAACATCTGAAAATTATTTGGGGCCATTTCTCTGGCTCTTTGGACTGTGTTTGCCTTCCTCAGCTAAAATCTGTGCCCCCATGGAGGGCAGCAATGCAGGGCACGTCTCTGGGCTCCGCATCAGGTGGCTGAGAGGTCACATTATCCTCAACAGGGACCTCCTGCAATTGCTTAATGAGTGGATGTGGTTTATGTGCCTTGATGGAAAAATCGCTTTATATAACCTCCCATCTGAAAGGAAAGGGAATAAAAAATTCTGAGCTAGTAAACTTTACTGCCAGCAAGATGTTGGCCCTGTTACAGCCCATTCTCCTCTTCTTTAAATGTAAATTTTTCTGGATGCCCTAAAGAGCCAATTTGCACTTTACTGCAGTGTAGGCTTTTTCGCCTTAAGGTCTGGGTCAGCCTCAAGGAGATTTAAGGGGCACCAGCTGGATTTTTAGGTTGCCAATTTCATCAGCCTGAAACCCGTTCTATTCTGCTGGAGAACATCTTTCAGGTCCAGGTATCTCTTCCTCCCATATCTTCCCGTTTGCAGAAGGGATTTTTTTTAAAAAAAAAAATCATTCAAAAAAACAGGAGCCATTTTTTGTAGGGCTGTCCTAACTGCACCCAGGTTTTTGGTCCTAATATTAACCTGCATCCCACTATAAAAACCTCAGGTCTTGTGCTCGTGGGACCCTAGGAGCATCTTCTGGCTTTATGGAAGCAGGACCAGAGTGGCTATCCCTGGTGGTGGTGAGGCTTGCTGGTGGGTCACTGCTGATTTGTGCCGTGTTATGCTGGGAACAAACACGGGAAATAAGGAGAGGGCAAATTTCTGCTCATGAGGGGCAGTTTGCAGGTGGAAGTTGTGCTGTTGGTGTGATGAGAGGAGCTGGGACTGCCTCGGTCACCCCACCGGTGGATCGGGCTGCTGCAATACCTCGTCTTGCTGTGAGCTCAGTCCCAGCCCTTAGCAGGTCACTTCATCTCTCAGTGATTAATGTTCCCTGTCTTGAAGGGGAGTAATAATACGGGCTTCATCTGTCGGGACCACGTGCTCCTGGGGCAAGGATGGCCCTTTGCTGGCCATGGGTCTGGACAGGGTCCAGGAGGATGAGCCGGGATGTGACTGAGGTCCTTGGTGATGGATGTCACCCCTAATTAGAGCGGTGAGATTAGCTGCTGTGTTTTTCAGCAGCACAGGAGGGGAAAGCCAAAATCGTGTTTCCCAAATGGAAAAAGAAAATTCTAGGGTTTGAACGAGTTCTTTTGAAGCTTTGAACATGAATCACAGTGTCAAGTAAAAAATAATTAAACTTATTTTTTTTTAAATGTACTTCAAAGTGTCTTTTAAGCTTCCCATTAATTCAAAGTTCTTTCTCTCTGCGCTAAATAAATCTCTTGGTTCAAAAGCACAAGTGCTAATTGGTTTCTCTGAGTGTGCCTGTCTGCTTGATCAATAGGGGAAGTAGTTTTTGTTAAATATTTGCACATATAGTCACATATTACGTGGCTTAGGGAGATGGTAAATGTTTCTCAAAAGGAGACTTGTAGAGTGAGGCTTTTAGCCCTCACTAGGGCTAGACTAGTGAGCCCACTAATTTCTCATGGGCTTCACGTTGGAGCTCATAACACTTCCTCCCTCCATCCTTTGCAGACAGCAAAGTGGTTTTCCCTCGTGTGCTGCCTGGCACAGCCTGTTCCACCTGTGTAACACCCCTGCCTGCAGCTGCAGACCCTGGCGTGAGCTGAGTTTTACAGGTTCTGCCTCGCCGTCCGTTTCGGGAAGCATGCGGGACATGGCGTGGGATGAGCTGGGTTTGGATATGCAGCCAGCCATCGGGGCTCCCCGAGTCCCCCCGTGAACTCACAAGCTTTGGGCTGTTTCCTCTCTGTCTCACTCAATTAATTGCCCTTTTTACTGTTTCCACGTGCCTTCGGAGTGTCGTTTACGCCCAACTCGGGAGCGTTGTTCCTGTGCCTCGCTGCTGACTGCAATCAGTTATTTACGTAATGGAGTTGGCTCCCCCTCTTCCCCCGTTCCCTCCTTGACTTGTGCTCTCTCTTCCTCTGGCCCATCTGAGCTGACCTCTAGAGTAGACACCAAGAACCTTATTGTCCCACCATGGAGACTCCTCTGTGTGTGTCCCTGTCCCTTTGTCTCTCATCCTGAGCGTCTCAGAGAGGCCGGGCTCTGCCTTCAGGATCTGCCTTTGGAGCTCCACAGTGCCAGTTGTGGAAGTCCAAATCCCAATGTCCCCCTTTGAAGCCTGATCCTTGAAAACAACTTTTAATGTAAAGAATCCCATGGTTACAGCCAAGTGGGTGAAGGGAGGTATTCAGAAAGGGACCAAGAAGGTGTAAGGTGCCCAGTTTCTACCTTGCACCCAGTTCTCTCTGGAGTGGCTGTCCGTTGGCCATGTGGATCTCAAGTTGGGCTGGTTGAGGACCAGTTTCTCATATCCATTCCTGATGGTGTGCAGCACCCCAGGGGCCATTCTTTTTTCAGAAAACCTCCAGGAACATGATGCCTTGTAGAAGCATTGCATTGAGAGGGGTGTCCTTCTCGCCAAGGTGCCCCCAGATTAGGCCACGAGGCTGAGGGCCAGAGGGAATGGGGTTGGCTTCAAGGGGACCTTTGGCTTGAGAAGAGCCTGTGGCTGCTTCCTCAGAGCTTTCTGCTGCTGGGCTCAGCTTTCCCTGCACCAATGCTGCCATGGTGGTACAGACATACAGATGCCTCTCTGCATCTAAGTATCTTGGGAGGAGAGAGACTTTTGGCTGTGTTTGCATGGAAAGCCCATATGTCAGGGTGAAAGGCAGAGCTTGTCTTCTCCCAGAACCCCAAGTGGGGTGGGCTTCCTTCTCTCCATGCGTCTGGTTAGTTTGTCACCTGGCCCTGAAGCCCTAGGAAAGTGGCAGTGGGATTTCTTCAAGGTCAGAAAAGCATCCCATGAGAAAAGCTTCCATGGACGAGGAATGTGGGTGCTTCTGAACACTGCACAGTGTCTCCAGATAACAAACCAGTTGCACAGTGTCACGCCTTGAGGCACAATCCTGCTCTTCCCTACAGCCTGAGGAGACCCCAGGACCAGCCAGTGCTCGTCCCTACCCTGGCGTGGGTCTGAGGGCACCAGTCCTAGTTCCGAGTGGCATCACTTCTGCTGCTGGCACAGCCCGGAGTTAGGATGCAGCCCGAATGTTTATGGAGGTAAACATGATTATCTCCAATCACAGACCTTAATGATGGTTATTACAATGACAGCTATTGTGGGAAGGGCATGTAATTACGTTGATTCTTCCTTTTATTGTACGTATAATAATAAGCTGTTTTATCTAAGAGTACAGGGGAGATGGGGGAAGATGAGGCATTTATTTCATTAGGGATTTTTTTCTGACTGCCTCTTAAGCTGAATCCTGAGATCTTGTTTAATCCTCTGGAGTCAGAAGTCCCTCTTGGTTCAGTGGGGAGTCAGGACGTGAGGGTCCTTGTCCTACCTAACTCCCAGGAGCACCCACGCAGGGAACGGGGCCCCAACGTGATGGGTGCTGTTGAGACTCCGGCCAATTTGCAGAAAAATGCGGAGCATTCGTCTAATTCCTTAATTTTCACAAAAAAAAGTAATTGATGGGTTTGTGCTGGCTGCAGTCGGAGTTGCTGAGAGGACCCCAGGGCTATCTCATAAAAAAGAAGTCACAGTGAGTGATAGATCACTGAGATGGCTGGAGCTAGCCTGACGTTTTAAGACTTAATGGGTTAATAAAGTGTGTGTTTTAGGTGTCTGTCACTAAGCAGGGTTTGTCCATTCCCCGCACACACTCATACCTTGACAGCAGAACCTTTGACCTGCCGTGCGCTCCCCCTGCCGCCTTTGTCTGCTCCGTCCATCTGCCTCGGCTCAGGTTGCACTCAATGTTTATCCCCCGTAATCCAATTTAAGTTGCTGTAGAAAGCATTGGGGATTTACAGAAAGGAAGAAAAAAAAACCCAACCTTGCTGGGTTTGCAGAGCAGAAAAGACAGACTGGTTTTTTTCTTCTTTAGGGTAACTGCCTCTTCTCATCTCGTTTTTACCTGCATTAATGATCTGCCCTCCACTCTGGTTTTGAGCCTGGTGCGGTGGGGTCCTCTCCTTGGTGGGGTCTGTCCTGGGGATAGGAGTTACAAAGACTGCTGTGGCTGGTGTTTGCTAAGAGGAGCTGCCTGTGTGCATCCCAATTCCGTGAGCAGCTGGGGAGTCCGGTCCCCCCCAGCCCAGGAAAGAGGGGAGAAGCTGTGTCGCAGGGTTGAGCAGCTGGAAGCCTCCACCCACTGAGGAGCTGTTGCACAAGAGAACTGTTAGAAAGGCTTTCCCTGTGTTTGAATGAGATTGTGGTTTTCTTACTCTGCTGGAATTTCTTCTCTGTTGCTGCTCTTTAAAAAAAAATAAATAATAAAAATTGCTTCAATCCCTGCATCTACACCCTTCAAATATTTATGACTCCTGTTTCTTGGTTGCTTTTTGTCTTTCATGTCAGCATGTATTTTGGGCAGATCTTTAAACAACAGCACTATTTGCAAATATATGGCAAATTATACCCTAAAAAGGTATGGAGCAATCTGGTCTAGTGGGAGATGTTCCTACCTATGGCAGGGAGTGGGACTGGATGGTCTTTAACGAGTCTGTGGTTCTGTGAGTCTATTGCTGCACGCTGGTGCAGGGAGGTGAAGAGGCAATGTGCAGGGGGTAGGAATGAGAGCTGGATTTTGGCAAGTTGGCAGAGGGGTGTGCCCACCCATCCCCTTCAATGGAGCCTCCAAATGCGACCTTGAAGGTCTGTGCTTGTGTTTGTGCCTTTGGAAACTGCACCCTGAGACTTTCATAGCAAAGCCTGGGGGGGCACAGCACGCCCGAGGTTGCATCTTGTAGCCCACTTGTAGCCCACCCTATCTAAAATGTTTTCGTCATCCCCTGTAAGCTGCAGTAGCAGTTGGTTCCTGCTCCTTCTTGTGGACACCCTGCTGACTCTCTCCTTTTCTCTTCATTTTTAGACCTTGGCCATTCCTCCGAGCTGGCATTTGTCGTGGAGCCGAGTGATGACATAGCTGTGCAGGAGCAGCCCTTGATCCTCTACTGCCAGGTGGAGGGCATCCAGCCCATCACCATCACGTGGCGGAAGAACGGCGTGATGATCGTGGACAGTGAGAATGCCTTCATGTTGGCCAACGGGTCGCTCTACGTCTCCCGCTTCCAGAGGGTCCGTGGAGATGGCTCCTCGGATGAAGGCGAGTACGACTGCATGGCACAGAACCACTATGGGCTGGTCGTGAGCAGGAAGGCCAAGATTCAGGCAGCGAGTAAGTACGGGCATCATCCCATCTGCACCTCGTGGGGCTCTCCAGGAAGCAGGACAGCAGCGTGGTGGGTGCTGGGTGTTCTCAAAGGGAGGATTAAAGAGGGGTAAGAGGAAAAAGAACCCGGAGCCGCTGCGGGGTTCTGGTTGGCATCTGATCTGTGTAGCTCTCCAGATGTGAGAGAAGAGCTGATCAGCCTTCTCAGGGGGAGATGACTAAAAGTCACTTTATAGGAGTAAATTCCCTGCCTCTGAGGGACAAGTCGTGTTGAAGTAGTCCATGGTTTGTGTATCTCCTGCGGTGGGTTTGGAAGCCCCCTTTGTTGTGCAGCGTGGCTGGGCTCTGCTTGGCAGACAGTGCTTTCCAAGCCATAGACAAAGACCTTCTGAAGGTCGTGGTTTCTTTCATTTGGTTATTTAAGGCGGGCAGTGTGGAGGCAGCAAGGTCTTATTTATGGCCCGACGTGGCAGTGCCTTTGGGGGCAAGGCTAACAACACCAGACAGATTGTCTGGTGGGGGAGCCCAGAAGAGGAGAGAGATGAAAATGTCAGTGAGGGAATGAAATTTAAAGGTAGGGGAGGAAGAATTCGAGGGCAGGCTGTGACTCCAGCCCTGTGCAGGACCCAGCTTAGCCCATTGCATCGCCACGGCCGGAGCAGTTGGTTGTGTTGGGTCTCCAGCCACGCAGGCTGCTGGGTTCCCCCTTTGAGTTTGTCCTGAGGCTCATGGCAGAGCTGAGGTGTCGTGGTGGTTTCTGTCCCTGTGGTGTTGGTGGCCAGCTTTGCCCATAGACTGTCTGTGGGCTCTGGGGGTGCAGCTGCTAATCCTTTTTGCGTTCAACCAGAAGTTGCTGTTGGGTGTAATTTATACATGGGTGTGAGGACAAGACCTGGCCTGATGCTGGTTTGATAGTAAGTTCTACTGAAGGGTTCTCAGACCTTTTTGGGAGATGGCTACCACTCTTCTTCCCATGCAAGCCACTTACTACTGCTTCTGTTGTGTTTGCAAACTGCACTGTGATTTTTTTGGTGCAGGGCAGGAGAAGTCTGGGGCTGGGGGGGATCTTTCGGAGCGCTGACACCCGCTCCCTGCAGCGCCGGGGCCGGCTGGCAGCCCACCAAGGGAACACTCCAGCCCTTGTGTCTAACAATCCCCAAGTGCGTGAAGTGGCCATCTGCAAACCTCACTTTTCAGTAGTGTAAGAAGTGACATTGTCCAGGAGCCAAGGGCTTTGGTTCCGTGCCAGATTAGCAGCTGGATCTCAAACTCTGTCGCTCTGGTGGTGCTAAACCTTGGCGTGCTTTTGGTGACCGGCTCTGGCATCTCTGAGCTGGGGGCTGGCTGATGCACGAGCACAGTGTCAAACTTCTCAGACCTGTAAACAGGAGGTGTGAGAAGCCAGAGGAATCACCTTTGGGATAGTGGATTGTCAATAAACACTGCTATGTCACCTCCTGCATCAATATGGATGTGATGTGCTGTGTGTCCCTGAATTTCCTCTTGTAGCCATATAGAATCATAGAATCATTATGGTTGGAAGGGACCTCCAGGGTCATCAAGTCCAACCTTTATCCCATCCTATTCCTAACCATTAGACCATTAGACCATGGCCTCAAGCTGTAGTTTGGTGTAAATCAAAACGAAAAAGGGTTTGTGTTGAAAATGCTCTGGACTCTGTTCATGCTTCGGGCTTGGTTTCTTGCCAGCCCTGAGAGGAGGTCTGGGTGAAGCCAGCACAAAACAGGGAACACCTGGCCTTGAGGCTGCAGGTGCCTGTGGATGATAGGAATAAAATGGGATGTTGTGGGCAAAGGTAACCTGCTGCTCAGGGGAAGCTCCCTGCTGTGCTGGAGCTGCAGGAGTCTGGGTTCGAATGTAGCTGAAATCTCCTAAGCATGAATCCCAGTTGTACCCTCGAGCCCCCATGTCTCGGGGTGGTTACACACAAGCAATAGTGATTTTCCTTGCCCAATAAGCAAGTCAAACGAAGGAAGAGGGTGATTATCCCCATTTTAGAGCTGAGGGGATCGTTGGGTGGAAGAAGTGGGTGCTGTCTGGAAGGAAAAAACCAACCCCAAGGGCTAAGCAGACCTTTGTGAAGCAGAGTAAATCCTGCCGGTGGGTAAAACTGCATCCCAGCGCTGATCTCTTCTTCCCTCTGAGCCTGACATCTGAACACAAAAGCAGAGGAGAAATAAAAACCTTTCACAAACAAAAATCTTGAAAGTTGATCAAGGCCGTGCTACCGAGGAATAAAAGGGATCTGACAGCCCGGAGCCCCTCGAGAGCTCCGCTGCCCTTTTCGCTGTCTTCAAAGGAAGGCTGTTAGTCTCATATCACCGTTACAGACCCTGGCTTTGTATTATGGCTTGGAATATAATCTTCTTGGCTCGGAGGAATGTACATATTTGCATTCAGGAAATGTGGGCTGGATATCATATTTTTATGTTTCAAATTTACTTCAGCGCTTGGCGTTGAGTAGGGTTTAACTGGAAGAGTATGCTGCTCTCAGCCGCCGCGCGTGCGGCCCCGACGGGCTCGACGTGTGTGCAGTTTCCCCGTGGAGAGGGAGCTTATTAAAACCTCCTTCCTAAAAATTGACTCATTAAATGTATTTAAGTAAAATTCTGGGGGGATTTCTGTGTGTCGCCGTTATTAACCAAAGATACCCAGTGGAGAGAAGTGGACCTTGACTGGTTTGTGGCTTGGCAGGTCAGGTGCTAAAGACATTGATAACATTTTTGTGGTGTAACCTTCTTTCGAACAAGTGCAAGTGTGCAAGAAGCCTGTGTGTGATTGACTTGAGCAAAGGCCTTCAGTGTTTTCACCCTCTGCCTAACACACGGGTTGGAATTTTTTTGGTTGCTGTTTCTGTGTCTGTTCAAACCCCGGTGTGTTGGTTGAAAAGGTTGTGGAATGCAACGTGTTTTTATAATCCCATCAGCTTATTGAATACAGATCTCTTCTTTCTCCTAATGACAGTTTCGTAATTTTAGAATCATAGAATCATAGAATCATTATGGTTGGAAGGGACCTTCACGGTCATCAAGTCCAACCTTTATCCCATCATATTCCTGACCATTAGACCATGGCCTCAAGTGCCTCATCAACCCATTTTTTGAACACCCCCAGGGATGGTGACTCCACCACCTCCCTGGGCAGCCCATTCCAGTGCCCAACCACCCTCTCAGTAAAGAACTTCTTCCTAATCTCCAACCTAAACTCCCCCTGA
This sequence comes from Aegotheles bennettii, assembly GCA_013398125.1. Taxonomy (NCBI): domain Eukaryota; kingdom Metazoa; phylum Chordata; class Aves; order Caprimulgiformes; family Aegothelidae; genus Aegotheles; species Aegotheles bennettii. The sequence goes on along the minus strand of VZRW01007566.1, from coordinate 1,234,554 downwards.
TGGAACTTGAGGCCATTTCCTCTCGTCCTGTCATCGGCATTTTAGGAGAAGAGACCAACACCAGCCTCACTACAACCTCCTTTTAGGTAGTTGTAGAGGGCTTTTGCAGGACTCTGAGCTGTCTTAATTAAAGTCAGTTTTGCAGGCAGTGTTCTCTGGAGGCACTGCTTGGTTTTATCTTTGCAGGTCTCTTCGAGACCCAGCATTTCCCCTGTGTGTGCCAGAAGCTGATGCACACCCTTGCTGTCTGGGGATGAAGATGCCCTCTGAGCAATAGTAAGGCTACGGTCCCCTCCTTTGGCAGGTCAGCTCCCCAAAACACAGCTGCTTTTCTTCTCATCACCACCTCTTGCTTAGCTTGGCCTGACCCGACTCTGATCATGTTGTCTCCTGGCATTTCCAGCCCTTTTTGCCGACGCTGTGATTTGATGGAGCTGGCTCACACATCATCATAAATCACAGCCTGGCCAGTGGAGTAAGATCCATTGATTATATCACTCAATAACAAGCAGTTACCACTAATTGGAAATCACCATCAAACTGGGTATCAGATCAGGCTCTGCACGTATCTGGCCTGAAAGTACCAATTTTCCCTGTTTGATCTGGTGCTATAAATAAAAAAAAAGAGGGAAGGTAAGTCAGCTGTTCAGCACAGAGCTGAAGAGGTTTCTTGAGGCTTGGCAAAATGGACCTGCTGGTATTTGAAGAGCTTTGGGACCGGAGAATAGCTCTGGAGAAATTTGGGCTTCTAAGGGTGCTTTCCTCATCGTGTCTCGCTGCGGGGGGGGTTGCTCCCTTACCCTCTTCCCTTCCACATCCTGCCCCTAATCCTGTTTCTTGGTCCCACTGTGCCTGGCCGTGGATGGCACTGCTGGCAGAAGGGCAGGATTGCCTGGGCAAGGCAGATGTTGGATCTCTTTCTACACTGGAGCTCCTCTTGCCCAGCCTGGGGCCAAGCATGCTCTCCCCCCAAAGATGCTGGCAGCTCTGACCTCCAAGTCGAGGGTCTCAAGGTCATCTACAAAGTATAAAAAGAAGGGAGGTCTGGTGCACATGCATGCTTGCAAGTTGGTTTCCTTGCCAAGCTGTGTGGCTAGGGGAGGAGGTTGGGAATTGCGGGGTTTTTAAAGCAGGAAAGATCTTCCCATTGTTTCAGCTCCTTTGCACAGAATATATTCAGGGTTTAACCTGCAGCCCCCTTTCCAGGCTCTGGGGTGGTGGGAAGAGCTGCTGAGCCCAAATAATGGAAGCATTTATAAGAGTGTAGAGACAAGAAGGAAGTCTAAAAGGATTAGGGAGAGACAAAGGGGGCTGATTATTTTATGGGTCACAATACAAGGCATTAGAGTGAGATCACAAAGGGATGTAATTACAAAAGAAGGCCATACTGGGGGGATCAAACCAGGATTAGAGTGGGAAATGTTTTTACACAGTTTTGTTCCACTCATTATGAAGTTAGCATTTTAAATTAAGGTTTAATTAAGGTGGCACCAAAGTTGTCACACCAAGGTGTTTCCTGGGCAGTGCCACTGTTTGGATGCAGATTGCAAATCTCTGCTTGGAACACGAAGGCAGACCTGGAACACGTGGGTTTGCTGGTGGTTTTCCTTGTGCTTGTACCGTGTCCTAGAGCCCTACCTAGAGCTTGTGGTTAGATCAAGGGAGCCTGGAAGTGGGATGCTTTTGTGCTGATACATTTTAGTGGCACGAAACACGTGCTGGAGGTAAAGGCATGCTTTGAAAGCAAGTGCCCAGGTATCAGCTTGCGACTCAGGAGATGTGGTCATGTTACTCCTAGGAACTTCTGGCTAGTGGTGCTTGTGTTTTATTGCAGTTTAACCCCTGGTGTTGCATGCCAAGTTTCTTCCCTCTGCAAACAAGATATTTTTTTCCTGATGCCAGTGATGTTTCTTTATTGTCATGGTTCTTTGTAAGCCCAGAGCAAGTTCTGGGCTTGTAGCAGTGGGTCTCAGGGGGGAAAAATACCCATGAGGAATTACTTACGAAAAGGAAAACAAATTAAGTAAAGCAAAAAGACTGTAAGAGGTTTCCAGGAGATGGATGTGATGGGTGGGTGGGTTATTGCCTTCCATCAGCTCTTCTGGCTGCCTCTAGGACATGCTGGCTCACATCATGCTGCCTCTCACATCTGCACTGTGGCAGTATTTGGCCCTGCGTGTGCTGTAAAACAAATGTACAAATATAGGAGTCACCGGGGGGAGATCAGAGAGATTTGACTGGGAATTTTAGTAGATTTGCAGGATTAAAAGAGTTTGTCACTTACCACCCACTGCATTTCAGCGTCTGCGTGTAACCACCAGGATTCATCCTGAGACTCGAGCACATTATAAGACCATATTTCTTTTGGCTGCTCATTTCTTAGCAGTGTGATAGTTATTTAAATATCATCTTGCACTTCTCCGCCGGGCTCCCAACGTGGCTGCACCAACCTGAGCTCTGGCAGTGTTATCTCTCATATAGGGGGCTTGCACTGCAGGCAGTAATGTCACTTAGTCATTTATAGAAAGCTCAGGGGAAATATATCAGAAGAATTTCATTAATGGTAGCACTGTTGAGTTATTTGTCTCAATTAACTCTTGGAGCACAGCTGAGGAAGTTCTGACATCTCTGCAGCACGAGGCTGCTCCCGAGCTCGCTGCCGATGTTTGGACCATGGGGTGATACATTGCTCATCCCTCTGGCTGCTGCTGCTGCTTTGCTCCAGCCTCTCCTTGAAGCACAGGACCACCCTCCTGGTTTATTTTCTTCTGGAGGGCAAGGCTCTGCTACCTTAGTCTTCTGCTTGCAGTCAGCACCCTGGGATCTCTTCGGTGCTGTCACCTGGAGAGCTCTTTATCTGCTCAGGCTCATCTCAGCTGCAATGCCACTTGTTCCACAGTTGTTTGTCCAGCAGGCTGGTGATGGCCTGATGGTTAGATATGGCTTTCATAGAATCGTTTTGGTTGGAAAAGACCTTTAAGATCACCAAGTCCAACCATTAACGCAGCACTGCCAGTGCACCACCACCACTCTCGTTCTGCCCTACAAGGTCCCAGCTGGCCGTGCTGTGGCCAGTAACATCCATGCACCAGCTGTGCCTCAGTTTCCCCTCTCTGAACCCAGGGTGGGTTTATTGTTAGTGCCACCATTTGCACACCCCTGTGAGCATCTGGTGGGGGGGGGACAAACATGACAAGTTGCTGTTTTGTGTTTACTGGGGACCCACCTTAGCTAGGTATGGTGTTTCATCTGCACCATCGCTTCCCTACAAGGCTGCCCAGAGGAGAAGGGCCCACGGTGCCAAGGGGAGGCTGGTGCCCAGGTGAGAGGGGGGCTGGTTTTCTGCCACTGTTCATTGGCAAGGCTGTGAGTAGGAATCAGTTTTTGGTTGCATTTGACCAGAGCAATCAATGCTCTTGGTCTAGGGGTTAACCAGCAAGTTGAAGGAAAGCATCGGTGAGTTTGCGTCGAAGCTCTGGTCGTGGGTGTAACCCACAGCAAAATATGTGAATAAATCAAAGAGCACAGAAACTGTAGAGGATACCCAAGTTTGTCAGGGCTGTGTATTTTGTGCTGCTCCCTGCCTGCAGCATCCTGCCCACTGTGAGATCGGGATTTGAGGACCCTCCTTGGAATGTCTGGGGGCCTTTGGGTGCGGCAGTGATATGAGCAGGGGCAGACCTCACCCATCCCCTCTTAGGGGTGAGTCTTTGCGTGGGGGCCAAAGCTGCTTTCTCTGTACTGGTGGGATGAGAGCTGGGAAAGCCATGAGCCAGAGCTCCCTGACCCCGAGGGATGCTGGGTCTCTGCTCCTCACACTGCCTCTTCCACTCCACTTTTGGCTCTGCCCACTGGCGCAGCCCTGTTGCTGGGAAGGGAGTCTGCTCCCACTCCTCCTAGGCACAGCATATGTTTTTCAGAGAGGTTCTTGCTTTAAACCCAATTTTACAGTTGGGTTGACTGAGGCAAAAGGAGGTCAAACGATTCGCCTGAGGTTACTCAATAAGTGGCTCAGATTAAATCTCAACCCACGACGCTGCCCGTTCCCAGCGCTGGCGGTGCTGGCCAGACCAGATGGCCTTCTGAATGCGGCGTCAAGATCCTCGCCTTTTTCTCTACCTCATTGTTCTCCATTGTGAGCTTCTGAATGCAGGACCTTGAAAGTGAGAGTCATTTGGATTGGCCGAGTCCAAGTTATTCTGTTTAATGACATGGATTTGCAGGAGAGGGTTTAGACACACTTTGCTCTGGAGGGTTGGAATCTGTAGAGTTTTACCTTTTTGCTTTGGTTTTCCGATGTTGAAACTCTCTCTGCCTGCACCAGCTATAAAATTGATTCCTTGCCCCTGGCTTTGTGCCTGCACAGGTTTGTCCTCTGAGGTCTCAGGCTCTGATCCCTGGGATAATTTCCTGGCTGGTTTTGCTGCAGCTTCCACACCACTCTAGTCTGTCTGTGCTGGTCGTGCTTTTCCCCTTCGCTTGGTCCTGGGGACCAAGGGGCTCTGCACAGGGTGCTGCTGGATGGATGAGGTTGTGTTTGGCTCTGGGAACCTGCAGGCTCACTCTAGAAACGCAGATGGAGGTGCTGACATCACCTTCCTGATCTGATGTGGTGTCCCACACATTGCTCCTCACTGTTAAAGCAGAGCATTGGGTATCACCAGCCAACCTCCATCTTCACTCTCTAAACCAAGGAGCTGCCTGAAAAAATAGGGCTCCATAACCTGTTTTGGAAAGCCAGTGGGCAGATCCTTGGGACGTGCAGAGCAGAGACCATCTGCCCAGGCAGCAGTGATGCTCTGGGAGCTGTACCTCCCTGGGACACCTGTGATTCTTGGGGCGCTGGGGAGTTGTCCTGCACCCACACATCCCTCTGCATCCCACCTCCCCTGGGAGAGCCCACGATTGGACCCGCGCCACTCACATGCCTGAGTAAGCTGGCACCTCTTGAGCATGCTTTGATTAATGGTGGGGTTTTGTCAATCCTAAGAGGCCCCCATTATGTGCCTTTGATGCAGCATTTCTCACTTACCACTGTCACTGAGCTCAATGACTGATTTTCACAGGTCAGGAGAGAGGGACAATGGATCAGGCCACATTTGGGAGAAACAAATGAAATTTTTCTGCAACTGAGAGCACTAATTAAGAGTGAGGATCAATTTGGGTGTACAAAAGAGATAGTTTTAGGCTGCTGGTGTGTAGATGAGTGGCAGTGTTGCAATAGCAGAACAGGCTCAGTGTGTGCATACTTGAGCTGCAGCATTGTACCCCGCTCCATTTGATCGATCCTTCCGTGCTTATTCGTCAAGGAAAAAACAACCACTTTCCTGCCTGCTGTGCCCAGGAAGGGCAGGGACAGCAAACCTGCTGGATCAATCCATACTTGATCCCTGTGAGCTGTTTTTGGCCAGGAGCAGGAGCTTGCTTTTCTTCAGTCACGTTGCTCGTCTTGGAGCCTGACCCTGCGAATTGGCTGGTGGCTTTTGAGCACAGTGCACTGGGTTCCCTGCCCATCTCTAGGGGCAGGATGATGCCCATCCTCATCACAGGCCATAGCTTGCCCTACCAGGGACTGCACTGCTTTGCTGAGACTGCAGAGGAACGCTGGTTTGGAGGAGGTATCAAAGAATCATAGAATCATTATGGTTGGAAGGGACCTCCAGGGTCATCAAGTCCAACCTTTATCCCATCCTATTCCTAACCATTGGACCATCAGACCATGGCCTCAAGTGCCTCAGCAACCCGTTTTCTGAACACCCTAGGGACGGTGACTCCACCACCTCCCTGGGCAGCCCATTCCAGTGCCCAACCACCCTCCCAGTAAAGAACTTCTTCCTAATCTCCAACCTAAACTTCCCCTGATGGAACTTGAGGCCATTTCCTCTTGTCCTGTCATTGGCATTTTGGGAGAAGAGACCAACCCCAGCCTCACTACAACCTCCCTTTAGGTAGTTGTGGAGAGGGGAGGGGACAGTGACTCTCGTCAAGGAGGATGTCATGGATGCAGCAGGAGGGATGAGGAAAAGCCAAAGATGTGCAATCTGGGTTCGTGGCTTCACTGAGCATTAAAAGAACATGATTCAGGTTTGTCCAAGTCTTCACATACAACAAAAATGGTCAGGAATATGATGGGATAAAGGTTGGACTTGATGACCCTGGAGGTCCCTTCCAACCATAATGATTCTATGATTCTATAAAAGACAGAGCTAATGTGTATTTGGGATGAGCAGGTCACAAATGTCCAGGTCCCCAGGCTGTGCCAGTTAAAATCAGCAAATAGTGTTGTTAGCAGAAATGCATCATGTCTATTTTGGGTTGGATTTGCCTTGGGCAGAAAGGTGAGAGCATCAACTGGAGCGTCTCCTTTTGCCAAGAGGCTTCTCTAGGGCCTGTGGGCTTCCCATGAAGCAAAGACTTGAACCCAAGCAGATTTATGGTACTGAGCAAACCTCCAAACCCATCAGGCAGGAGGGGCAGACCCCTGTTTTCTCTCATTCCTTGGTGTGGACAGAAGTCCCTGCATCACATATTCGTATGCAGAAGCCTCTTAGGCAGTGAGTTCTAAAAGCCAGCGTGGGGTTGTGTACACAGGAGGTGTTTGTGTTTCTGTGTCGGGAGGGCATATGAGGTTTTCTGTTTCAGAGAGTGGTTTGCCTGTGGCTGGGAGCACCTCTGCGATCCGTGCTGCCCCATCCCATGGGGGGGAGCAGGGTTTGTTCCTGTTACAGCTCCCTGCCCAAGAAGAGCCAGCTTAATTTTTCTTTCGCTAACTGGGTTCCCCCAAGAAAGAGAGATTACCTGATCTTCCAAAAGCACTTCCAGTGTGCAGAGAAGTCTGGATGACTCACAACTTTTAATTAGCTCTCCTGACCGAGGCAAGGATCCTTCCCTCCCTCCCTCCCTTACAGGGAGGTGATTAGAATTACAATGAAGATAATCCAAACTGTATGTGTAGGGTTTTCTGTAAGTGGAGAACAAAGCAGGACATCCATCTGGTGAGTGTGAGCCCATAATACCTTTCTGCTCATTTTTCCAGTGCAACAGGAGCTGCCTGGGACGGAAGCAGGCTCATTATTTTGGAAAGGCTTGCTGACACGCAGAGCAGGGCTGCCTTGTAATCTCCTGAGCACTGAAACTGCTGCTCAGGAAGGAGCGTTGCTTTTATTTTTAAGTCCACCTTTGTATTTCTCCTTGTTAAAATCCGCAGCGATGAGGGACACCGAACTCTTCTGAGCCTGCCGTTAATTAGTGTGTGAATGAGAGATGCCCTTAGTTTTAGCAAGGCTAATCAAAGCTGGAAGGGAGTTTTAAAAGGCACTGCTCAGCAGCCCAGCTAAGCCTGTCCTGTGACAAACATCCCAGCAGCAGTGAGGAAATGCATGAGCTGGGATCAACCCCCTTTTCCAGTGATGCTATTTCACTTAAAATCTCCTTCTTTGTATTGGCCTCAAAGCTTTGGCATCCCTTTATGTCCTGGCTTTGCAGGGGAGGCTCAACTTGCACCATCGGGGTCTGCTTTCCCATGCTGTGCCCTGCAGCAGGCAGGGAAGGGGCAGATTTTGCGGCAGAGAACTGGGATGTTGAGCCCTCATCCTCTCCAGTGCTCCCATCCTCTCCCCACGCTGCAGCAGGGGCTGCCTCGGTGAGAAAGGAACAACAAAAAGCTGTTGTGGAGGAGCAGCCAGCGCTCCGTGCCGGCAGCACAACGCGTGCTTCCACTCCTGCCATGGCAACAAGTTCATCCCTAGGCCAGGACAAGGCTTGGCTGCAGCGTGGCGAGGCGGCCGGGAGCCAGTCCGGCTCACGGCATCCCCAGAAGGGCCCAGGGTTAGGGTTTATGCCAGGAAGATGCTCTGCTAGCTGCAAAATTCAGGCTGTGGTTTCCTACCCAGAAAGGACAGGTGAGGTGCTGGGGGATCCTTGTGGGATCCTGAGCTGGGCAGCACTGGTGTGCAGTCGGGATGGCTTTTTGCTCTCCAATGCAAAGAGCTCAGGAAGGAAGATGGAGGGCCCAAATCCATGGAAATGTTGGTCTGCCTGGAGGAGAGAAGGCTCTGGGGAGACCTTAGAGCACCTTCCAGTGCCTGAAGGGGCTCTGGGAAAGCTGGAGAGGGACTGGTGCCAAGGGCAGGGAGTGATGGGATGAGGGGGAACGGGTTCCAACTGCCAGAGGGGAGATGGAGATGGGATGTGAGGAAGGAATTCTTTGGTGTGAGGGTGGTGAGAGCCTGGCCCAGGGTGCCCAGAGAAGCTGTGGCTGCCCCTCCCTGGCAGTGTTGAAGGCCAGGTTGGCTGGGGCTTGGAGCACCCTGGTGTGGTGGGAGGTGTCCCTGCCCATGGCAGGGGGTGGCACTGGGTGAGCTTTGAGGTCCCTTCCAACCCAAAGCATTCTGTGAAACACAAGGAATCCATTCCTCTTGTTAGGGCTCCAAGCACTAAAAAAATCCTCGCGTATCAGAGCTGGGTGCAGCGTTTGCTTGGAAGGAGATGTCTCTTCAAGCTGGGATCCCTGCTCCAGCCAGCCATGTGCCAGTGGGGTGCAGCTGGTGCTGCTCAGAGGGAAAACACGAGCAGCTGCTGAATGGCAGAGATTCGAGACATCACACCAAGGCTTTGCATGTCCATTCTTCCATGCATGCTTTGAAATTCAGCGGTGAAATATTTCTATGGAGCTGCTTGGCTTCCCATAGGTAAAGGAGGGAAAAGGTGGGAAATAAATAATGTGCTACTTCCACCATTAAAATCTGATTTGAGCTCTGTCTTTCCCATCCTGAAATCATAACACTTGTTCTGAGAGGAGACCTTATTGCCCTCTACAACTACCTAAAAGGAGGCTGTAGTGAGGCTGGTGTTGGTCTCTTCTCCCAAATTGCTGATGACAGGACAAGAGGAAATGGCCTCAAGTTCCATCAGGGGAAGTTTAGGTTGGAGATTAGGAAGAAGTTCTTTACTGGGAGGGTGGTTGGGCACTGGAATGGGCTGCCCGGGGAGGTGGTGGAGTCACCGTCCCTGGGGGTGTTCAAAAAACGGGTTGATGAGGCACTTGAGGCCATGGTCTGATGGTCTAATGGTTAGGGATATGATGGGATAAAGGTTGGGCTTGATGTCCCTGGAGGTCCCTTCCAACCAGAATGATTCTATGATTCTATGAATTGTTGATATTAAAAAAATAACAAATTATTAGTTCTTTTAGGTCGTCTATTGACTTTTGGCTGTTGGGATACATTGAAGTTGTGTTTCTAGCATTTGTGATTCGTGGAGGAGAAAAAAGCTTGACAACATCTCGCTTTAACAAAACAAGAGCTGAGGTTGGCAGAGCTGTGAAATGCAGAAAGTTGGGGCTTTGTGGTATTGCCAGACATCACAAGGTCCTTGATGACACGGTGAGAGCTGGGAACGCTGCATAAACTGATGAGCTGCTTCCATTTTGGTCTGTTGTTATGTAAATCGGCTCCGATCCGCGTGTGGAAGCCCTCTGGTAAGGGACTGTGATAACATTAAAAATGAGGCAGTGAAAAACCCCAACGTGGGGGGGTTTAACAATCATTAAACAGGCAAAAAATACGCTTGGAGGAGTTCAGATGGGGCGAGAGGGCTCCTCGTTCCTGCTCAGCTCCTAATGCAGACAGGTAACTGCCGTGGCTTTAAAGAAACTCCTTCAATGCTACATAAATATAATTGCTTCGATGAAATGTCTTTAGCCTCCTGAGGGAAGTTGTAGCCTGGTAAGCCTTTAGATATGAATGGACGACTCTGTAATTGCTATTGTTTCTCAGACACATTAGGAGGGCCTAATGCTGATCACTTCTGGCATGTTATGGGAGCAGTGTAATGGCAGTGCAGGGGAGAGGCATTAGGATGCATTTTGCAGGATGAAAAACTGACAAACGCTTCAGGACTGGAAGTTTTTTTCCTAATTACATTGTGGGCTCGTGCATTTTGTTTGAATTTTTTTTTTCCCCCTTTTCCTGCCGGTTTGCAGAGTGAAGGGATCGAATTCTTTGCAGTTTAGGGGTTGGATAATGAGCTTGAAGGCAACACCTCAAAGGAGTGGGGGATTGATGGGTTAATACGTCAGCTCTGGTTAATGCAGTCTCCTGACTCTGACAGGGTCCAAACCAGCTCAATACCCAGAAATGGGTATTTATTCTCAAAAATATTCCTTCTCAATACCCAGAAATGGGTATTTATTCTCAAAATACCCTCAAATGGGTATTTATTCTCAAAAATATTCATTCTCAATACCCAGAAATGGGTATTTATTCTCAAAAATACTCATTCTCAATACCCAGAAATGGGTATGTATTCTCAAAATACCCTCAGATGGGTATTTATTCTGAAAAATAGTCATTCTCAATACCCAGAAATGGGTATTTATTCTCAAAATAATTCTCGTGCTGTCAGTTGGACCCAAGCTTATTCCTCATTTTCAGTGGTTTTAAGTGTTTCTCAGAGATTAATTGCTGCCCTTGGGTTGTGTGGGTGTCTCCCTCCTCCAAAATGCTGCTCTCCTATCATCATCCCATGTGCAGCTCCAGCTTGTCCTCCCAAGAGAAAGTCAGTCCCAAAATATTTCGGAGCTGCTACCCAAAAGTCCTGGAGAGAGAGCCTGGGGAAAGCTCTTCTGGGGGGACACAGGAAGGATGGGGTTAGGTCCTTTTATCAGCTCCCTGTCCTTGCGTGGGGACTGATGGAAAAGTAGTCCTCATCTCCACTGCACCGTTAACATCCTATTACAAACCAAAAAGTAATAATTTACTGGTGCTTTCCCTTGAATGTTCAGCCTCAAGTGGTGAATCTTGGTCTTACTTGGAATTTATTTTCATTCTGGAGTTTTTTACTGCCTTCAGAAACTTCACTTACAAGAGTGGGATTTTCTAGCTCTACACAGGTTTTAAAGACTGGGGGTTTTTTTCCCTGTGGGTTTATTTTTTTAAGGAAGATGAGGAGTCAGGTAACCCTTGACATACAATAGATTGTCCCAGATTAATTAATAACACACCATTTTTCACAGTGAACACACTCCTGACCCTCTGTAATTTACTCTCCATCCTGGCACGCTGTTAATTGGGATGAACCCTTATGTGAAAACTCCACATATGGCCGGTGCCAGCTTTTGTAACAAGTTGCCCCAAAAACGTGGGGAACGAGGGGTAGTGAGTCAATGAAAATCCCCACATAAATTGACTTTTTGTGTCCTGGCAGTGCTTGGCTGAAAGCCAATGGCAATAAGAGCCCGGAGTGCCAGAATTCACAGGCAAACAACACTTTTCCACTACAGCATCCTTAGGAGACACCCTCCCAGCAGCTGTCCTTCCTTCCTGCCACTCATTCCCTTGTGTCCAAAGAGGCTGTCGAGGCAAGGGGAGGGGGGAAAACATCTCAGTGTTGTGATGGGGTGCAATGAAAACATGAGTGACAGAGTGACATTTTGACAGCTTGACTTCAGGTTCCTGCTGCAGATGTAAATACGTTCATTTGAATCCAATTTACACAACCAGGAGTTTTTAATGGGAAATAAATGGAGGATTGCTTCAAGGTGACTTTTGGGGATTTTAATTTTTAATCCTGGATATCTGTGGACTTTTTTTATGGGTACAGCTGGAAATTTCCATGATGTTGTGGAGGTCGAAGTGGTCTCTGTCCCACTTTTCTCCAGTCATGTGTTTTTCCATCAAATTGCTTTGTTTTCTCCCTGTTTATTGCTAATCCCTGTCGGAGTTGAGAGACTGCCAGCGATGTAGTTCATTAATGTACCTATTGAGCAGCTGATAAAATTGAACCACAATCCCATGCTCCTCAAATCAAGGACTCTTAAACAGCCAATAGTCCATTTTATCTTTTTCCTAAGGGGTCTAATCTGTTGCTATTTGTCACTTGGAGATTTGCTGCATTTTCACAGGAGAAAAAAGGCTGAGTGTCTTGTCAGGTGGGAACAAGAATGGCTGAGTTGCACCTCGAAGTGTGATTTATTTATACAATCTCAGCACCTTGGGGATTTCTTACTCCTCGTTAGTGCTCCTTGTAGTAACTCCTGCCTGAGATTTGGGTGAGTAGTGCTGAAGGATGCAAACTCTGCTTCGCATTCCCATTGCAGGAGCAATACAGCTGTGGTTTGGTAGAAGGTGGCATGAGATGACCCCCTGCACAATAGCATGTAGATCCACCTTAGATGTGGAGCTTTTGTCCTTCTGGGGTCTGCTGGTGCCCTCCTTCCAGGGTCCCTTTCCTAATGGCTTTCTCAAAGAGGTGCTTTTGTGTCTTCCTATCTTCCTCGGAGAAGCTGGGTAGGTTTTGATGGCTGCAGTATTTCAGGTGAAGCCATTTGACCAAAGAGACTCTGGAGATGGACTGGACCATGAGCAGATGCAACAGAAGCACAGGAAACTGAAGCTTGCATGAGGCTGGACCCTTATCCTGATGTCTGGCACTGGAGCAGGATGTGGTACCTGCTGACCCACTCAAATGTGGGTCTGAGTGGGCAAATAGACCGGGCTCAGCACCAATTCCCAAAGTGACCACTTACTGAAGAGGGTTTAAATATTTTCCTGAGTGCTGCAAAACGTTAGGAAGGCACAAGGGTGTGAGCAGAGCTGAAGGCAGACTGGCTTTTTGGGTAGTTGTCTTTGGACCAAGCCAGTGTAAGTGTAAACTGCATAGCTCTGGTTGCATCCTAGCTGAGGATCTGTGTCTGTCCTGCAGAGAGAAGGACCAGGGCAGCTCATGGTTGTGTTAAATCCTACTTGTCATTGTGTTGAAAAGAGACTGGAGCTTTCCACTAGTTATAGATGTATTTTCTTATTGTTTGGGTCCTACAAGTTGTGTCAGAGTCATCTTGTAGCTTCTGGTCCTCAATGAGTGGCTTAAACCCTATGTAAAAAATTTTGAAAACAGTTCTGGGGTGGGGTTTTTTTGTTGTTTGTTTGGGTTTTGTTTGTTTGTTTGGGGTTTTTTTTTCTTTCTTCTTTTTTTCCTCCTGAAACCTTTCAGTGCTCCTCGATTCAGAAGTTTTGCAGCCCATGGCAGGGAAGTCTCCAGCAATAACACAGAACGTGCTCTGTAACGCAGCCAGTTTTGCTCATTCACCACCCAGCCTCTCCCCACCTAATGGGAGTTTGTGCCTGTCTGATAGTGTATGGGATTTTTGACTGGACAATATTCCATTCCTGGGTGTGTAACTGGAGCGGATGAGTTATTTTGGCTAAGAATTAGAAAATCTTAAAGCCTGTGCACAGATCTAGAGATCATACAGACCTTGCAGCTGTAGCTGTTTGACTTGGGCATCTGGCTGCCTTGAGACGTGGAGGTTAGAGATGAGCTTCTAGCAAAGCCCTCGTTTCACACCTGGAGTTTTGTCCCTCCATCCCCTGCAGTGATTCACAGAGGTCCCTCCGGGGACGTCGCTGCAGGGGGACGGAGGATGTCACCCAGGATCTCCAAGAGGAAGCAGCAGATTGCTTACTCCTTACCCCGAGCCCTGTGAACACCCATGATGGATGATAATTAAGCATCTGCTTCCTTCTCAGTTTTAAGTGAAAAGGTGGCAAGGTAAAGTGACAGCCAGACCTCATTTATCTTCATGAGAAGGGTCAGGAGTTTAATGGAGCTTTGCTTAGTGAGGATGTTTCAGCCTACCCTGCGTTTGTTTGGGAGACACCTCTGCGTTCTGGGGCCACGGGGCTTTTTAGCTGGGGTGATGTGGCTACCTGGGGTTTAGTGCTGATGTCCTCTGAAGTCTTGCCTAGGGAGAGAGGTTTTAGAAGAAATCCAGGAGACTTTCTAGTATGTCTGCTGTGACTTGGTAAATTATTTGGGTAATGATACAGTGAATTTTGCAGACGACTTCTCCCTGGCTAGCACATTGCATACATCTGAGGTGTGTGCTGTGCTAAGTGACAGTGCCTTTGAAGCTCTTTCTTATAACAGTTTAGACATTTAGCCAACATACTTAGCAGATACCAGCAAAAAAATGTGATTGTTTTTACATTCCAGACTCTCACCTTGTACTTACCACTTCTGAGGTTTGTTTGACACGACACCGACATATTTACAGTGTAGTCTTACTGTATATAGCTGGAGTAATCAGCCAGTCACTCAGGGCTGCATCAACCCAGCAGAAGTAAAGCTTCTTATACCAGTTCATGTACAGCACCATGCTGTGTCCTTAACCTCATTTCTCAAGCCTGTTTCCTAGGTATTGAACACAGACCTGAACAACACCTACCCCTTAATGGGACAGACCTCCAGCTGGTGGATATCAGCACAGCTCCAGCAGAGATCAGCCCTCCATCTACAAAGGGAATTCTTGCAGGGCCAGCAGAGCAGGTGAATGCTATCACTGTCATTTTCCAGAGGGGACACGAAGGAATAGGAGGGGTAAGGTTGATGCTGAGATAGTCCAGAGCTCTGTTGCAGAGCTGGTGTGGAAGGTGAAAGCCTTCAGTCTCTTGTTGGGGCTGTCGTGCCCTGCCCAGAGAGAATTCAGCCCTGCTCTGCTGGAGTCATTCGTGCTCGTTCAAAGCCAACATCAAAAGGTCCCATTCTAATTCAATGCTTTTTGACACACAAATGGTGGTAAGATCATTAATTATTGCACTCAGCGATTAAATGTTCTGTGTGAATGTCAAGAGCTGGCGAAATCTCTTTTGGGGCTGTAAGTGAAGGGCAGGGATTTTGCCAGCTGCTGAGGTTGGGTGGTGCTGCAAGCAGGCAAGAGCTGCCTGCTCTCCAAAGAGCCACACGTGGGCTGGTGTATCAGCTCCATTTGACTCTGAATATTTTCATGTCATGCTTGATGGCCTATGAGTACTCTGCTGCTGCCCAGGTAGGTAGACAGGATCATGCCTTTTGGAAGAGAGAAGCAGTAGTGTGAGTATTTTGTGTTGCGGGAGAGCGGAGCACCTTGTCTCATAGTGACAAATGTCTCTGAGGTCTCCTGCAGATAAATCTCTGTTGGCTTCTTGCTCATACACACACGGAGGTGTTTGGCAGCTCTGACCATATCACTGTTTATCCCCTGAGCACAATGCAGTGGGGCTGGAATGAGGACTGTTCCCTGGAATGATCCCCCTCTGCCTTGGGAGATGTTGGCTTGAGGCAGAGATGCTTTGCCCTGAGCTCTTCCCAAGCTGAGGAGCTTCTGCAGGCAGCTCTCAGAACATGGCTGGTGGGCAGCTAGAAAGCCAGGCAGTTATTTTCCATCCATCCAGGTTTAGCCACCTACCATGGGGAGAGAATTTCCCCCCTTCCTTCAGAGTTCAAGACCTCATTGTTCCCAGCACCTGGGGCATGCAAAATTCCCCTTGCCATCCTGGAGGAAGGGTCCAAGGGTAACCATGGCTGATGAGTGAGCCCTAAGCAAAAAACAGGCCAAAAAGCTCAGGCATGTTGCTGTACAGGGAGGGAAAGTGAAGTCTCTGAAGAGGGTGCAACTCCTGCCCCCTGGACCTCAGTGGCTGCAATAACCCAGCTCCTGTGGGCCTGCAGTGTTTGTCCCTGGAGAGAGCCCGGGTTGAGGAGGAATGAGTTGGACCTGGGATAAACACACTCTAAGGCTTGGGTTGTGTTTGGCATGGCGGGGGACACACGTCCCTCGCTGGACTAATGAGACAGGGCATATGTGACACTTTTATGACTCCTTCCCAAGCTGTTTCCTCCAAGTTTTTAGTGTTAAACTGGATTTCTTCCCCCAGCCCCCCAGCGTTGTTGGGAAAGCCATCTGCAGAGTGAGGAGTGATGCAGTGATAACGCTCCTGGGGGTGGGTCTGGCTGACTTTATGGCTCTTGCATCTTTCCTTTAGGGTTTCTCATGATTTTTGCCAGGCATGGATGCATCTTCCTGTTCATCTCCCATGGCCCTGCACTAAGGGCTGCCCAGCCTGGCTTGTCATGGACTCTGCTCACCGCACAGCCCTCCCAAAGCTTTGTTGCAAGAGGTGTTTTGGAGCAGATGTCCCAGACGAGCATTTCCCGAGTTCTCACCCCACTAGAGATATTCTCAAGAGAAACATGCTTCAGTTTTATAATGTAGATGAGACTTTTTTTTTTCTTTCCCCTCCAGTTTCCAGTCCCAAAAGTGGACGGTGAATTCTAAGGCTTGAGGGAAGCAACCACACAAAAGCCCATTACAACCCAGTCGCATTGTGCAAGGTGGGGATTTGCAATTTTAAGCAGAGGGAGAAGGAATCGTCATGATAATTACATATAATACCTAAAGTACCTATAAATACAGATGTATATTTATATAAAGCCTCTCCCAGCACACGAGTTCCTTGTCTGGATGGGGTTGCCAGACCACCCTGTCCTGCACAAACAAATGAGTTAGAAAGTCCGAAATTCCATCCCTGCCTTTCGGGGCTTGTCTGGGGAATTCCTGAGTAATGGAGGTTGAATTGGGTCACAAGGGCAGCGGGGAATAAATCTTCAAAGGTTAGCTCTGGCATGAAGTCTCCTTTTTTAGGCATGTCAGGGATTCTTTTGTTTTGCTTTGTTTTCCAAAACCCCCCCTGGCCGGGGAACAATAACTGGCTGGGGCCAAGCCTGGCCGGGCACAGCCCCGCAGCATTGACCGGGGGGCCAGGGAGGGGGCCAGGGGGAGAAATGACATCTTAAAGAATGGTGCTTCTTCTTATGGACACTTAGTAGATCAGTGTGCATTCAATTAACCCTATAAACCGTGCAAGGTCCAGGGAAAGAGCCTTTCAGGCATTATGGACTGAAAGTATGGAGGGGGGCGGGGGCAGAGCTGTTGGTGGGTCCTGTTTAGATAAAGCCCGTTAGGCAGGAGCAGTGTGGTGGGGGTGGGAAAAGGGGATGTGTTGGGTTTTTTTTTCTGAAAATGAAATTCAAGTGCAGTCTCGTGTGCTGGTCTGGATTTTCTTCATATGAAGCTAGGAAATCATTGCACAGCTCAGGCCGGGTGTCTTGGTTAGATGTTCAGTCCAGCTGTCCTTGGGTCTGCTGGCTCAGGAGCATAGGGATCCTGTAGGCTGTCATGGGTGGAAGAAACATTTCACATGAGCGTTTTCTTCCTCTTCAAATTTCTGCTCAACCCTGAATTGTGTCCAAAGGCCTCGGCTGTAGTAGCCTGTGGGACATCCCTTCCCTTCCAGAGCACGTGTTTGATGGTCCCCTGTGCATGAAGACATCTTGATGCTTCTGTGAAGGACCAAAACACCTTTTTTTGTTTCTAGTTGCGTGTCTGACATCTTGCAGGAATGCTACAAGACACTGCCATGTTTGGAAAACACAATATTTATTCCTAATGATATTTGGAGGACAGTCAAATGTTGAAACTTTTGTGTGCTGGCATCTCCACCCCCACCGTCCACCCCAAACCCCAAGTGCCAGCTGGGGCTAAGTAGCCCCTCCAGGATGAGAGTGATATTGTGAGCAGGGAGATGGTAACAGCCAAATTTCTTTCCCTGCATATGGCTAATATTCACCTGGAGGAATCCAACCCATTTGTAGATATTAAACTAGACACAGTAATAAGTTCAGTATGTATTTCAATTTACTTTGCTGCAAATAGATTTAATTTACCAACTGCAGAGTTTTAGATGGAACTGCCTGTATTCCTGCCATTTTATGCCACATTCTGAATATATGATATGTAAAGTTGTAAATTAATAAGCCTGTTTCTGATTTGTTGCACATATGACATGGACGTGCAAGTAAATTAACAGTGAAGTCCTAGTGTTTCAGAGTTTAATTATATTTGCAGATGAATTAGCATCTAATTCCTCCATCCCTTCCTTATTGTCAAGTGCAGTGGAGATGCTTTTTTCCTAAAGACACTGGTGTCTTGTATTGTTTTGAGAGGAGATCTGTGAGATCTGCTGCATTTCCAGCCTGTCATGGAGCTGCTGTTTGAATTCACAGTGCAACCACTCCATGTACAGTTATGTCTATCAATTACTGAGTTGGAAGGGGAATTTGTGGTGATTGTTACTGCTTTCTGGACATGGTGTCACCATGGCGCCATGGTCTAATGGTTAGGAATATGATGGGATAAAGGTTGGACTTGATGACCCTGGAGGTCCCTTCCAACTGTAATGATTCTATGATTCTAAGAGTCCCATATGTGTCCTTGAGACCCTGTAGCTCAGGTTGGTTCCTGGCAGGCTGCAGTGGTTGTGGAGAGCTGGTGGACTTCACACGGGCTGCAAGTGCACGCTCATGACTTGGAGGTTGCTAAAGCAGAGAAATGGCCTCAGCCTTGGGGAAGAAGGAAAAGAAGCAGCTGGGACTTGTGTGAGTGGTTTTTAGCTGTCAGTCCTTCAGTTGGTAGAGACCCACAGCCTGCGGTAAAATGTTGGTAATGGTGCCAGATGGCATTTTTCCTGTGGTGGTTGTTCTTGGAAAGCATTCCTGATCCAGGACAGCACCAAAGTGTGGGCTTAAGACCCTTTAAAACCAGGCTGAGCCTATTACTTGCCTGTTCTTAGGTGGGATGTCTCTGGAGTTAGGCTTGGATCAGGCAGTGCCAGCTATGTTAATTCACTGTGGTGAGCTGACTCCTAACTGCTGGAGGCACCACGATATTGGTGAGCCAGGAACGTGACCCCCTGGAGCTGCTCTGCTGATGGTTGGTAAAGTAAAATGCAGCCTGATTTTGAACAAGATGCAGTAAAACAACAGCGAAATGAAAGCAGCTGTGGTTTTGTCTGCTAGTGAAGCTTGGTGGTGCCTAGCTCTGTGCCAAATTAGGAGGACATCCTCCCTTTCTCCCTCTGCTCTCTACTGGTTTCCTAAGGAGATAGCACCTTGGTAGCTACTTTATCTTGGGAAGTGCTCCAGAGCTTGGCAATAACAGCTTTGTGTCCTGTCTTTCCAAAGATCTGCTTTACTGCTCTGCTGGACTAAGGGCTCTTTGCACACCACCTTTGAAAGCTGCCTCCATCCTTGGCGTGTCAGTAGCATCTGTCGACCTCCTTTGAGCAGCAGGGTTGTCATAGTGGTGTCCTGCTGTGTTGGCTCTTCTAGAAATTATTCTGACGAGACTCATGGTTTGCTTTTCTCTCTGTGTTGTGCCTTTTACATAGCACTGCATCCTTCCCTTAATTTAGAAGTAACTTCCAAGTCCATTGCAGTGCAGGTGGCATCCTAGGAATAAGTGCTGCTTCTTTCCTGAGCAAATATAGGAAGAATCAGCAAATATGAAGCATCTCTTCTTCCTGTGGTCGCAGAACGGTGGCGCTTGCTGGAGGGTGTGCTGAAACAGGAGCACATTTGGGGTATAGAGTGGAAAAGGTTCTCAGCAGCTTTTAATTGAAATTGTTGCTTTT
Organism: Aegotheles bennettii; assembly: GCA_013398125.1. Classification (NCBI taxonomy): domain Eukaryota; kingdom Metazoa; phylum Chordata; class Aves; order Caprimulgiformes; family Aegothelidae; genus Aegotheles; species Aegotheles bennettii. The sequence goes on along the minus strand of VZRW01007566.1, from coordinate 1,215,268 downwards.
GATGGGGCTGCACTAACTTCCAGTGGCTTCAAAGCTGGCCGGGAAGGAGGAAGGTTGGTGAAATCCCAGCTCCATCCACGGGTGGTGGCAGATTTGCCATTGCTTCAGAGGGATGTTTTTGGGAAAAATGAGAATGAAATCCAAATGACACCGATCCATGCACCGGAGCTGTGTGTGTAACTGGAATTTGAATCTGTCTGTCACTGCCTAAGAAAGAAATCAGGGCCATGATGAAGGTTTGTAAGGGGAAACCGAGCTATTCCCCCCAGAGCCGCTTTCCTAAGCCATGCCTGGTTGCCAGGAGCTTCCTGTCTGTTGTTAGTTTTTCTTTTCAAACACAATTTAGTTTCTGCAGGCCAGTGGCTTTTAATGATTTCCTTTGAGTCCATGCATCCTCTGGAGCAGCCCTCTTCTCCCTTGACATTTGATGTGGGAATGTGTACATCAGTATTGTTACTTAAACAATACCCTTCAGGCATCGATGCTGGGCCCACAGATAAATCACAGATTAAAATGAAGCAGAATTGCTTGATAAAAAGTCTACAGTGTTCTGGCATGCAGGGAGCAAACTGCACAGAGTCCAGGTAATGGGAAATGGTGTGTGTTATCTGAAGACCCATGTAATTAATGAACAAGAAACCTGTTTACTCTGAAAATAAATGGCAGAGTTACTATAATGCCCTTTTGCTTTGAATGCTGAATGAGTATCTCCGGAGGAATAAAAGCCTTAGCAGCTCAAAGTCACGTCTCAACCAGAAAGGCTGGAGACGGCGCTGAGAATCAGAGCTGTTTCGCTTTTATGAAGAATATGAAGCCAGCCTTCCTCCTAATAAACACCTCATTTATTTTCTCTTGGCTCCTAAGCCATCTAGTTTGCAAATCGTGGTGCGGATGGAACAATTAGCGGATTCGATTCAGTGCACATGCCATTGCTGAGCAGGAAACAAGCACGCTGGGCATGAATAGCATCAATCTTATTTTCAGGCATGTGCAAGTATCTGGCACTTCAGAGGGCTCTGCAAACAGGCTGCACTGCTGTTTTCCCCTCTCTTTCCACCCTTTGCTGTATTCGGATTTCATCCCAGCTCTTTTCCACGCGTGGAAGGCGGCAGCGTTGCAGCGGGCGCTGGGAAAGGGAGAGCTGTCCCTTTAACCACGCAGAGCATGTGGCTGTTTTTAGTTAGAGCTCTTTTAGCAAGTTGTCTCAGCACATCAGGGCCCCGCTTTCATCATGCCTGGCTTTTTTTTTTTTCCCCCCTCTTTGAGTCCTAGAAGTCAGAGGCCACAGGGGGGGTGACAGAAAGCAGTGACCTCTGCATAAGCGGGGGACCAGATGGCCACTCCTCTTCCTCTGAGCCTTTCTGCCCTGGCCCCAGGGCACAGATCTGTGACCTCCGCTTTAACTGAATGCCCAGACTGTGTGAGTGGGGCTTTGACATGCTCTTTAATAGGCATACATTATCCCTCCGTTGCTAAAAGCCCAGAAAACTGGGTTCATTTAGATGGAATTTAAGTAAAACTGTTTGGATTGGTCTTGCTATCCCCTAGCTGCCTCCTGCTAAATTGTTGATCTTGGTGCTAATGAAGGGAAACGCTCTCGCAGACGGGCTGGGAAGCATTTTATTTCCAAAGCTTTGCAAAACACAGGGTTTTCTGACAGATGAGTGCTCACGGTGGGAGCCTGCTTACGTGCCCACCCACGGCACGAGCGATGCTCCGCTCCTCGGACCACATCCAGCCCTTGCCCTCTCCTTCTGAGCTGGGCTCAGTTTTGCCCTAAAGTCTGTTGAAAAAACCCCCAAACTTCTGATGTTAAACAGTGGCACGACTTGGGCTTGTAGCCTCTCACAGAGTTTGTAGGCACAAGGGGGAGATGTAATCACTAAAACTTCACTAATTCTTAGTTCTGACAATTGGTGTTGGTCTGATTTCCACGCGTGAACGAAGGTAGAGAATTGCAATTCGGTAGCACCCTGTGGTTGCCCAGCACAGCATTGGGAAGAATGGGCAGAAATACCCCTGAGGGGGAGGGCTAACACCAGACTGACTGAAAATAGAGAAGGTATTTTCTTCTCTGTGAATTAGAAGTCATTGCATTTTTCCCCAGTACCCCAGTAACTGAGAAGTTCATCTGATATTTCTGTCTGGTCCCATAGCTGTTATTAGAGGAGGCTCTCGTTAAAGCAATTTGCGTAATGGTAGCTGGGCTCTTCAGGAATGTCCTCGGGAAAGACTGGAAATATGCTCTTTTTTCCAGCAGAATGGAAATGTGGAGGTGCCTTTTTCTGCTAATGACCAGCAAACATCTCTGCTGATCAGACACGGATGGCCTCCAACCTCTGCCAGGCGAGCGGATGCTGAGGAGGGGCTTTATTAATGCCTACCATTTCCGAAGGGTTAAGCACGTGAAAGTTATTCAAGGAATTTCCTTTCCAGGGCAGACCTAGGGAGGTAGGTGTAAGCAAAGGGCAGTTCAGCCCCGCTGAAAGTGATGGATGCAATTCTCTTTGAAGTTCCTGAGAGCTGCACTTCCTCGCTGAATTGAATCCAGAGATCTTTGATTGTGAATCCATAGCCACGAAACACGGTTTGGTGACATCTTGGTTCACTGGCTACTGAAGGTGGGATAGAGAGAACCAAAAAAAACCTGCCAGGAATGCTGGTGTGGATGGTACCAGAGTTTCTGATTGCTCACAGCTCGTGTTCCTGTTTTCAATTAAATTAGAAAGTATTTGTGGATGAAGTGACCCATTAGTTGGGTAATAACACTACCTTATCACGCCTGCTTATCAGTATTAGTTCTGCACTATAAAACCCACACCAAACCCCTTGGGGGAATCAATTAAAGCGGAGCGGGCGGCTCCGTGTATGTGTGCGATGGAGCTGCCGTGCGATGCGGGGCCACATCTGTACAACCAAACCACTGCCACCAGCCCTGCCTGTGAGCTGTCAGCATCACACATCTTTGTTGCCTCTGCCAATTCCTCACTGGAACAGAAGAAACAGGCCATAAATTTGCTGATTATGTGCATTTAGGCAGACTGGCTCCCTTAATGGCCTTTACGATGGTTGCAGCTGCCAGCGATGGAGTTTTGCATCCCCAGCTTCTAATAGTAGATGGTTGCTTGTTCATGCTGTACATCCCATTAAATAAATCCGAGCCAATGGTAACTGGTTGCTGATATTAAGCTGCAGAGGGAGAAATTAAAAATATTTTACCTCTCTGCTTGGAAAACTTGGATGGTTTTGTTCAAGTTTTCTGTTTTTGGTTTTTTTTTAAAAGAGAAGGTAGGAAGCACTTTAAGAAATGGTCTCATCTGTCTTCACCAGTGTCTGAGCTGAGAAGCAGGTAAAGAGAACCTGATTTAATGAAATATTAAATAGAGGGCTTGGTCTCATCCGATCCTTCTTTGAAACGCTGCCGAGAAGTGATCGGTGCCCCGTTGCTTGCATCAATAATTAGACCTTATAAAGTATTTAGGAAGAAGTTTTTTACTGAGAGGGTGGTTGGGCACTGGAATGGGCTGCCCAGGGAGGTGGTGGAGTCCCCGTCCCTGGGGGTGTTCAAAAAACGGGTTGATGAGGCACTTGAGGCCATGGTCTGATGGTTAGGAATCTGATGGGATAAAGGTTGGACTTGATGACCCTGGAGGTCCCTTCCAACCATAATGATTCTATGAATTCTATGATTCTATGAATTCTGTGATTCTATTTAAGCTCAAGAGCACAAGGGACGGTGGTGGCCGATGGCTTGGAAAGGGCTTGATTTCCAGGTAAAAACTTGCAATGTGGTGATTGAATCTGCTAACATCTCAGTTGGGAAAAAAAGAGTGGGAGAAAATCAGCCCATGACCCCTCCAATCCCCCCGCCGGAGGCAGAGAGGGGGGCATGGCTGGGGCTCAGCATCCTCTCTGTGCTTTGAACCCGAGGAGCCGTCACACCTCAAGGTCAGGCGAGGGGCCCTGCTAGCGGGCAGGGGGAGGTGGAAGGGAGCAGGATGTCATTTTGTCATTAGCTGGGCTTCAAAGGCAGGCAGGCATCAGGAAAGGGGGGGAGAGGAGCTGTGGGGTCATGGGGGGCTGCGAGCTCCTTGCCCGGCTTCCCCGCGGGCTGGCTCACCTGGTGCACAGCTGCTCCGGGAGGAAGGAGCCCAGGGAAAGCAAAGGGATGGAGGAGGCAGCGTGGGCAAAGCTGATGCTTCTCACCCTGCAGTCCTCTCGGAGCAGTGCTGCCCAAAATGATTTAACTGGTCCTGCATGTCTCTTGGAGACTTTGGAACAGGATATTGGCTCGCTGGGGTTCTCATGTTGGAGGTTGGTAGCAGGGCTCAATGCCCTCGGGTGCCTTAAGCTTTCCAGAATCAGATCCAAGCCCCCAAAACTCAGGAAAACGGGTTAAAAATTACAAGATTGCCAAAGGAGAAGAAAACTCATCCAATTTTAGAGTTCTGTGACTTTGCACTCCTGAGCCTTGGGGGTGCCTTGGGGTCCCCCATGGAGGCTTTTCTCTGAGTGTGGGTTTGTTTATTCCAATCTAAGCTGAGATCATCCTGCAGATCCCCCCAAGCAGGGTCAAGGAGGGGTGCCAGCCATGACAGGGCTGGAGATCAAAGCACATGTGTTGGCAATACTGGGAGGCTTCTGGGGTCAGATGCTCTTTGACCTGCCCCTAGGAAAGCTGAGGGCCCAGATGCACGTTGGGAGGCAATGGAGGAGCTGGGTGATTTCAGTGCCTGAAGGGGCTCCAGGAAAGCTGGAGAGGGACTGGTGCCAAGGGCAGGGAGTGATGGGATGAGGGAAAATGGTTTCAAACTGAAAAAGAGATTTAGATTGGATATTAGGAAGAAATTCTTTGCTGTGAGGGTGGTGAGAGCCTGGCCCAGGGTGCCCAGAGAAGCTGTGGCTGCCCCTGCCTGGCAGTGTTGAAGGCCAGGTTTGCTGGGGCTTGGAGCCCCCTGGTGTGGTGGGAGGTGTCCCTGCCCATGGCAGGGGGAGGCACTGGATGAGCTTTAAGGTCCCTTCCAACCCAAACCAGTCTGAGGTTCTGTGAGGGGCAGCAGCTCTGGGAGCAGCTGGGCAGCGTGTGGGGCAGCGTTTGGTGCAACCCAGCCAGAGCCAGCAGAAACGTGGCACAGCTCTGCCTCACGAGCTCCTTCCATCCTGCAGCCCAGTCAGGCTTGTGTGCTGGTAATTAGGATGTTTGCTGTCACTTCTAGGGGTGCGACAATGCATATTCATCAAATATGTAAATTAACGCATTAAGCTATTGGCATAAATCTTCTGGATCCAGGAGGAGGATGGAGATGAATTGCTGGGAGAGCAGCTCTGTAAATGATTCCCTGATATGCAAGGAGCACTGTGGTCCTGCACGCTCTCCGTGGGTGCTCCGGTGCTGCAGAGCAGAAACTCGTTTGGGTTAATTAGTGCAGGAACTCCAGGCATCATTACCTCTGGAGCAGGATTACAGCTGCGTTTGCACAGACAGCTCTCAGGTGGCCTTTCCTCCTGGGGGAGGATGGGTTGGAGGGCTGGTAAAGAGTTATCCATGGAAAAAGCAAAGCTGCCCGTGTGCATTGAGTGAGCTGGAGGTCTCCGGTGAGCAGTAATGCACAGAAGTTTGCTTGGGCTTGCTCTGAGCTTCGCAACAACGCCCCCCAGCACAGCCAATGCCTCCAACACACCTGGTATTTCCAAAAGGAAAATACATAAGACCTGTAACCCTTGCCTGCAGTAGCTTAACAATGCCTCTGAGTATTGCTTCAAATACATAGAATAAGTCTGAACTAATAAAGTAACGAGTTTACGAGCTTTTTAAAGATTTTACTAGATAAGGGGAGGGCCGACTAACGTGAGTCGATTTCTTAGTATAAACAACCTATTTGTTGGAGCCTCTTAAAATAATTCCCAACTTTAACTGCGGAAAACCCAGCTTATGATTTATATTTCTGGGAGCTCTGGCTTTCATTATCTGTACGTGCCACAAATCCAATTATGTAATATGGCTGAGATAAGGCATGTAATGTTTCACATCTAATTGTTCTTACATGCAAATTTTTTCTGAAGCCAGCGTGGGTTGGGGTGGAAGGGAAGGGGGGGGGCTGTGTCTCATGTGGTGACCTCTTCCTGGCTGGGTGAGTTCTGCTGCGAGGTCTTGGAGAAGCTCTCCAGGAATCACAAGGTGATGCTCAAAAGGATGTTGGTTCGCCAAGCTTTTGTCAGTGATGACCAATGATAGGACAAGGGGCAATGGATGCAAACTGGAGCACAGGAGGTTCCGTGTGAATCTCAGGAAGAACTTCTTTGCTGTGAGAGTGCCAGAGCACTGGACCAGGCTGCCCAGAGAGGTTGTGGAGTCTCCTTGGCTGGAGACATTCAAACCCCGCCTGGATGCGTTCCTGTGTGATGGACTCTAGGGGACCCTGCTCTGGCAGGGGGGTTGGACTGGATGATCTCTCGAGGTCCCTTCCAACCCCTAGGATTCTGGGATTCGCTGTATTGGATCTAAATTTCACACTCGTTTTCTAGGTGGTTCCTATCCGTAGGTAGGAAGGAGACCACAGACCTAAGGAAGTTCTGGTATGGGTTGTTAAACCACAGCTTGCACGCTTTGCCCCTTCTTGCTGGCCTTAGGTATTGTCATCGCTGTCTCTGAACATCTTTGGACATCTTTTCACCCTCTACAACAAAAAGAGGTTGTAGTGAGGTGGGGGTCGGTCCCTTGTGCCAAGTTAAAAGCAATAGAACAAGAGGAAATGGCCTCAAGTTGCACCAGGGGAGGTGTAGATGGGGTATTAGGAACAATTTCTCTACTGAAAGGGTTGTCAGGCACTGGCACAGGCTGCCCAGGGCAGTGGTGGAGTTGCCATCCCTGGAGGGATTTAAAAAGCATGTAGATGTGGTGCTGAGGGACATGGTTTAGTGGTGGACTTGACAGCATGCTGGGTTAATGGCTGGGCTTGATGATCTTGAAGTTCTTTTCCAACCAAAACGATTCTATGATTCCATGACACGTGTGTGCTCATCCAAGACTGTGGAGACTTTGCTTTTGAGCTGACTGTATCCTTGTCCCTTCCTGTGATGGCCTCCCATCTGGCCTGCAAACCAAGATCCCTAGCCAGGGCAGGCAAGAAGGCAGGCAGGGCTGAAAGGCACTCAGATCCCTCCTGTTGCATCTTGAGAATGCAACCAAGGAGCATGTCCCAGCATGGGAAGAGGATCTTGTGAATGGATGTCACCTGGGAGACCCCAATCTTCATCCTTATGACCAGCACAGACACCAGACACTTGCCCATGTTAATTTGGGCACAATAAACTTTGCCCATAATTAATTGGAAGGGCTGGTGGCAGCGTGCTGTGAATCACAGATCTTCATGTGCTCTGCTGACCTTGTGCTTGAGGGGTGCTTGGTTTCTCTGGAAGGGAGTGGAGAGGGGATGCACATGGGTTGGTGGCTTTTGTTGACCTTAACTTGTTGACCACAGCACAAGGAACATGTGTCAAAAAACTAGCTTTTGGGGTAAGATTTCTATTGCCCATGGTGGAACTGGCTGGGAGAATTGAAAACAATCCATTTAAGCAAAATGCTGGGGTTTTTTTGGCCCAATCCACTTATGAACTTGTCCTGTACGTTGGATGGGAAATTCAGGCAGAGCTTGCTTCCTCCCTCTCAGCCTTTGCTCTTCTTTTTTGGCCACCGTGCCGTTCCTGCTGGGTTTTGGTGCTGCTGTGGTGTCGGTGACACCATCCAGTTGGTGGTTCTGGTCCCAGTATTCCTCTTTTGAGGAAGTTTCCCACTAGCCATCTTAGAGCTACTGGGCATTGTGCTCTGGACGTGAATAGGTCCCTTTCAACCTTGTTTTATTCATCATCAGCAAAGCATGAAATTACAGTGGAAATGCTAATAGATTTCCTAACAACTTAGTATCTACTTGAGTGAAACAGTTATTTGTTGACTAATTAGTAAGTTAATTGTTTTATACTTTATTGAGGTCAGGTTGCTATTTTAGCGTGGAAGGAGGTGGTGTGTGCTCCTCTAAACAAGCCTCTGCTTTAATGAGTGGTTATTATGATTGGTTGAGCTGAAGGAGTTATAGGGAAAGGGCAGTGGTACCTCCAAGAGGAGCTTTCCCCCGGCTGTTTGCCATCTGCCAAGCCAGGATTGAGCAAACTTGTGGTCCAGGCCAAGTGCAAAATTCATGGGTGTCACCTGTGTACCCTGTAAATGGTAGACAAGGTGCACCCAGCAAACACCTGTGGTTGGATATGTGCTTTTGGAGCTCCTCTCTATTCAGGCATGTGTGGAAAGCTCTGACCTGGAACAGCACTGGGTGAAACGCCTGCTTGGGGTCTTGGTGTTGACCCCTGCGAACCCTTCAGAGCGGGGAGGAAAGGGCTGGTGTTGCTCAGAGCCATACCCGGAGTTTGCTGCAGAACATGGGTGTGCCAAGGAATGGTGAGGACCTTTGGAAACCTGACCATCTCCCGTGATGGGGACACCTACCCCGTGCTCTGTTTTCCTGCCCGCTTTCCAGTGCGGAGCTGGGGTGATGAGCTGTCCCCAAGAGTCAGGACAAATCCTACTGGGGCTCTCAGCTTTCCCTGGAACCCTGAATGGGGCTTCTCAGCTCCCAGAGCTGCTCCCAAGCTTCAGGAACACGAATTAAGACCATTCCTGACATTAAAAAGGCATTTTGCAGAAAGAAATGGGAGACCTCTCCTTCCTGCAGCTTGCGATTGAATGTATGAGTAACCTGGACTTGGGTTTTTGGGGCATGAAGTCTTCTCCCTGGCTTGATTTAGGTGATCTTATTATTATTATTATTATTTATTTTATTTTTATTTTCTTGCCCTCCTCCTTGGTTGTTTTCTTCCCCCTCCTGACCCTGTGCTTGTGGCCAGGAGCAATTTCCTGGATTTAAAAACAGTCTTCAAAGATATCCACATGTGGATGGAGGCAGTAGCAGACCATTGGGGAAGGCTCCTCCAGGGTGGTTAAGCCATACTGCTTGGGATTCCATATTCTTCCATATTCTTCCTCTTCATCCTCCCAATTAGGGCTTTATGGTAATGATCTGCCTTGGCTAACCCTATGATTCTATGAAACCAAGCCCCCGTGCCTCTCGCTACTGCAGAGTCAGCAGCACCCAGGGGTTTGCATGATTGGGGGTTGTGAAGGGGCCCCATTATAGCAGGGTGGGTGCTGAAGAGCCCCAGAGGAGTCAGATGTGAGGTGAGAAGACCGGAGCCACCAGCCTGGGCAGTCCTGCCCTCAGCCCCATGCAGCACCTTGCAGCAATGCAGCCAAGTGCTAAATTCAACGTGGCAATGTGCAGGCTGGAAAAACTCAGCCTTAGAGTCATAGAATCATTCTGGTTGGAAGGGAGCTCCAGGGTCATCAAGTCCAACCTTTATCCCATCATATTCCTAACCATTAGACCATGGCCACAAGTATAGAATCATAGAATCATTATGGTTGGAAGGGACCTTGAGGGAAGCCACCTCCTGCCTGCTGGGTAGATGAGAGCTTGTGTGTGCTCAGGGCTCCTTGGTAAGACACTGAGGGATAGCAGCGAGCCATAAAACCTCCTTAAAAGTAGCAAGTCCAAGTAAAGCTATTCAGCTTAAAATGTTTTATCACGTTGTATGCCAGGGCTATTAGTCCCCTTCTGTGGTTCCATCAGGCAGTGTGGCAGCCAGCAGTGAAGTTTTATCAGATATTAAAAATCTCTCCTAAAGCAGAATGCTAAATCAGCCTCTTCACGCTGTTGGGTTTTTTTTCCTCCTTGTGCTGTTTCCTGGCAGCTCTACCTTTGCTTCCATTTCTCTCTCTCATTTCCCATCAGCTCTATCTGTAACCATTTTGTGTTTTATTGAGCATGAATGAATGGTGATGTCTTTTAGATGAGTGATATTTTCATCTGAAGATGCTTGTTTAATCTCAGCCTCTGCTTGGCTGTTCTCCCGACGGTGTTTGGTGTTTACCAACAGATTATTTCAACTAGCTTGAATTTGGAGGCAAATTAATTGTGTGCAGAGGTTTTCTCCCATTCTCCCACCCCAGCAAAAATTCTGCTTCTCTTCTGGTGGGACATTGCGGACCTGAAAGGTGATTCAGAGGCAGCGTGAGCTGTGTAAGAGCTCCAGCTTGCTCCTGGGGCTCGGTGTAACCTACACCTACCATATGTTGCTCTAGGTAAAGTGGGGGTGTTCCTGCTTCCCTGCAAGTGATAGCAGAGACTGTGATGGCTCAAGCTGCTGCCATGTGGGTCTCCGTGCCTTTGGGAATGAAATTTTCCATCTGTGGGAACAGGTTGGGAATCCAAAGTTGTTTGAAAGGGTCTGGGTTTATTTATCCTTGGTGCTGTAAGCAGGAGCTCTGTTGTCAGCAGCAGTGATGGACCCCCAAATACCTGCCTGTCCCCAAATACCTGCTTGTTGCAAGGCATCGTTGCCCCTTCCTGAGGCTTGGCTTCGCTGTTTTTGCATCCTCCAGCCAGAGCTGAGTCCCTTCAGAGGGCTCTGACCTGCATCTTATGCCACAGAAGCATTAGATATAACTCAACGTACCTGGATGGCCCCAGGGCAGCACCTCAGGAGCTTTCGGAGGCACAGGGCTCTCTGTCAGGAGCAGGGGCTCTGCTCTTGTGAGTCCCCACCTGGAGTACTGTGTCCAGTTCTGGGGCCCAAACATAAGAAGGATGTGGAGCTCTTGGGGTGAGTTCAGAGGAGGCCACAAAGATGGATCAGAGGACTGGAGCAGCTCTGCTCTGGGGACAGGCTGAGAGAGTTGGGGTTGTTCAGCCTGGAGAAGAGAAGGCTCCAGGGAGACCTTGGAGCACCTTCCAGTGCCTGAAGGGGCTCCAGGAAAGCTGGAGAGGGACTGGTGCCAAGGGCAGGGAGTGATGGGACGAGGGGGAATGGGTTCCAAGTGCCAGAGGGGAGATGGAGATGGGATGGGAGGGAGAAATTGTTTGNAGGTCCCTTCCAAGCCAAACCAGTCTGGGGTTCTATCATATCCATGGCAAGACTGAGCTCAAGCAAAGGCAGGAAAGGTGAGAAGATGCAACCCAAACCATTCAGGAGCATCAGTTACTGGGGGTGGTTGTGAGGGCACGTGGTGGGTGGGCGGTGTCCATCTGGGCTGTCCCTGCTGCTGCAGAACTTGCGTCTGGCCGGCGTTGTGCATCTCCTGGCCAAGCTGCAAGCTCTTGGTGGAAAGGGCTGCACTTCCAGATCTGCTTGCCAGCAATTTGTCTTGCAAATGAGCCCAAGCATCTCACCCCATCCTGGCCGGGGGTTGGGCTGTCACCCCGGGCTGGCGTGGGGTTCGTGGTGGGCTGCCCCCGGCTCGCGCCGCGCTCTTCACTGCCCTTCGCCAGCCAAATTTCTCGTGAGCCGTTCACACATCTGCATTAATTCAGATGGCTTAATGCAGGGAGCTCGTCAGCTTGATTTCCCCCGTGGCTCTGGGAGTCAGCTGGGGCTCCAGGGCCTCCCATTAGCGGTCCAGCCCGGTGCCAGATGGCGGGTGATGGCTTGCGGAGGCTCCGGAGCTGACGTGCCCCATTGTGTGAGAACACAAAAGCAAGCTGGGCTGGATTTTTCCCTCCCCTCCTCCTCTCCTCTTCTGCTTTCATTTTCCTTGGGCGCTGTCACCCTCACAGCTAATTCCTGGAGCTCTTTATTTATTTATTTCATCTCACGGTGGGGAGGGCGGTGAAGTGGCTGGTGATGGTTTCCACACCGATGCTCCTGCCCTGTCCCACACCATTATCTTCCAGACTTTGCTCTTTCTTGTCTTCTGTTCCACACCTAACTTTGGGGTGTGCGGTCCCGTGTGCGTGCACACCCCCACAAAAGCTCTTCCTGGACAAGTTGGTCACATAAACAAGTGATTAGGGGATCGTGGTGGGTCTCCTGGGAAGCCATCGTGTGCCACAGGGTTTTGTTAAGATAGATTTAATCACCATAGGGAATATTTCAGGTGTCCCAGCAGCTTTTCAGGTCTCCAACAGTTTGTGTTTCAATTACATGTTAGTTACTGGGGTTTTGTGCCTGGTTTGAGGTGCAAGTGTTTTTTCTATGAAAATGCACATTTCAGGAGGGAGAGGGCTGATTTCCCAGGCTTGGTGCAGGAGGGGCTGAACATCCCTGTGGAAGCCTCCTGAAGATCAGGCTGATGGGGCTTTGGCTCTGATTTCCCCAGTGTCCTGCAAACACTGGGGCAAAGCTCAATTTCAGAGCTCAGAGTGAGTACAAATGCCCCCCTGCAACCCCATGATTCAGGCACAGGTTTGCTCTCTAAAGCCCACATCACTTTTGCAATGCCACTGTTCTTTGACGTTCAGCATCACTCCAGCCCAAGCAGGTTTCCACACTCATGTGTGCATCCCAAACCCTCAACAAACTCCAGCTAAAATGAGATTTCATAATGACAGGGAGCCTAGGTGGCTAAATGTTACTAACCCTGGCGGATGGATGGGGAATGCATCCAGGGAGCATGGGGGGGGACACGTATGGATGGGGACAGCAAGGTCATGAGCAGGGATGGGGATGGAGGAGTCCCAGATGCACGGGGTGAGATCACCCTCTGTGTTGTAGCTGGGCAGCTGCAGGTTTGTATGGCTCTCCCATCACTGAAAGCCTTTGAAGGCAAATATTGATATTGAAATTTGGTTTGCGTGGTCTTTGAGCTCTCCTTCCTTCAGCAGGAGGTGTGGGCACTGAGAACTTCTCCAAGCAGGGCATTGGGCGCTGGGTTTCTTATCAAGGTCTCCTCTTGTCCTTTGTTCATCACACTGAATTTTGCTGCTGGGGTTTGTTTGGAAGCATGGATGTGGAGCGATGGAGGACATAAAGGACTTGGTGCATCTGCAGAAGGTTTATGTGATGGTCACCACAAACCTGCAGGAGAATCTGTGTCCCGTGGTAAGGAGACCACTGCTCAGAGTCTGGCAGCCTGCCCACCCCAGCCTGCTGGGTTTGTGCATCCTGAAACTCATTTGGGTAAAATATTTCTGAATTCCACCGTAGGAAATGACCCGGGCTCTTCCCATCTCTCCTCCTCCCCTCCTGCCAGCAAATCAATAGAGGTGATAGTGATGCCGTCTGGGAGCATCCCTAGGGAATTACGCTCTTCAAAGGCTTCCTGAACCTCACTGCCCTCACTTGGTGGTACCCAGGGCTTCTCATGGTATCCTGTTCCCATAAACAGTACCGAAGTCTTTGAGGAGAGAGGAGAGAGACCACCTGAGGTTACTGGTGTTTGTCTAATCTTTGATAAAAGAGCAAAAAAATACCAATATCTGACGTGAACGTCTGAAAGCCTTGGCAGGGTGTGCAGAGAAGGAGTTTCGGTTTGCTTGACTGCTCATTTAAAATTTCCCCATAGGAAGGACTTGGTTATTTCTTCTTGCTGGTAGTAGGTGGGTTTGCAAACTGCTGTGTTTGGTTGTAATGTGGTGTGGAGGCTGGGTGATGGCAGATCCCTGACACATCGCTGTCCCGTTGGACACCATCCTACCTGAGACACGGCCGGCGAGCACAGCCCTGCACGGTGTGGCTGGACCTACAAAAAACTGCAGAGCTGGGTGATGGCCTCATGGTGCATCAGTGCATCTCCTCTTTCTGTTGGCTTTCTGCCTCGACGTGGCACTCTGGGACACGTGCTGGGTGGTGCTGGTGGTGATGTCCCACCAGCCACCGCTGCACAGCACGTGCTGGTAAGGGTGTGCTGAGCTGGGAGCAGCACAGCAGGGTGATGGGAGCTTTACCTCCTTGACCCACCATTCTCCTGCCAGCTCTTTCCAACGAGTCCTTGAAGGGAATGAGTTTAATTTGATAAACTGGGCCTGGGGTGAGGTGTCGCTGTGAGTTTGGGGGATAAACCTCCCTGCTTCTTATCAACCAGCAGCCAGTTCTGCCTGGAGAGCTGTGTTTTCTGGAATGTGTCTGTGCTTCTTGGGTTTGGTGATGGTCTGGTGATAGTGAGGAAGATAAGATGGTGAGATTTGTAACTCTGCCATCCCTTTCATCCTCTGTGTGATCGTCCTCCCTATCCTTAACTGTCCTCTTGTGTCCTTACTAGTGTCTGTCTGTCTGCATGCTTCAGGAGGGTGGTGGATGCCCCCTCCCTGGCAGTGTTGAAGGCCAGGTTGGATGGGGCTTGAAGCAACCTGGTCTGGTGGGAGATTTCCCTGCCCATGACAGGGGGTGGCACTGGATGAGCTTTAGGTTCCATCCAACCCAAAACGTTCTATGATTCTACGTGCCTCCCAGTCATATTTAGGGTGCTGTGGGGTACACGGGGAGGAGAGAGGACCCGCTGTGGGTGCAGAGGTGCTTTTGGATGGAGTAGCTGCTTCCAATGAACCCAGTGTGAAATGTAAGGTCTCTTTTTGTGGGAATGGGTGTCCGGGGGGCCCGTGTTACCACTGGTGCTGTGTATCTGCTGCCAGGCAACGCTGGGGTATGACCCCAAGTACAACCATCCCAGCAGAGGTGCAGGAAAAGGCTTAACACGAGCTGGCTCGTGCATGGAAACACAATCCCACATCTCCTCCTCGGGGCTCCCGGAGAGGAATCGGTGCCGACATCAAACCGCACGTCCTGTACGGTTGGGGCTGATACGCCGGAGCTCTGAACTCTTCTCTTTGAGGTGGTGATGGTTTGGCTGGCAGCCAGGAGCGGCGGCCGCGGACGGAAAAGGAGGGGGAATTCCAGAGATCAGCTATTTTCAGCCAACGGGGCTTCTCACCACGAAATAAATAGAATTATATGTATAAAAAAAAAAAGGACGAGCTCTGCGTCTGCGGTCATGTGTCCTGCTCTCGTGGATTTGGCCTATTTTTCTGAAGAATGGCTGTAATTCAGGCTTGAATTTCCCCCCTGGACGGCTGCCAGGGAAATAGGAAGCTGTTGCTATTGCCAAGGAGCCAACAGGAATTTATATATGGAACTCAGCCGCGGGGATGAGATGACAGCTAACGGCTCGGCCGCTGCGAGGAGGAAGAGCAGACCTCGGAGGGGGCTGGGTGTTCTCAGTATCACAGCAGTTCGGTCCTTTCTACATCTTTGATGTTACCACCTTCAGTCTGGATCAGGTAACATCATAGCACGGTGGCCGTGCTCATCGCCAAGGGATGGGAGCTGAGAAGCACTTGGCCTTTTGGAGAATCTCCTGCGTTCAAATGAAATCCAGAGTTAAAATGAACAGAAAGGAGCTTTCAAGCAGTTCTTTGTAATGCTAACTCCATGCCCAACTTTCCTGTTGGGCATGTTCCTTCTGGGCAGGTCCTTTGGCCTCTCCTCTGTCCTCCCCATGTCCACAGGTGATGCTGAGCATTTCCCTTGCAATGGTGTGTGGTGATGGAAATCCAGCCCTTCGCGAGTGTTTTTCTATGGGAGCAACTAATTCAGTCAACGTGTGCCCCATTCCCCACCTCTGTTTCATTCCTTAATGAAGAAGAGGGCAGTTTATCGTGCTCAGCACAGAGTATGGACACAGTAAAAGACTGTTTCTGAAGGATTTAATTGTTCTGAAGGATTTAAAGTTCATTTCCATCAGATGGAGAGCCCGTTCTTCATGTTCCTCCCTCTCGAAGGCTGGCAGCCACCTTTCTCCCATGCTGCACCTCTCCTGGGTCTACAGGGAGCCGTTACCTCTTCCCTCTGACTGGACCCTGTGCTACTGCCAGGTTTGCAAGTCTGCAGCATTGTAAAATCTGAGGGATGCAGCTGGGGCTCCCACACTGTCTACTGGGGCACTGCAGAGGTGCATCTGGGTACCGTGGGGTCCATCAGGTCTGCCTGCCTGCTCCTTCATGAAAGCCTGAGTCTCTCTCCATGCTGTGCTTGGAGTTTTGCAAGAGATGTTTCATCTGATGTTGGACCACCAGATGTGATAAAAAGATGCAGGGCAACATAGAATCATTATGGTTGGAAGGGACCTCCAGGGTCATCAAGTCCAACCTTGATCCCATCATATTCCTGACCATTAGACCATGGCCTCAAGTGCTTCATCAACCCGTTTTTTGAACACCCCCAGGGACGGGGACTCCACCACCTCCCTGGGCAGCCCATTCCAGTGCCCAACCACCCTCCCAGTAAAGAACTTCTTCCTAATCTCCAACCTAAACTTCCCCTGGTGGAACTTGAGGCCATTTCCTCTCATCCTGTCATCGGCATTTTGGGAGAAGAGACCAACCCCAGCCTCACTACAACCTCCCTTTAGGGAGGCAGTCCCACCTCCCCCATCATCTCGGGGGCAGTCCCACCTCCTCCAGGTGCTCCTCCAGCCACTGCCCAAGGGCACAGCTCGGTCTGTGCAGCTGGAATGCAGCTCAATTTTCTCTGGACTTGGGTCATCCCAGGAGCAGCAACTGAGCTCCCTTGCCCAGGCAAAACTGCAGTGGGGCTGAAGGAAAACTGAAGAGCGAATTACTGGCACTGGTAAAAATGGCCCCATAAAAATGGCACCTTGCCCAAGCCTTCTATAAATCACAGGTTCCATTCGGAAAAGAGTTTTCCGTGGTAATTAATGAGCCAGTATAAAGACATTAAATGAAGAATGTGCCGTGATAGAAAGGCTTGTCATTCACCGAGCCATCTTCCCCCATGTGAATAACCACGAGGGAACAAAGGCCAAACTCCTTATAGACTGGAGTGCACTATCTCTGATAGCTGGGAATGAAGTAATTCTCGGGAAATAACAAAGGCGCGGTGCGATGCATTAGTAAACTCATTACAAGAGGACTGGTAAAAACAGATGCTGAAAATTTCAAGCTATTATTGGAATGATTGCTGGCAGAAAAATGGGGGCTGCCAACAAAAAAATTAAAAAAACGCATCTCATTTAAAATTCATTAGCCTGTAAATCAGGGGAGCTCCCTGTCTGAAGGCAGCGCTGATGGCATTCCCGTGGGCAGCCGTGAGGAAAGGCTTCCTTTCCTTCACCTTCCTGGATCCCACCATCTCCTCTGGAGATGCTGAAGGGAAGCGGGCAGGGATGGCTGGGAGGATGGCAGGCTGGGAGGTCATAGAATCATTCTGGTTGGAAGGGACCTCCAGGGTCATCAAGTCCAACCTTTATCCCATCATATTCCTAACCATCAGACCATGACCTCAAGTGCCTCATCAACCCGTTTTTTGAACACCCCCAGGGATGGTGACTCCACCACCTCCCTGGGCAGCCCATTCCAGTGCCCAACCACCCTCCCAGTAAAGAACTTCTTCCTAATCTCCAACCTAAACTTCCCCTGATGGAACTTGAGGCCATTTCCTCTCGTCCTGTCATCAGCAATTGGGGAGAAGAGACCAACACCAGCCTCACTACAAGGAGGATGTCTGCAAGGATGTTTCTACCTAGAGGTGTTGCAAGGGCTGTGATGGGGTGGGATGACGCCTTGGATGGCTCCCTGCCACTCCGAGCTGATAAAAAGCAGGATTGCTCATCCATGGAAGCAGTTGGCTGTGAACAAAGTGGTCCAGGGCCAAAAACGGCTGCGCGGGAGCTTCCTCTTGTAGCATCTCCATCAATATTTGTTAGAGGGATGGAAAACACTGTTATTGTGCAACAAATCAAAATGGTAACTATGTAATTTGTCTTAATTGTGTGTGGTGGAGTAGGAAAAACACGAGGAGCTCCGGATGGGAATCTGGCAGGAGAGAGCTGCCTGCTGGCAGCGTGCTGCCTGCTTTGCTCTGCCCGAGCCAGCCTCTCCCGGAGGCTGGTGGGACAGTTAGCCCTTCATTTTCTCATTATTCCAGGGGTCCTCAGGGGATTGTGCTACTGGAGTATGCTAATAGCATAATTCATAGATATTTTGCAAAGTGGAAATGTGTGCCTGGGAGGCAGCGAGGTCCTGAAGAAGCCATTGCCCCAAGTGGGGGGAGCTGCAGGAGTGTTTCCTTGCAATGCTGGAGGGGAGCCCTGCTTTGGGTTGGGGGACCCTTCTGTGATGCTGGGGTTTCTTCAGAAGTCACCCCACAGAAACGCAGGAGCCCTTTGTGGTGACTAAGATGATGAAGGGAGTGGATCATCTCCCTTATGAGGAGAGGCTGGGGGAGCTGGGGCTCCTTAGCTTGGAGAAGACTGAGGGGTGACCTCATGAATGTTTATAAATATGTAAAGGGTGAGGGTCAGAGGGATGGAGCCAGGCTCTTCTCGGGGATGTCCAGTGATGGGACGGGGGGAATGGGTGCAAGCTGGAACACAGGAGGTTCTGGGTGAACATAAGGAAGAACTTTGTCACTGTCAGAGTGACAGAGCCCTGGGCCAGGCTGCCCAGAGAGGCTGTGGAGTCTCCTTCTCTGGAGACATTCAAACCCTGACTGGATGCGTCCCTGAGTGCCCTGCTCTGGGTGGTCCTGCTCTGGCAGGGGGGTTGGACTGGATGATCTTTCGAGGTCCCTTCCAACTCCTGACATGATGTGATTCTGTGACCAGTGCCACTGGGCAGGTGTCACAGTGTTGCCCGGCCACCATCACCCTTGGTACCAGAGCACTGTAAGGATGACAGATCCCCTTCTCCTGCCCTGCAGCCCCATATGCAGTTCACCCAAGCAAATTAAGAGTTGTTTATGATTTAATACTCCCCCTTCCCTCCAGCAGCAGGACCGCAGGTTTGGCTTCACAAATGGTCGCCTCAGGATACACTAAATGCTGTCATGAGCTGGAGAGCAATTTCCTCTTGAAAAATTACTGCAATAGTGTGCTCCCTGATAAAGGCCTCTCCCAGAGATGCCACCAGAAACTTCTTCTCTCCTTGAAACCAATTTGAGAGTGCTAAAGGGGCTGTTTATTAGTCGATTCCCCTGCAAAGCAAGAGGGTGCTGGATGAAGAATAACCACCTTGGGCTGGCTCTCCGTAGCAGGGGATGGGATGGGATGCTGCTGCGTGCTCCCAGCACCAAGGGAAGAGAGAAACCTGATCAGTGGGATCGCCCAGATGCATCTTTCAAAGAGATTTCTAAGGAGCAGCGTTGCCCCGTGGCTGGAGTGTGCCATTGGTACTCAAGGGATGATGTTGGATTTGGGTTGTGACCGTGGGGGTCACTTTGTGTCCCCTCTGCTCGTCTCTCTAAAATGACCAACATGTTTACAGGGGAGGTTTGAGGATGCTCAGACAGCCCTGGTTGCTCTCTGGGTTTCAGAGAGGGCGTTTGTGCTGATGCACTGGGACTCACAGCTCCTTATTTCCAGGCTGGGCTGATTTCTGGCTGCAGCCACATTGCAGGAGGTCTTGGGTCTGAGCAAGCAGCATTTGGGTGGTGCTGCTGCACAAGGAGAACATGGTGAAGGCCAGCTGCTTCCAGGGGTTTCCTCTGGCACAGGCAGCTCCCCTGGTGCTCTCTGTCCTCCTAAGTCAAGATGGAGAGGGTGGTGGGGTGTCGGGTGGTGGGGGTGCTCCCTGGCATGCCGTACCTTGTGAGCTACATAGAAATTGTGAGATACTTCAGTTTAAAACAGCCCTTGGGGTACATTGCCCCCCATTTATTTCTGTGCATGGTGCAGAGACTGCATTTATCCGGACAAAAAATCTTTCCCACCCACAGGGAGAGTACCCCTGCATCCACAACTGATGGTGCTGTAGTTATTTTTCCAATAAGCGAGCTGTAATCAATACCATAAATCTCCTAAATGCTCTTTAGGAAGGGGAGACTGGCTTGGAGGCTCGTGTGGTTGTTCAGGAAAGGCTGGGATGTGCTGGCGATGGGGTTTGAGGAGCCTCAGGAAGAGGAGTAGAGCTGCAGCAGAGGCATTCAAAGGTTTTCCAGGTGCCACAATAAAGTCCCTCCAAGGACCTTTGCAGGGACAACCCATCCTCCTGCTCCCAGCCCTGGTCCTTCTCTCGTGAGGGTGGGCAGAGCAACCAGGGACCCGGAGCACGTTCCCCCTGACCCCGGGTCTGCGTGCAGTGAAGATGTGTTCATTACCTTCAGAGGACATTTATCATCCCTGTGCAGAAGCAGCCCCTGTTCTGCTTGCTTCTCATGGCACCAAAACAAACAGTAAATCACGGGTCAGTAGAGTCCATCAGTGCTGCTCAGTGTGGCACAGAGGTGAACTGAGCTGGATTTGGCTTGGAGTCATTGGAGCTGCTGTTTGAATTCACAGTGCAACCACTCCATGTACAGTTATGTCTATCAATTACTGAGTTGGAAGGGGAATTTGTGGTGATTGTTACTGCTTTCTGGACATGGTGTCACCATGGCACTTGAGGCCATGGTCTGATGGTCTAATGGTTAGGAATATGATGGGATAAAGGTTGGACTTGATGACCCTGGAGGTCCCTTCCAACTGTAATGATTCTATGATTCTATGATTTCACATGTTATGCAAAAAATGGAGAAGCCACAGTCCCCATCCAGGCAGCGTTTTGACTCCTGGTGGACTGAAGTCATGAAGAGGTAGATTGGTTTTTTTTACTCCTCTTGTAGCATATCTGTTGCATGTTCCCTCCCATGGGCAGCTGCTGTGTCCAACTGTGAGGCATTAATTCGGTTGTCTCCCTTTCATCCCCATCCCAGGGGCTTAGGGCAGGATTGGTAGAATAAGCCAGGTGGAGACTTTGTTCCTCAACCAGAGAAGCCCATCTAATGGGGCGTCTTCTCAACCTTGTTTAAATTATTTCACTGAGCTTTGATTGAGTGTGATAACAATGGAGGCAAAAGGATGCAAAATGCAGAGAGGCTGGAGAGCCTGGACCATCCTCCATCCCCTCTCTGAGCCAGTGTGTCAGCTCCTGGGGGAGAAAACGACAGCCACAAAGAGGGATAAGCATTTGTTTGCGAATAAAAATGTGCAGGACTGATGCTCTTCCCCTCTAGCACAGAGTGAGATGGGGCTCCCTCCCTCTCTCATCTCATCATGGATTTTGGTTCCCCTTAAATGAGCTACGTTCCTCCAAAACGCCTTCCCTTGCTTCAAACCCTCCAGAGTCATGCAGCCCCTTTTCTTCTGAGATCTGAGACCCAGCGTGGACAATAGAGGTTTGGGATTTTCACCCCTCTGATCAGTGGGCAGGGGCAGAGAGGATTTTCCTCTGTGGTCTTTAATATTTCCCTCCTTTCCCAAAGCGGAGAGAAAGGCGATTTTTCTTCCCTTTAGATGGGAGCGAAGGCCCCCGCTCCTGCTACTCCTGGAGAATTAAATAGATAAATGGGCGGCGCTGTTGTTCACGCTTCACTATGCACAAAGCAACTTGCATTCCAAATTGGGCTCATGGCAGTTCAGCAACAGCCTCTCACAATGGCATCATTAGACACGCAGGGCTGGCTCGCGGGGGCTGCTGGAGTGGCCACCGGGCTGGGCTGACCTGGGCTGCTTTTTATTGATTTATAAAAATGCATCTTTAAAAAAAAATTAGAGAAAGATACAGCATCTTTTTGGGAAAACATCCTTGTTTGAAAGCAGGGGGAAGAGAGGAAAGGATGGGATTTGTGGTGTCCATACGCCCCCCATCTCCTGTGCCGGCTCTTTCAGCATTTGCCGAGCTTCACCTGACATCCTGCTTGGAAATATTCCCTGGCATGTCGCTAACTTAATGGTGAAGGTCTCCTAAGCCAGGAGGGGATGGAAGAAGATGTAATTAATCCCTCTGCTTGCTTTGGA
This sequence comes from Aegotheles bennettii, assembly GCA_013398125.1. Lineage (NCBI taxonomy): Eukaryota > Metazoa > Chordata > Aves > Caprimulgiformes > Aegothelidae > Aegotheles > Aegotheles bennettii. The sequence goes on along the minus strand of VZRW01007566.1, from coordinate 1,193,655 downwards.
GTTGGTGGCTAGCAGGGAAAATGTTGGGGAAGTTGTGGTGCCAAGGAGGATGGGTGCTGAATAAATCTCACAGATACTGAGGACTTGTCCTGCTGGAGCCATCAGCCTGATTTGAGAGTAGTTTAGGTCTGGATTTAATTGGCATGCTGGTCATTGTGTTTTAAAAATGACTCTGTCTTCTGCTGACCCAAGTCAAAATTCGATTTTATAAGTTAGTTGAAAAATTCAGTATGAAAATCAGCAACTGTCACCAGCGTCGGGATGGAGCCACTCTTGGAAGGGCTTGGCTCTGCCCATGGCTAGTTCTCTCGCTTTGGGCAAACCATTTGCCTTGAGGCTTCACCTTCATCAGTTGTGATGGAGCTAACGAAGCTTGTCTTCCTTGGCAGGAGCGTCTGGGAGCCCAGGCATGTCCAGATTAAACTCCTGTTCCTTGTACTGTGTCAACTTTGAGGCATTTTAACCATTGGAAGGGGTCTGACTTTAACAGGTTGGTGACAGGAATGTGGAGAAGGGGTCTTGGCTTATGGGCTGTCATTTGTGGACTGCATGGTGGTGAGGATGCTCAGCTCCTCCTCAGCATCCTCTTGTCCCAGAGCTAGCCTGGGTGTCTTCTTCCCCATAAGTAATTTAGAAGCAAAGAGTGATGTGATTGCAGAACTGGCCAGGCTTCCCAAACACGCTCCTGACGCCAGGCCTGGCACTGAACCTTTCAAGTCTTCTTCCTCCCCTTGTGCCTGCAGTTGATAATAATGTTTGCCTTTTAATGATTCTAGCAGGCCTGGGATTTGCTTTGACATCCCAAGTTAATGTTTTCTTTTTCTATATCAAATCTAGGTCAATCTCTGGCTTAGCACTAATGCTGTGCTGAGCAAAAAAGGATTGGCCACTAATGGTTTCAATTTAGTTTTTCATGGAGTAAAGAAAATTTCACTCAATACCTATCTTCACTTTTATTCCGTTGGCTTTTCCATAGGGCCTGTTAGGATGGAGAGGGTATTTGTGCTTTGATTAGGAGGACCCAGCAAGTTTGTTTGCCAGAATGAATCCTCCGTGATCAATATGGATGAGGGCAAGAGCTGCTCCTCACCTGCAGTAGGACATGGCTTCAGGGACTGCATCCTGGTGAGGGTTGGGTGGTGGGAGACCCCAAGCATGAGGTTCTCTTTATGGTAGAGCCTTGTCTGTGGTCCAGCCTCATCCTAGCTGAGGTCCTCCATGATACAACATGAGGGAAGGAGAGATGAAGAGTAACTTCTCTCTCTCATGTGTCAGTGTGGCTGTAGACTACTCAGCCTGAATCCAGCCTTGGCCAAGGTCTTTGGGAGAAGGTGTCCCCATGCCTGCGGTGTAGGAGGGCTGCTAGGACCATTCTCCATCTGCTTTGAGCCCATTTTGTTTTGTCTTTCCCTGCCCTGTGCTGGTCTGTGTGTACCATGGCCAGAATCCAGGTGTGATGGTAGTAGAAGCTCTGAGAAGTAGAAGCTCCGAGACACCGTGGCTTGGAGCAACAATATGGAGCAAGGAGTGCCCGTGTGGTTTAGGTTGATTTTATGGCTTGATGACCACCCTAAACCCACTCTGTGTGTGTGTGGTGCTGTGCTATATGTGGAGATGGGAACAGGGTGACACTCACCTCATCTGATGACACTAAAAAGGACCCTGGGTCAGCACCAATCCCTCCGTTGGCACGTGGATGCTGCTTTGCTGGCGACCAGAGACCGTGGGCAGATGGATTAGAAGGTGCCCTCCCCTCTTAGGAGCTCGTGGCTGAATATTGTGATCGCATGTGTTTATTTTTAAAATGATTATGGCCATTAGCATAGAAATGAGCTGCAGCTCCCTGGGCTGGTGTGCAGCTCTCCTCCTCCGTGGTGGCTGAACAACAGTGCCTGGCTCATAACGGGGGTCCTGGTGTTTGCTGCTGACAGAAAAGTGACAAACAGGAGCGAGCACTCTGCTATATGAGTTTGTTACAGTCAGTTGGGACATATATAAAAATCTCATGTGGGTCAGCAGAGATTTAGCCCCTCCGTTTATGCTCCTCTCCCTCTCCTCTCCTCACACCCAGTGATTTATTTCCAGGCTGGAAACAACATCCCAGGTAATCGCTCGCATCCGAGTTCTATTGCTGTTTTACAGGAGATGCTACAAAAGCTTTTGTCTCTGCAACTGTAAATAAACTCGTAAACCTGTGTTAAAAATAGCATTTTGTAACTCTGTGCATGAATTTTTAATGCATCTCCTGCAAACCAGCTGGTCTTGGCAAGGGTCACAGTGTTTCCTAGGCATTTAACATAAAACTGTGCTTCAAAGCCACATTATAGGGTCATTGAAGAGTAATATTTTACTTAACATCCTCATAACTGAATTATTTATGACTTCCCATGTTTTATTCATGATCAATATTAATACTAGTGTCTTTAAGAGTAGAGGTTATTGCTGCAGTTTTACCTATAAGAGGTGATATTATTGAAATAAAGGGACAGCAATGAATTCTATAGCCAGCAGAGCGAAGTCTGTGCCGGGGCTGTTCTCATTCACACCTCCCTCTTCTTATCAACCCTGTCAGCCACCAAAAAACCTCAGCGCTGAGCATCTGTATGTTTGAAAGGAATTTTCCTGCAGGCATCTGAATCTCTGCTTTTTGTTTTTTTTTTTCCTTTTTTTCCCCTTTATTAATGAGCTTTGTGTCGTTCTCATTAATTCTTGGATTCGTTTCTTGGTGGGAGTTCATGAGCTTTGGTTGCAAGAAGCTCACCTTGGCCTGGACCTCCAAATGGCAGCCCTGAAATGTTCTGCAGGTCCCTCAAGCTCTTCCTGCTGAGGGCACCTTTGGACCCTCCGTTTTTTGAAGCAGTTCTTGCACCTTGGAAGGGGAATCCCCTGGAGTGAGAGACCCCCCAGCAGCCTTTGGGCATCTCCTGGAATAGAACAGAATCATAGAATCATTCTGGTTGGAAGGGACCTCCAGGGTCATCAAGTCCAACCTTTATCCCATCATATTCCTAACCATCAGGCCATCAGACCATGGCCTCAAGTGCCTCAGCAACCCGTTTTTTGAACACCCCCAGGGACAGTGACTCCACCACCTCCCTGGGCAGCTCATTCCAGTGCCTAAACACTCCTGAGTGCTCTGGGCCACGAGCAACCTCATTTCAAGGCTAAATGTGTATGAATTGGGTAAATTGCCATTGCACCATTGCACCCCATCCCTTACCAGAGAGGATATTGGTGTTTGCTTTCGTCTTGGGAAAGGGGAATCGATTCTTGCGTGATCTTTCACATGGTGCTGGTGTGTTCCCATCCTGCTGGGATGCCACCTCCCACGGCTTCATCCCACTGCTGCCCATCCCACCACCCTCATGGCTGCAAAGCCTTCCCACCCCACGTTGCTCCATCAGCTTAACAAATCTGCAGTGGGCGGGTGGCGAGCGGTGGCTGCGGGAGCAGCGCGGGTTAATGCAACACATATTTAATGTATGATTGCTAATGGCCATCTCCCATCTGCCCGAGCCCAACTGGAGTTTGCAGATGAATGATTAAGCTGCCCTGACACATACGCAGCTTCTTCCTTAGCAGAGGTACATTCATTGCACTTGACACGTGGAGAAGGGGACGAGGCTCTCTCGCTGGGCAGGGGGGTGTTATGGGGCTGGGGGGGGAGCAGAGCAGGAGGCTCTTGGAGTTTATTTTGTGTGATAACGTGAGAGATCTTCCCGTGGATGCGGCACTGTAAATGAATCATGAGCTAAATAACCACTGGGATGTTTATTAGCTTCGAATATGTTTATTGCAGTCAACAGGCAGCACCTTCCAATTAATTAATAGTAATAATTACTGTATTATTTATGGAGCTGTAGCAGCGTGCCAGAATCTTTCCACGTGGTGGTTATGGCTCTGGCTGTAATGGGCTGCTCTGTGGGCACGCTGAGGTTTGTCACTTGCTGTCGGGTGGTCCCAGCCCCAAAAGCCAGGGTGGGCTGAGCTGCTGGGCTCCTGGCAGCTGCTCTTCCCGTTGCCTGAAGCCTGTTGCTCCACAGTGTGGGGATGTGACTGGGAGGCAGAGCGTGCAGTGAGCTGGAGCATGTGCCAAGCAGGAGTGGAAAATGAGGGCCATAAGTTTTACTGGGGTATTGGGACCTCTTTTGGTCGAGGTATTTAAACAAAATGAGTTTAGAAGTCAAGCCATGCACATCAGAAGGATATTTAGAGTAGGTAAGACATTGATAAGACAGTAGATAAGTAGATAAGTAGATAAGACATCGTATCAGTGCTGACCAATGATAGGACAAGGGGCAATGGATGCAAACTGGAGCACAGGAGGTTCCATGTGAATCTCAGGAAGAACTTCTTTCCTGTGAGAGTGCCAGAGCACTGGACCAGGCTGCCCAGAGAGATTGTGGAGTCTCCTTGGCTGGAGACATCCAAACCCTGCCTGGATGCGTTCCTGTGTGATGGACTCTAGGTGACCCTGCTCTGGCAGGGGGGTTGGACTGGATGAGCTTTCGAGGTCCCTTCCAACCCCTAGGATTCTGGGATTGGCAGCAACAGAAAGGAGGGCCCTCTTTTCTGATGTGAGTGGGACCTGAGGCCAGCTGAATCTGTGGAGAATGACCTCCAATAAGTGCTAGGGCAGTGTCTGTGCATCTCACTGCCCCCATGGACCTTGCTGTGGTGCATGTGGGTTATGGAGCACCATCTCCTGTCCTGATTGAGTCAACGTGCAGAGGGCAGGTGTGTCACAAGAACTTGCCACTAGTCTTCTTTCTCCATGCAGGAACTTAGGCTGTAAATGAGCCTTCAGTTCTTGTATGACAATCCCCTTTGCTGTCTCTGGGAAATCGGGGTGTTTCTTGGTCATGTGAAGTTGTTGGCAACGGATCTCTTTTCACGTGTGAATATTTTTGTCTCTCTTTGTGTCTTCCAGCCATGTCCGACTTCCACATCCACCCTCAGAACGCAGTGGTTGAGGAAGGTGGTGTGGCCAGATTCCAGTGCCAGATCCATGGCTTGCCTGAGCCAGTCATCCTCTGGCAAAAGAACCGCATGCCTGTCAACACGGACAACGAAAGGTAGGACATGTCTGACCCATGTGCTGTCCTTTCTCCGGGTGGAAAAAGGTGGCCAGGCTTGCTCTTGCTCTCACAGTTGTGCTGGGATATAACAGATCAGGGCTGAGGGTCTTGGCCAGTGTTTCTGCCATGGAAGGCTCTTTCAGTTAACGTTGGGAGTTGTCTGGATTCCTTTTGGCTGAACAGTGTGCAGAAAAGAGAACTAGAGAAACCCCCCTAGCAGATTTTGGAGTGGTCAAGAGCTTGCATTGACCTTCCCCGATCAGCCTTCCTCCAAGTTTACTTTCCAGCATGAAGAGCCCACCCAGCAGAGCTGGGGTAGCTTTGGCATCCATCATCCCTCTGTGGCTCCATTTTGCGCAACTCTTTCCGAGCCAGATCCATGACTTCAGGTGGATCCTGAACTCCTGCAAGTGCTGAGTTACACCGTGGCCACCAGACTTCCCTCCCCAGATTTAATTCAACCGCTGTTTCCCATTGGAACCCTCCTGAAGAGAAACCCCAGCTGCCCCCCCTTCTCCAGCCTAGACCTGAGACAGCACGTCCTCCCTTCCTGTGTTTGACAGGCTGCTCCTTTCGTGTCGGAAATGTCCCTCATCATGGTTTGATCCTCTGAGCAGTGGTGGGGACAGGTGGCAGGAAACACACGCTCCGTGCCGGTGCTCCCAGCTGATGGTGGGAGACAATGGGTGGCAGCACACCTCGCTGGTGGATTGATGTCCGTGCGTTGGGAATAGGCAAAACCAGGAAGCTGTAAATATTTTCCTCAAAGTTCCTATTCTTAAGAATGTCAGTCCTGCAGCAGAACGTGGTTGGGTGCTTTGGAGGCAGGAGAAAACACGAGGGCTGGAACAATGCCTGACCTTTTCAGCGTGGCGGTGAACTTGCAGTAGAAGGACCCAAGAGGCCCAACCCTGCCGTGGAAAACTGCAACTGTCAGGTTTTGTTTTTCCTTGCATTTTTCATCTGAGCTTTTTTTAGCCCCGCACGGGGTTGATTTGTTAAAGTTGATCTCCTCTGGAAGCTCCTCATTCGCACAAGTGCTAAACTGGGGCTGTGGCAGAGCTTGGCAGGTGGGCCAAGGTGCTGTCAGCAGAAGCAAGGGGTGCAGAACTGAGCCTGACATCTTGTATGCATCCTGATGAGATGGTGCAGGACAGGTGAAGTTCCCTGGAATTCCCTCATATAATATTGCCCCATTCCACTTGAGCCCAGGATCACAGATGTGGAGATGACCAGAGGTGTGGCATGGATTTGAGTGTGACGAGGACTTCTTTTCTGCTAGGCTGAGGAGCTCCAAAGCTGAGGAGCTCCAAGAATGAGGGCAGGGAGCCTGCCCAAGCCCTGGAGGATGTGGGCTGGGAGCAGTTTCCCTGTGTTCAGTGCCCCAGTTTTGAACAGATTTGGCTTTTTGTAGGAGTAAAGTTACTTGGGATCGTTTTTATTGTCAGCTCAGTGGATTAATCTCTGACACCAACGGGCCTGGGTGCTGAGGGTTGCTTCTCTAACTGAACTGGATTTTTGCATTAATCATGCTGGGTGCATTTCTGTGTATGAAGTGTATATAAATTTGTATGCCGAGTCTTACACTTGGAGGCTTTGAAGGCAGAATAATAGCTCTGGAATTGAATTTTCTAATGCTGTGGGCAGATTGTTAACAAAAATGAAGGCTTCTTGTGGTATAATTCATCCAAAACAATGGGCATTTTAAAGTCCCGGAGAGATTGCAATCAACTTGGGGACGTGCAAAGCTGATTGCTGTCACGCGGCCACCGACTCGGAGCCCAGTGCAGGGAGCAGGTTATAGGCACTTAACCAGATGCTGATATGGAAAAAGATATTCTTCATCTTCCCAGACGGAAATGGATTATTAACTCATCACAGTGTATTGACTTGCTACCAGCCAATTTAAACACACGGTTGCCAAGCAACCTGTAATGTATGTGTACATATATGTGTGTATGCATGCATGATTTAAATGTCTCTCTGTTTTAAATATATAAAATATTGATTTATATTTATGTCTGCCTACTCGCTATCTATTTTAAATGTGCCTTCCCACCCATCTGAGGTTTTAAGGTCATGTGGATTTGAGTCGTGGACCTGGACCTGGGAGCGTGGAGCACACACTTCTCCTTCTTGTCCATGGTCCCTGTGCTTCAGCTGACGGGTGATGACTCCCACATAGGCTGTGTCCACGTGCAAATGCACTGCCAAAGCTTTTCCACAGGTTAAATAGGGAGCATCCACTTTGTAGCCTCCCAGCAAAAGTCATCCTTTCTCCAGAAGACTGCAAGTTTTTGTTTCTGCTTTTCTCCTCCCACAGGTACACGCTGCTTCCCAAGGGAGTCCTCCAGATTACGGGACTGAGGGCAGAAGACAGTGGGATTTTTCACTGTGTTGCTACCAATATTGCTAATGTGAAGTTCAGCCGGGAGGCCAGACTCACCGTGTCGGGTTGGTACCAGTAAACTCTGTCCTGTCTTTCTGTCTGCTTTCTGATGCTGGTCTGGACCAGGATGGTTAAAGAGAACCATCCCTCTGTCCAGCCACAGTGCCTGCCTTGTTCAGGATTGTTATTAATTCCTGCCAGATCAGTCCATTTGATAGCAGATAAATCTGTCTCTTCGCCTGTAAATTAGCACCAGTTTCTGGGGAGAGGGAGAATCGTGAGAAAATGAGTTACAGCAGCTTTACATTAAATAAATTCTTTTGGAAATGTGGAAGATTCATCATTTCCTTATGAGACCTGCCCACTCTGGAAGTAATTGCATCACACAGGGTGATCAATTATTGATCTAATGGGGGAATTATGTTCTGTAGGCTGTTAGCATTGCGTTGAGGCTGGAGCAGGCTAACCTTGCTTTGGAAGATGAGAAGGAGAAGCCCTGAGCACCCCAGGCTGAATTTTGACTTGGTTCTCCATCCACACTTGAAGTCAGTGGCTGAAACAGGTTTTCACCTCTGAAAGCTCCAGCTGAAGAAATGATGATGCCTTATGTCTTCTCTCCAAAAGAAAGGGCCAAAATCACATGTGTGCTGTTTAGTTTCATGCTGCTGGAGGTAGGATGTGATGAAGCTCTAAGGGCAAACCAAAGCAACCCATATCCACCCGTTGCATGTGCACAAGTTTGGTGTGTTTGTGAGAGCACACAAAATGGCACATGGAAGTGATGACCTCAGACACGGTGAAGGAAGGATTAGGGTGCAAATTGTGTGCTGCTGCCACATTTCCATAGCTGTGCTGCCCTCCGCTGACCTGCCCATTGCTCATCCTCCATCACCTGTCCTTGTGGGACCCGAGCTGATCTCTTGGAGCCCCTTCGAGCCATAACTCATCAGCCAATTTCTAAACCTGATGTTAGATTGGGACCTTCTAGTTAGGCTTTCTTCTTTTGTCAGTCTGTTTAATTTAAAACACTTTGCTTCAGAAGTCTCTCTTGGTGTTTCAGTAATTGCTTCTAGTAGGAAGGAGGTGGGAAATACAAAGTCAAATTGTCCAACCCAGTGTGATGAAGCAGCCAGGAGTGAATGACACCTTTGTGCCCACTTCTTACAAGCACCTTTGATACGCTCATCCTCCTTGTATGAAAACAGGACAGCTTGCTTCTCCTGGACTTCAGAGTGTTTGTGGGTTACCTTCAAAGAAGATAAGAGTGCCAGAGAAGTAGTCACCTGCAAATTGTGGCTATGGCCTGCTGGCATGGTGGCCTCTAAGATACAAGACCCTATGGAGGTCAGAACCCCCCTGGGATGCTGGGTACCCACTCTGGCCCCCTGTGACTGCAGTGGTGATGCGTCCATGGCTCTTCGGTGAGGAACCATCCCTGTGGAAATGGAGATGGCAGCTTTGGAGATAAGAGGCAAGGGAAATCTGTACAGGGCTGGTTGGGCATGTGTTTCTCTGTGAGCTTTTTTTATTTGCAGCAAAGGGTCTTCCCCCTATGAGCTGTGATCCTCCTGTCCCTCAGATACACTTAATTGCTGGTACCTGGTGGCTGGAGACTCATCTCACAGCCTGGCCAGTGGTTCTGGAATAGGAGACTTAATACCTGTGCCGAATGTCAGATCAGCCTCTGCCAACTGAAAACTCAGCACATGTGAAATGGGGTGAAGCTGGGGAAAGAGTGATGCTGTGTATGTCAGCTCTGACGGGGCAGGAAAGCAGGTTAACTGCTTTTGAAAGACCTGGGAGCTTTTGATGCCTGTTCCTTATCTGTCTTCTGGATCTGTGCAACCGGTAGCCACGTGGAGGGAAAGGAGGACAGTAAATCATCCATGTGGTGAAGTTCCTTGTGTCAGTTTACTGGCCTGAGTTGTTATTTCTCGCGAGGCAGAAAGTGCTAGCTGGCAGTTGGACAAGGTGATGGTTGTAGGTCCCTCCTAACTGAAGCAATCTAATCTGTTCTCTTCTCATCTGACCATCCCTCATTTCAGATGGATATTTTCCAGGTTTCCTGCCTGGGAAATGTTTGTGGTTTTTCTCTTTCTTAAAGCAGCTGGATGATGAATATGGGCACCGTGTGTGAGTGTCTGTTGAAGGGCTTGGACCATGCTTGAGTGACTGCGTGTCAGCAGAGCTGCCACGATGGGATGTTTGCATGCTCTCAGCCCCTGGAAAACCAGTTGCCCTGGGTTAAACCTCGGGGAAAAAGGCTTATGGTGTTTGCTAAGAGCACACAAATATCTGTTAGCCCAGGACAGCAGGTATGTGCTAGCAGGTTAACCCTAGGTAAGCAGTAATCTTGCAGATTTTCCCATTGTCTCTGTCTTGTGTAGAGGGGTGAAGGGAATGGTGCTCTCTGCTCTTCATCGTGGCACGAGTGCTCCCTCCTTTCTTAACAGGGCAGCAACTTGCACCCACAAGGAAGCACCAGCGCTGCCTTGCTGGGGTTTCCAAACAAGCCCTGGCTGGGGAGGGAGGAGGGAGAGAGTGAAGATGGGATCTGGGAGCCCAGGCTCTGCAGGGCACTGCCACAGCCCGGCTGGAGAGCAAGAGGAGGGCGGCTGCCTGCAGGGGGTGAAGGAGCCTGCTCGCAGCACTTTCCTTCCTCTCCCCGGCAGTGGTGGCAGGGCTGCCAGCAGCCAGCGGCACGGATGTGTCTGCCAGTCCTACTGATTGATTATTTTCAAGTGCCTGCTTAGCAGAGATGCTCCCCAGGGGCTGCCTGCCTCTCTGCACTGACACCTTTCCAGCGCGAGCTGCGGCTTTCTCTGCTGCTCTCCTTTTGATCAAGATCTAACAGCCTGTGCTGGCAACACTCTTGTCCCTGCTAGAGTGCCTGTCACTCCTGGTGGTGCCGGGGACCTTCCCATCCTCACCTCGACTGCTGCTGGCAGAGCCCCTGGGGTCCACGTGCATCATTAGAGCCTTTTTCCCTTTCAAAATAAATCCCACCCCGCGTTGCCCTGAACCCTGTTGTGCTGCACTCGCCTACCACGAGTCCCTCATTGTCACTCCTTCCATCCTCACCCTGCATCAAAGAGCTTTTCTGGTTGGAGAAGGAAACCTCCTCCCTGATGGTCAACACCTTTGCATGGGCTGACCACCACATCCCTGCTGGGTCCCCATCCCTGCTGGGTCCCCATCCCTGCTGGGTTCCCATCTCTGCTGGGTCCCAGTCCCCTCTGGCCCAGGAGCTGGCATTGCTGTGGGTGTTGGGCTGGGCAGCAAAGCTATGGGACCATGATGTGAACTTTGCAAGCAAAGGTGAGCAGCAGTGGAAATGCCACTCCCAGAGCTGGGCAGGGTTTGGCCAAACTCGGGGAGCTGAGCCCACACCTAAAAACCTGAATGCCTGTTCAGGACTCAGTATAAATCAAAGAGTTTTAATTCTTATTGTCAAAATAGATCATTCTATAAATTTTGCTTTGGTTTCAGTGCCGTTCACTGATATTCTGGGGTGACCTTGGACAATTGGTTTCATTTCTCTGTGTTTTGAAATATTGAAATCCCTGTATAATGTGATGATAATATCGTATTATTCTGAGCGTGAACATTTAGTATTGTGATTTGGGACAATAAATCTGCATGAGTTTTAAAGGCACTCCGAGGTACTGAGGGGGAAGGTATTGTTTTTCAGATCTCTTGGGGTTAAACAGGCGGTCATATGAATTTATTGTGCATTCTGGTTCTCATCAAAAAAATCTGCATTTTATGGCTTGCAGTGAAATGCCTTTAGTGAGAAAGTCAGCTCTTAAGTCACACTGACACGGTGATTTTTCTTGGATTTTGCCCATTTAGACACAACCTCAGAGTCCTTTATCGCTCCCCGTTCAGCCCCTGTAGGAACCATTAACAGACGAGCTGCTCTGATCTGGGCTTGCCCTTGGACTGCTGCAAAATCCCCCTGCTGACACCCTGACTTCAGCCCTGGAGCTGGAGGAAAAGGATTTTTTCCTTGGAGAAAAGCCCTTGCAGATCGTTTTTGGTGGATCACTTCTCCTCACCGAGCTTTTTGGACATGTAGAGGAGACAGCATGGGATGGTCCCTCCAGCAAAGCCCAGCCCGTGGCAGAGCTCAGCTCCCCAGCCCTCCCTGTGCCCCTCTCCTGCTCGGGGGCAGACAACCAGCCCCAGTGTTCCTCTCTGCAGGTGTACAGAGCATTTTTGCCAGCAGCAGCTGTCAGATTGTTGAAATTCCTTTAGCACTGCTTGTCCTCAGTGTTTCTGGAGTATAACCGAGCTCTTGTTGGAAATGGGGAGAAGACTAATGCAGAGATTATTGATGTTCCTGTTTACTGATGGAAATCTGAGAGTATCTCCTTTTTTTCCCTCTTCTCCTTCTCTTAGCAAATGGGAGTGAAGGCTGAAGGGTCCTTTGGCCCAGGGAGGGGGCACTTCTGGGGCTCAGGAGATGCAGGTTCAGCTGTGGTGTACCTGTCACAGGATGATGTCTTCTCCTGTCTGGTGAAATGTGGTTTCTTTTGCTTGTCCTGTGCCAGCCTGGTTTCCAGAGTCCTGATGCCAGGGCTTTATCTTATTATGGGTCTGTGCATCATCTTGTATGATGAGTTTCACTCTTGGTTGCTGCCGTTTGGTGCTACTGTAGTGCCAATAAACCATCAGTGATGGCAGCCCAAGCAATGATTGTGTTGTGATTGTATCAGAGCAATGGAATTCATCCTCTCCCTGCACCCAGTTACACCAGAGTGAGCCAAGACAGGGGTGCTGTAAAAGGCAGGGACATGACCACCCTGTGGGCTGCAGTCATTGGAGGAGTTTCCTCTCAAAAAGATCCTCAGCAGGAGTCAGTGGCTGGCACCTCCAACCTGAGGCGACTGAGAGGAGACCTTATTGCTCTCTACAACTGCCTAAAGGGAGGTTGTAGTGAGGCTGGTGTTGGTCTCTTCTCCCGAATTGCTAATGACAGGACGAGAGGAAATGGCCTCAAGTTCCATCAGGGGAAGTTTAGGTTGGAGATTAGGAAGAAGTTCTTTCCTGAGAGGGTGGTTGGGCACTGGAATGGGCTGCCCAGGGAGGTGGTGGAGTCACCATCCTTGGGGGTGTTCAAAAAAGGGGTTGATGAGGCACTTGAGGCCATGGTCTGATGGTCTGATGGTTAGGAATATGATGGGATAAAGGTTGGACTTGATGACCCTGGAGGTCCCTTCCAACCGTAACGATTCTATGATACTTAGAGGATGCTTGAAGCCCTGGCTGTTTTCATTAAACAAGAGAGATTCAGATGCCTTTTAACAATGGTGCTGTCATTGCAGGCTCCCACTCCACCGTTTACAAGGACCCCATGATTCTCGTTGGTCCGGAGAACCTCACGCTCACAGTGCACCAGACTGCTGTGCTGGAGTGCATCGCCACGGGCAACCCCCGACCCATCGTCTCCTGGAGCCGCCTAGGTAAGCCCCGGGGGTGACCAGGATTTCCTCCTCTTCCTCTCCATTGCCATCACATGGGAAATAGTAGATGCTACCGATTATTTTATGCAACAAGTGATTCCCCCTTTCCCTTCCCACTGAAGTTAATTGTAGGCTTGAAGTGCCTTTCATCCTCATGTCTACGCTTTGTTTTTTTTCTCTGCCAAGATCCTGCTTTTACCTGGTAGAGAAGTGGGTTGGTTAAACCTGTAGATGTTTCATGAAAGGTGATAATTTTATCTTTTCTCAAGTGACAGCATCTTTTTCAGCTGCATCAAAAACATTCCCACTGTTGGCCCAGAGAAGCAAAATCATACCCAAACACATCTTTCACATAAAACAGACTTGAAAGAAACTCGCTGCCTGTTCAGGGAGTTTTAAATACATTTTGAGGGGAAGAGAGGGTTTAAAGGAGCATGTCTGAAGCTCTGGAAAATCAAATGCTTGATGCTGGCATCTGTGATAGGTTGTTTAATCAGCATGGAAACCAGAGGCAGGGTCTGATGGCATCATACAAGCAAGGAAGAGGAAAGTGCTGGGTTTCTCCCCATCAAAAAGCAAGGGTTATTTTAGGCTCTAACTCTGTGGTAGCATCTCAGAAAGTATTTTGCTCAGAGCAGCACTTCCATTGCTCTACAGAAATCTGTGCTGAGCTGAAGAGCTGGTGCCTTTTGGTTTATCTTCTGATGCCTTTTGGTTTATCTTCTGGATTTGGTAACTCTGCCTGTGTGTGCTGTGGAGTTGGGTTCAGTTAGGATTTCTGAAGCCCTTGTGTTCTGCAAGATCACGTCATTTTGGGATGCTCGTGTCCCCGAGTCCCCCAGGGTGGCTGTGAAACACAAACAGGGAGAATCCTGTCTCATGCTGCTGTGCTTCATCCCCGTGGCTCTCCAAGGATCCAAGTTCAGTTCCCACTCCAGAGCTGTCTTCTAGGGAATGAGGACACATATCCAGGGTCAGTCACACAATTTCTGTGTTTGTCCACCTGCTTGAATCCTCTGGTGGCTTGTCAAATCAGCTGGTGTCTACCACGAAGTGCTTTTTTTGTCCTTCAGAGCCATAACCATCAGATTGATGCTGTTTTAAACATTCCCCAGGTACGCTGTATCACTGTTTGGGTTCTGTTGGACACCAGGCAGCTCTATGTTAGCGCTCAACTGTAATAAACTACTTTATAATTGCCTTAATTATAAGTGCTTATTACCTTCTACAAAACACTTGTCTCTACAGAGCAGTGCAATAATGAAGATGTAATAGCTTTGTGCGATATTTGTCTGGATGGTCTGAGCTCAGCATTGCCTTCCACCAAAAATAAACACCCTCTCCACTCCGCTTTGCAGTGCTGCAGCAGAATTAGGGCTGCTGAGTGGGAAAGAGGTCTGGAAAACAAGCCTTATGAAGACCAACTGAGGGAACTGGGGTTATTCAGCCTGGAGGAGACTGAGAGGAGACCTTATTGCCCTCTACAACTACCTAAAAGGAGGCTGTAGTGAGGCTGGTGTTGGTCTCTTCTCCCGAATTGCTGATGACAGGACAAGAGGAAATGGCCTCAAGTTCCATCAGGGGAAGGTTAGGTTGGAGATTAGGAAGAAGTTCTTTCCTGAGAGGGTGGTTGGGCACTGGAATGGGCTGCCCAGGGAGGTGGTGGAGTCACCGTCCCTGGGGGGGTTCAAAAAACGGGTTGGTGAGGCACTTGAGGCCATGGTCTGATGGGCTGATGGTTAGGAATGTGATGGGATAAAGGTTGGACTTGATGACCCTGGAGGTCCCTTCCAACCATAATGATTCTATGATTCTATGATTCAGCAGAAATGTTGCCCATCCAAAGCATCTCAAGATCTCGTTTAATATCACAGTGGTCTCAGCAGCAATGTGGTGTACAGGCTCTCTGATGAGTTGGTGGGTTTGTCATCTCTGTGTCGCTGTTTCAGGAGCACTTTCATGTCTCTGTGATCAGGAGGAGGAAGAGAGGTTTATGCTGGCCAAGGAGATCCTTCAAGCATCTGTTGTCTGTACACGTGGCTTCCTCCTGTGTGAAGGTCTCCTTCCTGAAGTTCCTCCTACAGAGTTAGTTTAGCTTAAATAACTATTTAGTTAACTTAACTTAGAAAAAAACCCCACTGCAATCCACTTCCAAAAATCCACCTCCCTGGAAGTGTTCAAGGCCAGGTTGGATGGGGCTTGGAGCAACCTGGTTTGGTGGGAGGTGTTCATGCCCATAGCAGGTTGGGTTGCAATTAGATAATCTTTAAGGTCCCTTCCAACCCAACCTGATTCTATGAAAAATAAAAAAATCCATGGCCACACAGTTTTAGAGAGATGCAGTAGATTTAGCAATAGGCCTGACTTAATTTAAACCAAAAAAAGTCAGTTAGATGTGAACACACTTCTTGCACAGTCGAAATAAGAGTCAGAAAGCTGTCAGAAAGCAGCAAAAGAACAGTTTTGCTTTTCCAGCTTTCTGGGGCAGGGGAAAGCACTCCCTAAACAACACTTGCACTTTCTGCTTTGGTTTTGCTGCAAACTGCCTGGTTTTCAGTGGGAAAGGCAGTTATATTTTGCTTGGAGGAAATCATTCAAATTCCAGGCTGGTTTTTGAGCGCCACATAATCAATTTTGAATTTAATTTCCTTGGGAATATGTTGTAGCCCCTGACCACAACCAGAATTCTCGTGTCTCGCCGCGCGTGAAACGTCAGCATTCATTAGAGAGCAGGCTCTGAGCGAGATGTAAAATCATTAAGGGTTTGTTCAGGGAAGATCAGGCTCTCCCTTTCACAGCTCCGCACTTCACTCTTGGACCTGTATGTGTGCACAAATGAATATCCTGGGCACTTACTGCAAAGCCTTTTGAATGACTGACGATTTTAATGTATCCTTATCCTTTAAGTGACAGGCCACTGAGCTGGCCTCCATAAAAGGTACCAAGGCAGAATAATAAACTATTTAGAGAGATATAGAAAAGTGAGGCGAGGAAGAAAAGACAGTGATTATCTGATAGCGTTATACAGAAGTTGTCAGAAAGGGTCACACAATGGGAAGGAAATTACTAAAGAGGGGGCCATTCAAGAAATAAACTATACAACAATTGTAGGAGCCAATTAATTGGTAACTTATTGGACACAGAAGCTTGCAATAGATGGCTGACTGGTTGACAGGAGCACCGTTCCCGTAAGTGTTTAGAAATAATAGAGTAAATTTCACCACTTCACATACTGAATAGTCAACTGTTGCAATGTACTCTAAATATGCTAATCCACGGTGCCCGGTGTCCGCCCGAGCAGGAGACCCATGTGTCTCAAAAGTGGAAGGCTACTATGGCACAATACAAAGAATTCACAAAAGACCTAAATGATCAACATTGGAAAGTTGTTACTTTTCTTTTCTACTTGCTACTTATCAAAGAAAGGCGTTCGTGTTGTTGCATATTCATATCCCCTGGCACGTTTTAGCAGGTCTCTGTAATTGGTGCTGCTGTGCCAATCACTCGGGTCGCAGGCGGGGAATGGGCTCCAGAAAGCATCAGATACACCTTGGGAAAATAAAGAATGTGGCTTCCAAATTGCAGGCATCTTTCATCCAGAATTGGCTGCAGTGGGGAAGCTGAAAGCCTCTACTTGTCCATAGCCAGAGCAACTTTTGGGAGCATCTCTCATTTGGAGAAAGGTCTACTTTAGTAGTCGGTTGCCCAGCTGCTCTTCACAACCAGCTGAACCTCCTCCTTCAGCCCTCGTTAGCTGAGGATGGACAGAGAGAATCTGTCAGACATTTCCACCCAGTCTGGCTCGTTTTCAGCCCTCGCATTTTCTGCTTTTGACTTCGTAAGAAGAAGCAGAAGGTGGTGTTGAATCAGCAGCAGTTTCAAGTCTGCATAGGTCCCGAGAGCTTTGGGAACTGAGCAGCAGTGTTAGCTTTTGCAGTCTTTTGGATCTCCTCCGTGGAGAGGTGACTTGGTGATGGCAAGCGGTGCCAGGAAGGTGAGTTTCCAGGGTTTGGATCCCTTGATCCAAGCCACTCTTCAGGTCTTCCTGTAAGGGAAATAAGGATAAAACAGAGCAAGCTCTGCAAAGCAGGTGTGAGACATCAGACCCTCTGCACAGCACTTCTGAAGAGTGCTGAGCTTTCAGGATGCAAGGGATTTCTTGTGTAAATACTCTATTATTTATCTGTGTTGTCAGTGTTACTATTAGCTGAAGACCTTTTAAATGATCACAGGACAGCTCAGGCTGAGTGAGGCACAGCAGAGTGAGGAGGATGGGGTGGGCTGGGAAAGCAGAGCTATTTCTCTGGAAGCCATTTTCAGCGCTCTTTGGAAGAGTTGAGCAAGAGGCACATGGGATGGTCTGGCACGGGAATCTTTGAATCCAATAGCAGATCCCCCATGGTTTCTGAGCTTGGAGAGCTTTGTTCTTCAGGGAAATGACAGATGCTTGGTTGACAGGAGACATTTCTTCAGACCACCACACCTCTGGTTGATGGTTGAAGCTAGAGAGGTAACTGAGGACGTATCAGTGCTGGTGTTTGGATTGTGTGGAGTACCTGCTGCAGGCTGGGTCCTTGCATGCTCACATTATGTAGCACGTCATAAATAATACAGTAAAACTGCTGACATTCAAGTCACGTGTCTGTGGTTATTTCTTAAGGCAATGATGTGCAGAAGCATCCAGGTATGGCCACTTCACATCTTTCCCTGGTCCCATCCCTCCCTCGAGAGGATGATTTGATTTTTACGCCTATTGTAAATACAGACTTCCAAAAGGTCTCATTTAAAAGATGAAATCAAGTTCAATTTGAATTTAATTCAGACCTCTTTACACTTCAGTTCAAATGATGTTTGAAAGCAATGGTTCCTTCTTATTGCTCATTAAATGTAGGACGGGTCATGTTTTACTGTCCTTTTTATGGCTGAGCCATTTACTGCTGCAGTGGCTTGGCCAGCTATGTGATCATTTAATCATTTAATGGCATTGTTTTTCTCTCTCTAAAAGACCAGAGCATTTTATATTTATTTTTTTTTGCAATGCAAATAGCAAAGTGGTCTGGCATTGCCTGCCTAATGAAGCAAGGAAACCTTGAAGTTTAAAAAATTCCTGAAAAGCAATATATAAAGAGCATGGCAGGAGTTATGTTTGTGAAGTGCTTTGTAGCTTTCAGTCCACATTTTGCTGGTGTTTCTTGGCAGGGTGCTGCTGTTAGTCTGAAATGGGACCCCTCTCTTGTATGGGACCCCTCTCTTGTATGGGACCCCTTTCTTGTATGGGACCCTCTCTTGTATGGGACCCTCTCTTGTATGGGACCCCTCTCTTGTATGGGACCCCTTTCTTGTATGGGACCCTCTCTTGTATGGGATCCCTCTCTTGTATGGGACCCCTCTCTTGTATGGTCCAGGCTCTCAGGCTGATGAACGTGTGCTGCTCTCACTCATGTTGCCAGAGAAGTGCTCTCCATCCCATCACGTATCTTTCCATGGGGATCCAAGCACTTGCTGGGCAGCAGGTTGCAAAGTGGCATTTCTGGGTTGATGGTTAATTTGTCCCTCTCCTTGAGTGCCTTCATGTTTGCCCAATCGATTCCAGAACCTGTTGGTTATAAATGGCCCAGATCCTCATAACATTCTTCATTATGCAAAGTGTGATATTACATCTAAAGCAAATGATTGCAAAATAACTTTTAATTAGCACTGCATGCCTCTCTGTGTTGAAGCATGAAGCTTGCCCAAGGTCAGGCATGACCCAGATCTCCATCAGGGGCCATGTTGGTGTACAGCAGAAGCTATGAAGGGAGTCCATGGGGGTAATGGGGTGTCTTGGGGTGACAGCAGCAGCCCTGTGTTTCCCTCTGTGTTTTCAGTGAAGGTTTCGTTTGGACTTGACTTGACAAATCCCACTGACAGAGCACGACACCACTCCATGTGTACTTAGATTGGACCTCACTGAAGGCTGTGCCCTGGAGAACCTCACGCAAAGGTCCAGCATGTGACTCTGATCCTTTCCTCCTTTTCCAGATGGCCGCCCGATTGGTGTGGAGGGGATCCAGGTGCTGGGGACAGGAAACCTCATGATCTCAGACCTCACCGTGCAGCATTCTGGCATCTACGTGTGTGCCGCCAACAAACCCGGCACTCGGGTGCGAAGGACAGCCCAGGGCAGGCTCGTTGTGCAAGGTGAGCAAACCCAGGGCTGGTGGTGACCACTCCACTGTGCCCCTGCACGGTCTCTGCACATCCCCTGGGCTCTGTGATGGGTTGGGTTGGACAGATGCTGACTTTACTGCTTTGATGGTATCAGACAGAGCATTCTTTTCTAGACACATGGTTTTCCAGGTGGGTTTATGTCCCTGTCCCCCACCAGGTATCATTCCACTGAGGCCTCAGCTGCATGGGTTGCAGTGGTTTCCCACCTCATCACAGGCATTTATTTGGCTTAACAGACACCAGTTCTTACTTGTTATCACAATTATATATCTCAGCAGAAAGCCTGGGCTAAATTAACCAGCCAAATTCATCTCTCACCCCTGCATGGTCCTTAGTGATATGGGGACACGGGCACTGTGCTCGTATTGGACCCCCTCATGATAGATATTGGTCCTGCAGTGATACCCAGGAGTAGATACCACTCTGAGTATTGAAATGGCACAAGTAAGTCTAAAGTCATTTCCAAAAAGTCAGTGAGACTGTTTCCTTTAGCAGTCAACACTGTATCTGAGCCCCTTGCCATGATGTGGGGGCCATGCCCAGGAGATGCAGGTTGCTCCCCTGCCCCGCATCGCCCGTCCTGAAGTGTCACTTTCAAAGGATGATCCAGCCCAGTGTAGAGATCAGCACTCACAAAACCAAACAAATCCCCTCTGCACAAGCAGTCTCCGTGGTGAGGGGACCCAGGCAAGTATTTCAGAAGGCAAACCCAGCTGGCAGCATGCTCTGAATGGCAGTAATCCACCCCTGATTGCAGGCACTCACCTCCTCTTCAAGCGAGTCCGCTCGAAGCGTCTCGCGCTCTCATCGGTTCACTCATTAGCTGTTGACTGATGATATCCTGAATCTAAAATTACACAGCTCCTGACGGAGAGGGCTAATTGAACCTTTCAAGCTGGTGATGGGGAAAGTGCCCTGCTCCAGCCCTGACGCTCACCTGACAGGTCCCAGGAGTCGCCGGCGCTGATCCGGCACCGCAGCCATGGTCCCTGGGTGCTGGCATCCCTTTCCCCCTTTGCCTTGGGAGCAGTGAGGAGCAATGTAGAAGGGGTGCTTCTACATGGCTGCTCACGCCTCCTGAGTGCCAGGTGCTGATCAGACATGAGAGGAGGTGAAAAACTCACTGTTTCTTTTGCTGCTGGGTTTCTGGGTGAGCAATGCAATGGGGGTGGGCACACCTGCGAGTCTCCTTACCAAGAAACACCAATCCAGGCATTCAGAACAACCTTGGTGTGCTGGTACAAACCCTTTAGAGCTGCTGCAGGACAACTCTGCACATGGTGTGTGTCACAGAGGGCTGCTAGACCCAAATGCCAAGCTGATGTCCAGGAGTCGGGCAGGCAGAGCCAAAAGAAATCAGTTGGAAAATCTATGAAGTTGTAAAAATACAGCTATTGAGTACTGTTGACTGCTCCTGTTAGCAATTGGGTGAGAGGGGGAAAGGTGGCACAAATTCTAATCGCTACAGATCGGCAGTTTTCAGTTTCTTCAGAGATTTGAACATCATCTCCTGAGCAGCTGGTCTAGTGCTGGAGTTTATCTGGGGTACATTTACTGTGGGTTTTTTCCTCCAGGGAACCAAGATGAGGATTTGTCCCTAAAATGATAATCACAGGGCCATCAGAGCCCAGCCTCGCCGTGGGATGAGGATGCTCCTGTGTTCAGTCAGTGGGCAGTCATGGAGAAGCATGGCCAGTGTGTCCTTGGTGTAGCCCAGAGCCATAGAATCATAGAATCATTCTGGTTGGAAGGGACCTCCAGGGTCATCAAGTCCAGCCTTTATCCCATCATATTCCTGACCATCAGACCATCAGACCATGGCCTCAAGTGCCTCATCAACCTGTTTGTTGAACACCCCCAGGGACGGTGACTCCACCACCTCCCTGGGCAGCCCATTCCAGTGCCCAACCACCCTCCCAGTAAAGAACTTCTTCCTAATCTCCAACCTAAACTTCCCCTGATGGAACTTGAGGCCATTTCCTCTTGTCCTGTCATTGGCAATTGGGGAGAAGAGACCAACCCCAGCCTCACTACAACCTCCCTTTAGGACCCCACCCTGGGTTGCCCATCCAAAAAATGCTTCATGTTTTTTGGAGGGCTGTTTTTCCCCAGGGAAGCAAATGGCAGACCCTGGCAAGGCAGCCGGACTCATCCCAGGTTTGCTCAGCTTCCCTCTGGAAGCAGCTTTTCCTTCCTTTAAATCTCATTTTGCCTGCATTTTCCAGCTGAGAGGTACAAATGATTGCTGTTTAGGTTTGTCTGGGAAGAAAACACCCGATAATGACTGACATGGGAGACTGTGGGTTTTATCTTTGTCAAGATGTCAGCGATGCAAATTACATCCGAAAAGAGAATAAAAGCAAAGAGCTGGCTCTCAAAAGCCTGGCTGGAGAGGAAGTGAGCACAGGGCTGGGACAATACTGCGTCCTCAAAGCACACCAGGCCAGGTACTCGCTGCCTTTATGCAGGGGCCCTTGAAGTGCCTGGAGGCACAAATTAACTTGCCCCGTGTCTTTTGAAGGAGGCACGGTTTATAGGTGGGAAACTGGGGGGGAAAGGGCGATGCTTCCTGCTGTCTGGCAAGGAGTTAGCGGGAGGCTGGGGCTGAGACCACGTCCACCCTCCTGCTGCCAGTGGTGGACCTCATCCCGCTGCTTCTCATCCCCATCACGGCATGGGCAGAGGTGTCCCAGCACAGGGCTCTGCTCTTATTCCAGCAGCAATGTCCTTTCACGTTGCAGACTCTCCTTCAGATCATCTAACACCATCTTATTATCTTCCTGGGAATCCCTCCTCCCTTCGGAGGAGAAGGCATCAATCCCCCGCTCCCTCCCTCTCTCCCTCCCTCCCTGCCCTCCCCTGGCCATTTAAGGCTCCTTTGATCTCTTTTGTAAGGTTCTCACACAAGAAAGTTTCCATTTTCTCTTCAGATCCCGGCACAGCCATTTGAATATTGCTTTGTGCTGGGCTGCAAAGGAAAAGTCTCACGGGGGGAGTTGTCCAAGGGCCGAATGCGTCGCCGGCTTAAGCGGAGGGCGTGCGTGCGTGCGTGTGGTGCAAGGGAAGAGCAGGCTTCAGTGGCAAGGCCAAAAAAAAAATATATCAAAGAGCTTTCTCTCCTACCTCCTGTGCAATCTTTTGTGCTTTATTATGTGTTTGGTGTCATAACAAACTGATGGGCTGTGAATGGCCAGATGGTCACCAGTGTTCTCCGCTCCACGCTTCATTTCCTCCTGAAAGCTATGCAGAAAAATGAGATCCCATCTCATAAATGAGTGCCCATCTTAAGGACATGTTTTTGAAGCCTCTGCTGACAATGAATGCCTTGTTCGCCTTGCTTTCTGCCTGCAGAACCAGGCAGTGCTCCTTGGTCCAGCAGATCCGGCCACCGCTGTGTTTCCTGATGTTTCTTCCATGGTTCTTGCTGGCATGGCAGGCCTTGGCTGCGGGGTTGAATCCGGCAGCAGATGTATTGTGGTTGCTGTGTTTTAGGCTCAGCTCTGTGGTACTTGGTTTGTCTTTGAGTTCAGCCCTAAATTCATGCTGCAAAACCAGCTTTGGTACCTCCTGTGTGGGTCAGTGTGCCCCGTGGAGCAATGCCCTTCCTGCCCACGGGCTCGTTTTCCTTCTCAAGAAAAGCCACAGGGACAGGTGACACTTGGATCTTGTCCATCAAGGCACTGGAGTGAGCTGGGGTGCCTGAGCCCTCTGGAGCATCTTCCCAGGAGCACGACAATAGGTGATGTGAAAACACATCCCACTGCTGTGGAGCTCCAGCTTGCATCTTGCTGGGACAAGGAGGTTGTAGTGAGGCTGGTGTTGGTCTCTTCTCCCCAGTTGCTAATGACAGGACGAGAGGAAATGGCCTCAAGTTCCATCAGGGGAAGTTTAGGTTGGAGATTAGGAAGAAGGTCTTTACTGAGGGTGGTTGGGCACTGGAATGGGCTGCCCAGGGAGGTGGTGGAGTCCCCATCCCTGGGGGTGTTCAAAAAACGGGTTGATGAGGCACTTGAGGCCATGGTCTGATGGTCTGATGGTTAGGAATATGATGGGGTAAAGGTTGGACTTGATGACCCTGGAGGTCCCTTCCAACCATAATGATTCTATGACAAGAAGTTCAGATCCCTGATGGACAGCCTCCATGACAGCCTCCTTGAGTGGTCTCTGCCTGTTTCCCAGGGAACATGGTCATGGTTCCCATCTTTGGCCCTAGCAATCCCACCAGCTCTGCAGCTTACATAGTTACTCACATAAGCATCTGGGCATCCTCTGTAGTCAATAGAGAGAAGCCAAGTGGGCAGCAGTTCTTTGTCTTAAATCTCCTGTCATCTGATGCTGTGCTTGGCTGACTTCCCTGTTGACCTGTCCTCTCCTTTACACCCTCATTGGAGATTCCAGTAGCTTAATTTACGAGGTGTTGTTGTTTCCACTTTTTTCTTCCTTCTCCTCACCCCAGCCTTCCTCCCTCACCCTGCCACTCTTGGCTACTTGAGAATTAATGATGGCTTCATGCTGAGGTGCAGGGGGCAAGGATTTGTCTGGCACTGGTGCATTGGCTGTCAGTGCTCCCCCATCCTTAGGACACTCTCCTCAGTGAGCTGTCGGGCACTGCAGGAAGAGCTGCACCCCAAACTCATGGCAAGGGCAGTGACGCTCCCCGTTATCTGAAGGGGACGCACTGGTGGCCGGTCACTGCTGAGATGTCCCCAGAGAGATGAAGCCTGGCTGGAGGTCTGGTTACAACCTGCTGTAGTGGTGGTGCATCTTCATACTGTCACAGTTTGCTGAGCACAGTAAAAGCTACTGAAGCACTTCGTTACCATTCGGGGGGGGGTGTTCAGTGTTACTGCTCTTTGATACCAGTGTCACGCCTTGAAATGTTCATTAACACTGCATGGTCCCCTCCCTCCCATTAAGTCCTGAATAATCAACACTCTGCTTTCTTCACAAACCTGATGAAGACCAACTGAGGGAACTGGGGTTATTTAGCCTGGAGAAGAGGAGACTGAGAGGAGACCTTATTGCCCTCTACAGCTACCTAAAAGGAGGTTGTAGTGAGGCTGGTGTTGGTCTCTTCTCCCAAATTGCCAATGACAGGACGAGAGGAAATGGCCTCAAGTTCCATCAGGGGAAGTTTAGGTTGGA